>KQ030530.1:305344-402257 GCA_000956045.1 Hirsutella minnesotensis 3608 | reverse complement strand
GATACAGTACTGATTGCAAGAGGCATACAGGACGACTAAATGGACCCCTCAATGTGGGGCAGGCTGTGCTATTAGCGTTAATTCAGGCATTTGGCTCCACGCGGGTCAGAGATGGCATCAGGCAATTGATGAGAATGATCGCAAGAACAAGAAACGGGTGAATGAACGCACGGAATTGCGGGATGGCTCGGGCCAGTCCTCGCCTCGCAATTGACTAGTACTGTAGGATGAACATGGGTAGTTTATTACGGCCTGTCGACTCAGCAGCCACGTGACTGAGAAAGTATAAGTCGTGACGTGATCTTTGTAGTCCGTATTTTAGCAGACTCCTTCGTCTTGGCTTCTCCATTCGTCATAGTATATGACAGCAGGAGGAGGCCGAGTCTCCAGTCGATCATCCCAAGTCGCATACGTAAATTACGGATGGCCAAGTATCCGATCCCGTCCGCAATTTGAACGTTGTCGTCGATACATCTATATAAGACCTGGCCTTCCAGGCTTTCTGTAGCTAGAGAAGCAGCATCAAGATTCATTCGCTCCCTCAAACTCAGTGTGTCCGGATCCCAATCATACCATCATTTACCTCATTTATAGTCTACCTTTTGCCTTCTGACCAACAAAAAACGCCTTTCTGCCTACCCCCGAACTTGTTAGAATGAAGGTCTCAATCGCCGCAGTCCCTATCTTTATTTGGCTAGTGGTGGCCACGCCTCGACCAGATACCAGGTTGATTTCGCGCCGAAACGAAACAACTCCTCAGGATGTTCAACCTGGACCACCTGAAGAATTGAGGGCACTTATCCAGCTTTTCATAAAGGGTATTGGAAAAGTTATAGAGATCGGGATTGAGGGTGGAGCAGCAGTTGCTAAAGACAGACTTTCGAAGATGGACTCCGGTGAACCACGCAAGTCAGGCCCAATTGATCCTGCTACTTGTGATACGACAAGAGGGGACTGCCTCCAAGTTATTCTCGACCAAGTCGGAGGGGGAGGACCGCTTATAACCGAACCTCCTTGTGGACTTCCTACGGACACCGGTGTTAAAGGATCGCTCCTTGATATTCGACTTCGAAAAGTAAGTGTTCCTTGCCGTTAAACAGCAGGATAATTATAGACGGCTTTACTAACGTGATTGGCGGCTTGCAGTGTTTTCAATCAGCCTTTGCTCTAGGAGGATGTCCTCTTGCCAGGGCTCAATCGAAAAGAGGGGACTGGGATAATCCTAAGACGGTTCTGGATAACGGATGTCCCCCTCTTGGACCATTAGAAGTGAGTAGCTTTTCCCGTCATTAGGCGGCAAACCAATTGCCAGTTCGCTGACATAACGGGTGACTCCTAGGATCAACTTGAACAGCAATTTCAACAAGATTTTGGAGCTTGCGATAGTGCTTGCGCAACACGTCCACAGTCAGACGACAGAGGAAAGTGTAAAATCGAGTGTCTCGGAAGAATTCTCGACACAAATCGGAGAGACAACAAGCTGTCGATTTCAAAGGCTTCTCTTGAAGGGGCTCTAGAGAAAGCAGAAGTAAGTCACTATTCACATTCGTAACCGGCGGACTCACTATGGGCGGTGCGCTGATACTGGCGACTTAATAATAGAAGAAAAAAGCGGATGAAGAACAGCGACTTCAACCACAATGCCAAGACCGGTGTGGAAAAGAAAAGAGCAATGCAGAGGTGGCTTGTCGAACCGGAGACGAGAATGAAGAATGTACTAGGCTTGAAAGTGGGTTCTACGAAGGGCAATGTCGAACAGAATGTATTGCAAGGGTTTTGGCCGGCGGCCCACTCAATCCTTTCCCCTTGTAACTCAGGGTGGATCTCAATAACTGGAAAGGTTGGCAATCGATACTCCGTATTGTGCCTTGTTTTTCAAACAGTCTGGCGAGGTGTTGTTTGATGTCCTGCGCAGAGGTGTTCTATAGGCCTTGGATTGATCTGCTTCTTACGGTAAAGTAGTGGAATATTATAACGGTCTTAACTTGAATTGACTTGATGGGTGCCGGTGTAGCATTGTTTTGTTTTGTCTATAATGATAGAAATGAGAGTCGAGCGAAGACACCGTTGCAGTCGTCCCTCTCCATTGTCAGCTTCTGCAGCTCTTTTCGAGATCGGACATCGGACCCGATGTGATCTTGCCTGTAGAAGAAGGCTGTTGGACACAAAACCTTAGTCGGGCCGCTCGTTAGTAACGGCAAGCTATAACCTCCGAAGATCCTTTGCTATCTAACTCTGAAATGCGAGCTGCGCTCAGTATGATCTCTTAGTTAATAGCGCGTTTACTATCTAGCTATTACCTTGATCTTGTCGTGATAGTAGGCCTTTAAATGCAATGCGAGAACTTTCTTGCTAATTAGTTTAAGGGACGAAAGGGATAGATAGATCTCTTCTTCTAGCCGGCAATAAAGAAAGCCGATAAGACTTTCTAGTATAAGTACGTTCTGGTCGTTGGCGAGCAAAAAAGGTCACACGATACGAACGTCATTACGAATACGAAATCCGTCTATCCGAGCGTGATTGGTATGTTTGCCAGAAATGTCTTTAGGCCCATCCCGCTTTCCATGTACCCACAGTGTGCGCCATTCAACCTCGAGGTTGACGAGCCAGCACTAGATGCCGCTTGGCCACACATCGAAATCGCCTACGAGATCTTCCTGACTGTCATGGACAATGAGGATTTCAACCCGATTTTCGCGAAAGAATTCATCAATCACAGTTTCTTGCTTCAGCTTCTGGAGCTCTTTCCCCCGTGAACGAGATGTGTTGAAATCAACGCTTCATTGCATCTTCTCCAGCTTCATTCATGTACAACCTTTAATCCCCCAGTCGATTAACGACGCCTTCTGCCGATTCATCTACGAGACCGAGAGGTTTAATAGCATAGCTGAACTTGTGGAAATACCTGGTTCCATCGTCAGTGGCCTCCGCTTGCCTTTGAGGTCAGAGTATAGACTGTTAGCAGCGCATGTATTGCTCCCACTTCACAAGCCGAAATGTTTACGCACGAATCATCCTCACCTTGCTCACATACAATTGGTGGGAAAGGGCGCGTCTTAAAAGCGAGCTAGATTATAGCCTTTTCCCTTCTATATAATTTTTAATACTATACTTAACGCCGATAAATAGAGGTAGTAAGGCAAGTCTATTACAAAGCTAAGTATAAGCAATATAGAGGTATCTCCCCGAGATTTACATTTTTAATGAGCGTCAAAAATTCCACGACTTTAAAGAAATATCGGTTAAGTCAAGAGGCAGGTTCCTATTACCATACTTACTAGCATTTAGTATATAATTTACTCCACGTTATCGCTTAGACTAATAATATAAACCGCGGTTTAGACTAATAGCCTCCGAAACCGTTTATACTATTAAGAGCCCTAGGCTTATATAGAAAGTAAGGGCTAAAGGGTCTTTACATTTATCTATCCTAAGACACATCGCACTACCTTTTAGTTCTAATAGTCTAGTACAAGCCTCGAGGAAGTCTCCTAGTTAATCAAGTTATAGAGGCGTTTTTAAACGCTAGCCCGGGCTTGTAGTCCGTTGTTAGCCGGGCGTAGCACTGGTTCCTCCTAGAGCCCTTCCAAAACTAATCTATGTTCACTCCTTGCCGGAGTCTCGCTTGAAATTGCGGCCCCTGCTAGCCGAATCTGGTCGTTCCCTTCCTGCGTCGCGGAGGTTGGCGCCCGACTGAGCTGGGTCACCCCCCGAAAATTGTTGTGGTCGATTTTTTTGTGCCTGCGAATTAGGCCCACGGCTGCCGCCCTGCGACTGCGGGCTGTCCCTGTCTCTTGAGAAATCTCCGGAATCGGCACCACCAGGCGGATTGAACGTTTCGACGCAGTTTCCATTTCCGGTGTCAAAAAATCCCGGCTTACAACCCCCCTTGGTCGCACGAGCCACGTTACTGTTTTCTGTGCCAAGGGTAGGATCCAGGGATGATGCCGCGACAAGGCTGGTGAGGGCCGCGAGAGTGATGATCAACTTCATGATTGCGTGGAGTGGGTTTTGATATGTTTTGAGTATAGGTTATCGATTGTTGGAGCAGGTTACGGCGGAAGAAAAAAATTGGGAAAAGTTTCAAGGTTGTAGATCTGAAAAGGAGGATCGCAATGACCGTCTTTGCAGAAAGATTGGGTGAGAGATGGTTGAGAAAATGTGTGATTGAATTGTTGATGCTATGGAAAGGAATCGGGAGAATCGCCCATACTTATGCCAAAATCTCTCCGGATGGCGGTGGCATTTTTGCGCCGGTTCCTGGACCAATGGGAAGCGCCTGCACCCGTGCACAGCGCCCGTGCTGAAACCCGTTCTCTAGCATGTAACCGTTGTGGAGAAATACATGTTTGAGTTGAATGGGTTGCAAAAGGCCGTTTATTGTGGGTTATGTGACTTGTATCATTCGCTAGAGAGAAAGATGCCCGAGATGATTGCGAACGTCGGTTATATCAGGACTAATACCCAGGCTAGTAATTCTGATGACTCGCACAACTGTTCCAAGGCTGGATCCAGCCTCAGTTCTCGCTATTCTTTGGTCCTGACATGCCCATATCATTGAACCTCACTACCTCTGGCCGTGTGCCGCGTGTCAGCCTCGATCAAAGCCCGGTAGGTCAGTTTGACTCGGCCTGCGCAATGAGCCCACATGCATGGCTTCCACGCAACATGATGACCCGGAGAACAGCAACACCGCGCTCGTTATGTCAGGTCCGAGCCACGACACCGGTCTATAGAAGAATCATAGTACATACGGGTGGTACTGACTCGGTAGATTCTGTGATGAATTGAGCTTGTGGGAATCCCCGCTCCCTTCTCGATCAAGCCCGTCTAAGGTTTCTAGAGAACCCGTCACACACGTACCCATCTGTCATAACTACCACTTGCAGCAGCACTTGTCGGAGTGTTCACTTCACTTTTGCATGCCTTTATGGTGCAACATGCGGGTGTTCTAAAACTGATACTGCAGGCCTTTACCGAACCTCAGATGTGGGACGAGGGTTGAGGATATAGAATTAAAGGCTAGGCTGTAAGTAAGTTACAATTCCCTTAACGGGCGGGGATTATAGAATGAATAAATGAATGAATGAGTTTCTTCCACCCGGAGGGACTACTATCTTACACGCTAGAAAACCCTACGTTTCCTACATTTTATAACTCTAACTTCGTTAATTATCTCGTACTAAGCCTACTTAAAGGCCGATTTCTCTACGTGTTTTGCGTCCTACGCTTAATAGCCAAACATGAGGGCCGTAGATTTGGGTCTAGCAGCCCTATTTGGTTTCTCACTGGGCATACTGAACGAATAATGATAATAATATTTTAGTCCACCCCTTACAAAGCGGCGTCGTCCTCGTCAAGCAAAGGGGCCTGTTCAGCAGCCGCGAGATCTGCTTCATGTTGCGCAATTGTGGCCGCATCGAGATGGATCTCGTGAGGGGCTAGGGCAGGAGCGGCTGGAAATTCCTAACTGGAGAGTAAGAAAAGACCTGGAGCCATCGTTCCACTTGTTACTATCAAGATCAGGTGCTCCGGTGATCTTCCTAGCCAACCAAGGGAAAGGCTTCTCAAAGTTATAATTTGATTTGGCTGAGATGTCGTAGTATTGTAAGTTCTTTTTACGGTGGAACGTTATAGTCCTAGCTTTGACCTTCCGTTCCTTCACATCGACCTTATTTCCGCATAGTACGATAGGAATGCTTTCGCAGATGCGGATCACGTTGCCTATTAGGCTATTAGAACGGCATTTTAGAAAGAGGCGTGATCCGTTTCGGGAGGGGTATACGATGCCAGTTAGGAACGTTCTTATAGGTAATTCGAGAGGCAACATCAAACATTATGATACCGCACTGGCCATCTCTGTAGTAGTAATCATGTAGTCCACCAGACATTTCTTGACCAGCAGTATCCCACACGTCGAATACGATGTTCCCGCGGTTCTATGATAGTTGTTGGTACGAACTTATTGTTGATTAAGCCTAAGAGCGCCTACGGTTGAGAAGCCTAAGGGGTGAGCTTCGACCCCGAGTGTAGCAATATACTTTTTCTCGAATTCACCTGTCAAGTAGCGCTTGACGAAGGTAGTCTATTAACACTTTAGCAAACCATTTCCTATCTAGACTATTTACTCAGGCAGCTTCGGTAGTTCGTGCTAGCGGTATGACGTTTGCCCACCTTACCAGTGCCACCGTCTCCAACGAGCACTAACTTAAATTTTGGGACTTCGATCTCAGACATCTTGGTGATTCCTTTGCAAGCAAACAGGTTTAGTCGCTGTACAGCTGTAGCGATAGGTTCAATCGTTAGCTTAATGGTAGATTTAGATGGGAAATATGGAGAGTAGCGGCGGACGAAACATGACCCTAATGAAGACTAGCTCTACTTATAAATGCAGAGTGGTGGCTGGGTCGGGGGTAAGGGGTGGCGTGACTGAAAGGTGCGATAAATTCTCTACTTTGCAGACATTATAGACCGAGACAAAGCGAGACACGGCAGAGCGAGACCTCGTAGACTAAGATACTATTAAGTATATCTAGCTATATATTAGCTATAATTCTAATTACCGAGATTATTATAATTATAGGAGCTAATAGCTCTATAACTTTCAAGTAGATTTTGCCGAAATAGTATTAAAAAGTTATCTATATAAATAATGATTAAAATACCCATAGGTACTTACGCGTAGGTAAGGCTTATAAGCCTATAGGCTACGACGTAATCTATCTTTAATAGAGAAATTATCGTTAGCTAAACTACCTTCCGAGAGAACTTACTACGGGAGTCGCTAAATATACGAATTAAACCGAATATAACCTTTAACTTAGGTATCTAACGTTACTTGCGTCTACAATCGTATGTTTAATTCTACACGTAAGTCATTCTTAGCGGCCGAATTATGTTTCTGGGTGGCTATCTAGGCAACGTTGATTCCCCTACGCTCTTGTAGCCGCATTCGAGGTTTGAGGACGCGATCTACGTCCTCACGCTGTCTTCACTAATATCCCATTACGCGAGAACACGTCTAAGCAATTTGAACCACCAAGATTCTGTGACTTATTGGAACCCAGATGTCCTTAGGTGGGAGAGTTCTGATTGATCCGCTCGCCAACGCACCTCTTCTTGATGTACGAGGTACTGGGCCGGGCCGACCAATGTCGGCGGATATCCCCCGCCCGCGCCGCTGGTGTCGCCGCCGTTATCTGAGCCCGAAAGCGAGAGTATTCAAGAACCAGGGGAATCATACCGGTAGTTGCTTGCACAAAGCCGAATGCCTACCAGAGAAGTGCGTTTTGCGGTACTAGGTGGGATGGACTGGGAGTGCGTTTGATGATTCTAGTATCTTTAGGAATACTAGGAAGGAAGGATTAAAAAAGAGAAAATTATTCGTAGGGGGATCCGCATTACTTAGATTTTAAAAATTCTAATTATTATAGTATTAATGTTGACAGTCTTTATTCACACGCACCCAAATCTCAATTCGCACGCACCCCCCCACATTCAGCCACAGCGCCTCCGAGATCGGAGCCCAATAAACCATTGGTGCGGATGTCTGACATTTCCAACTCCTTGGCGAGCAGGAGTCTAATTCGTTGCAACAGTAATGCTGTCGCCAACCGTATCTTTACCCCCCTCGTTGGCAAGCCACGAGTCTGCTACTCCCAGATCTTGCGTCATTTCAGAAGAGTTACACCGTTCAGCTCGTTTGCTGCTGTCGTCCTGTGTCTTCGCCTGTCGGCGCGTAACTCGAGTGCTTCCTGACTCGACAACTTTACTCCGTTTCGGCCGACGTCGCGGTTTGTCTTGTGCGTCTGCTGCATCTTCTTCCTCCAGCGTTGCCCCCAGTTCGAATTGAGAGTAATTTCGACGCGCCGAGCGCTGGACGCCACTCCGTGTTGAGCCTTGAGGGGCTAGCTGCTTCTCTGGGATTGCGCGTTCGTTGCCAAATGGTTCGCCATTGCGTGGTCGACCCTTAGGTATCCCCATTGGAGGACGTCGTATTTGAAGGAGAGGATCATCAATGTCTCGTGATCGCTTGAGATGCCAGAATGGATCTAGGTCTTGCCTCTTGAGTGGTTCCTTTCGACGAGCTAGCTCCAAGAGCCTGTGAGCACAGGGTAGACCGTATTGAGCCCTCGTGGATCCTGAACATTGCGGCAGTGCCTTCTTAGAGACCCGGCTCGATTCCATAACTCGGTGCATCTCGTTTAGCTGGTCTAGCGCCCAACGAGTCACGTTTAGGGGGAGCTGGCCGAGCCATTCTCTAACTGGTTCCGAATAGTGGTATTAGCCTGTTGTATTTTATCTTTATACAGTTGACTCTTATCCGCCGAAAATCCTATTGTACAATTAGGGCTCAATTATAGAAGGATTACTGAACTGCTAGATTGGAATTTGTGGCAAGCATCTCCAACACAGGAGTTAAATGGATATATCTCCTTCGCTTCATAACTGGCGTTGACAAGTCGCAAGAATGCTGTCTGCGGGATCGTTGGCGAAGTCGGAGTTCTTGTGGCTATGCTGTGGCTGAATGTGGGGGGGTGCGTGCGAATTGAGATTTGGGTGCGTGTGAATAAAGACTGTCTTAATGTTTTTAGGGATGTAGAGGCATTTAACGCAAATGTGACTTTGGGGGATACCTTTAATAACCAGGGCTACACAGCTAATTCAGCTGGCACGGCCTAGCGGCTAGAATGGGCAAAATGTGGGTTTTACTGTTCGATTAGAAATACACTACTGTGCGATTAGCAGTAATCCCCCAGAAGGGAGGCAAAGACAACGATAATAACAAGGACTTCGAAAGCGGTGTCGATACTGAAGGTCGACAACCTAAGTGCTCGGCCCCATCTAAGCTTGATATCTCTCGTAGTCTGATAGCCTCGGACGAACTAGCAAGCGGCAAAAAATGCCAATTACGAGGTGTTAGACACCGACAGCCTCAGTGGTGGCGAAGGTGCATGCCATACCCGGCACCGTGATCGTTCCTCCGGGCAATGCGAGAGGCTCATGGAATGCGGTCATCTATACGAAGTACAAGTTTACGATAATTGATGCGGTCGTTTATCTGCAGGATTATGCCCTCATCAAATCCGATACGGGTACTGCTACCCGCCGTGGACGTTCCTTCAGCATCGATTCCGATTCTGGTTGGCAGGGACGGGAAAGAAAGGGCCCATGAGCTCCTCGGCCTGTTCGCAAAGAGGAGGTGGATTACGTTGGCTTTGATCAACCCGCAGTAGCGCTTACATACGGAAGATACCGAGGTAACAGTACAGCGGTGATCAAGCGACATATCATCTTATAAGCTTAGGCCAATATGTATTTGACCCCTGCTATACGGATACAGCATGAATCATCGGATACTACAAGTCGCTCCTTGTCAAGCATCGCCTGTTAACGGGGAAATATATAGAGGCGGCATTTGTTAGTCTTTTAAAGGGGCCGTTCCGGACAGAGAGGCCCTTAGCGTAGTCGTAAGGGCGCCAGGCTGGATAAATATCACAGCACCCTTCGTGTAGCTATTAATATACGGATATTTAAAAATAATAAAGGAATGTCAGGGATAAGTGCAGCGTAGATATGAGGCGTCGACGGAGGGGCGGAGTATGTATAACGCTTGGTTAGCTTCCTAATTGATCGAATTTGCTTGATTCGTGAATCATATTTGTTGCATCAGACCCGCTACACCTTCGGGTTGCTGTAGAAATTTAAAGCCGCAGTCACATGCTTTAGCGAGAGGTCCTACGGGTTTAGTTCCTCCAAAAAATCCATCATTTCAATGCCAGCGCTCACTTCGGCGTGGCATCCACTCTCCGCGACTCAACACCACTGTAGACAGCTCATAGCGGTCTACTTCAATGTTATACCGGGACGCCTCAACTTCGTTTTGTGCTATATAAATTAGTGGAGGCAACTGCAGCGAGAGTACAGATTTGAGCCCAACGGCCATCAGCCCACCATAATAAACTACTTCCCCACTTCATCGACGTCAATGCCCGTTACACTAGAGTATCTGTCGGATATCGATCTCTACAAGACAGAGAAACCTTATTATCTAGCCCAGATTCCGGAACTCGAGGGCGGGCGTGCCTCAAACTTAGAGTTTGCGACATATGATAGAATTGCTATATACGACGCACGCGGTTACGAGAGCGCATTCAACCTCGATCATCATTCGTTTGCCTTTAAGAAGTATCCGTCCAGAGTTAAATATGACGGGTCTGACGATGCCAACCTAGCTTACATGAAAGAATCGATTGAGCTCATACGTCATCGGCTCCGCGCAGATCGTATCATATGTTACGATATTCGGGTCAGTCCGCCATCCATCCCCTTTTCATTCAGGCGGTAAGCTTTTCTAATCCGAGTAGAGACGCCTCAATAAGCCTATAGTAGCCAGGCAGGAAGACTCCAACGATCGCGCTCTTCCTGTCCCCACTGTAACAGCAATCCACATAGGTGAGGACTGAGCAGCCGTTGCTTACACTCCATCCAGATCGAGCACTTTCTAACAGGCCGCGAGATCACACGAGAGAAGGCGGCTTGCATCGCATAAAGCGGCACTTAACGGAGCAAGAACAAGGAATTTACCTCTCGGGTCGCTACCGTGCGAGGATCATCAAGTAGGCAGTCTGCCAACCTTTCCTGCTTCTAAGTTCTAACCCTTCCAAAAACAGTGTCTAGCGACCATTATTTCGCACCATCTGCGACGCCCCGCTCGCATTCTGCGACGCCCGTACCATTTCCGAGGAAGACTTGGTCCCGGCTGATCGTGTATCGCCCGAGTATGCAGCTGAGATGTACTACGTCCGACCATCTCCTCGGCAGATGTGGTATTGGCTGAGTGACATGTCGCCTGACGAAATCGCCATCTTCCTGAGCTTTGATTCCGAAAGTGCCTCGCCAACGGTAGCTATTAACTGTGTGTTAGGGTGGTATCCCGCGTCTGCATGTCTGAGGCGGCTGACCCTGGTGACAACAGGTTGTGCCCATGGTTCCTTCAGAAATCCGTCAGTCCAATCCAACACCCACGCAAGAGAAAGTTTAGAGGTGAGGCTTATTGTGTTTACGAGAAAGGAGGGTGACGATGAGCTCGGGCACTAATGAGGTCGGCGAATGGGGAACTTTTGTATGCACTGCACCCCATCTAGGGGAGGGGACAACCCCGCAAAAGCAATATTGGCGTGGATGGGGAATGGAGCTTGTCCATATGTCAATGCAAGATACTGCGCTTCGCATGTCCCGACCACGACTTTACCCGCTCAGGCGAGAAATTACTTGTCCGGCCATTGGGATTTAAGAGACGGCTGCCCTGATCAGGGCCGATTCTTCTCGCAGATTTGTTCAGGTGATCTTAAAGATTCGACAGGTTTACTGGACTTTAGGTACTCTTCGTTCCTCTAACGACTACTTTCAAGTAACTCCGAATTTCCCTCATGGACCCAGAGTCTTTTCAACAGGCGCATACCGCTCCGAGAGAGACGGTACGCGTTCAGCCTTGGAAGAATGTTATTAAGGAGCCTGAGCCGAAGCAAGCATTAGCCGGGGAGGATGGGGAGATTCGTCTACTGAGCGAAGCAGATTCGTATACTAGTAAGTGGTCCCTCAAAGATTAATCATCAGGACTTACTACTAATGGCATAAAGTCTCGGGGAAGCCGTGCAGCTAATAGGCAAAAATCCATAGCTAGTGTAGCTCTGCACGGAGGGCATCCCTAGCACCATTTGACGGGAGACGGCACGCGTAGTATTAAAGGTGGCGTCGTTGGCAGGCTATAGCGAGGGGACTTACGAGTGCCAGCTTTGAATTACACATTTATTCTTAACTTCATCGTAGTGATAGCCAAGAGCCCTTGTCTCTCGGTGCCTTGTGGGGTACTTCACCATCTGGTGACCCGGAACATGAAACCTGGCTTTCTAATCATACACGTATGGTTTAGTCAAGCCATACATGTATTTTGCCGATAGATACCAAACCATAAAGTTATACCTGAGTTACCATACGAGCTGAGCCGTATGACCATATATGATCCTCCGCGGGGTAAAGGTACTCCGCGGCACAATAATGCCCGTGACATGACGCTTGAGCAACCACGGGCGTACCAAGCAAAACGTGGGGCTTGCTTGGTGTTGAAGTCAAAAGTGGAGCTCGTAGCCGCCGGCTCCGCAGGGCGGGGCTGGTGCCGATCTACTGGACCGGGTACAGCCGGCTCCACCATGGGGGCCCGTGACACATGAGGCTACTATTGGTGGGACGTTATGTCACTACATTCTCCAGGTTCCTCCCTATCGGGGCTGCCCCGGTCCACCGACAGTTACGATCTACAGAAGGCCCTTTCCCGACAGAATGTCAGGACACCAAGTCCACCAACTTCAGCCAGCCACCCTCGATAAGGGAAGCCAACTACCTACTCCTTTCTCTTGCGGCTCCAGGTCGTCGCCAGGATGCTGCGCTTTAACGCCTTCAATGCCGCCACACTTCCCTGTGGCGGGCGACAGGATTGATACCCCGGCCCTTGGGAGGGGCATGGTATTTCGTGACCAATATGCCGTTATCTACCAAGTACACATGTACGGGTATGACCCATGACATCGCATTGCATATTTGCATAGCTACCGGTACAGTATGTACGGATGCATAAATATCACCCTACCGTTGGGTCCAGAGAGGTCCCTGCTGGCGAGGCATGAACATCAACGACGATGGCCATGTCTCCCATCCGAGACGACGAGCACGGGCAGACGCCTTGTCCGCGTATCGAGTGGCAATCTACTACTCCCGACGAGCGGATTGGAGAGCCCTCATGTCCAGACAGCTCCACGCCGGACCCGTTTAGACCCTTAGATGATATCGAGCCTACATCCACGGGCGGGATTCTCACCCCGAGGGCCATACTGCTGGGGAGCCTCTGCGGCGCTTTGGTGAATGCGTCCAATATCTACCTTGGTATGAAGACGGGCTGGATGTCATCTGCCAACATTTTAGGCGTCAGTCTTGCTCCTCCCCATTTCCCGCATCGCTCCTGCAAAGCCGCCGTCGCGAGCACGGCCTGGATCTGGGATTAGCGATGTGGATGCATTGACTTAGAGTTGAGGGCAGTCCGTTGTCGGGTTCGCCGTCTTGAAGAAGCTGGCGGGTACAGCTCATCCATTCGGCATCCATGAAAACAATATCGTCCAATCGGTGGCAACCGCGTCTGGGGGATTGTCAAACGTATTCGTATCGGCATTTCCTGCGCTTTATCAACTCGGCCTTCTGCAGACGCCACCTAAAGATCTGCTCCGAATGATCGCCTTGACAGCAACCGGTGGATACTTTGGACTTCTGTCAATGGCTCCATGTATGTTTCTGTCGCCATAATGATAGAGCTTCCAGTGCCAGGATATCCCCCCCCCCTCTTTCTTTCCCCTCCAGTCCTCCGGATTACACAAAAGGAGAATGTGAATGTCGGAGTGTTGTCTGGTTGGATTTGTTTCTCGCTAATGCTCGATTACAGTGCGTCAATTATTCGTAAAAGATGTTGCACGAGAATTGAATCTCGTTTTCCCGTCATCTTCTGCCACCGCCCTCACTATCCGCAATATGCATTTCGCATCCGACGAAGCCGTTTTGGCAAAGAAGAAACTGAAAGCTACTCTGGTTGCCTTTGTGGGAGCTATGGCCTTGAGAGTGGCGTCGCAGTATGCGGTCGGAGTGTTGTGGGTGAGTCGCTTGATGTTCCTTGCAGTCACTGCCGTTGTAAAAGACGCCGGATGCCAGTCAATATGAAAGGTCTTGTCCCTGACTGCACCTTGTTAGGACTGGCATATATTCGCTTGGCTCCGGGCCGTCGACCTGGTGACCACGATTGCGGTGGCTGCCGAGAGCTGGGGCTGGTTCCTGGAATGGTCACCTGCCTTGATCGGCTCCGGGATGCTAGTTGGCTCGAACGTAGCTCTTTCGTACTTCGCAGGCTCTATTCTGGCATGGTATATATGACCATCGTTTCATGGCCGCACGCTTTCGTCGTAGCGCCAGCACTGACTACATGGATCTCCAGGGCAGTTGTTGGACCGTATCTGGTCTCTCATGGCAGGGCGTTTGGGCACAAAATAGTGACAAACGACACATCTTGGGCGGAATTGATGTCGTATTCTGGGATGACGGACACTTTTGCCAACGCAGGCCACCCAAGTCCAAGATACTGGCTGCTGTGGCCCGGCATCGCTTGTATGCTGGCAGTTTCTTTTGCAGGTAGGCGCTTCCATCTGCCGTGCATGACGGTCTATGGCTGCCCGAGTACTCTTCATCGTGCTGTTACTTCCGCCGTGACCTTCCTGGATATCCTCAGCTGACAGGGATACATTCTAGAACTGGCATGTCAGTATCGAATCTTCTGGGCATTTCTCCGCTCCGCCATCAAACTCTCGAAATCTACAGTCTTAATAATGCTGACGAACCGCCGCGAGAGATACGCGTACACTATTTTGGAAACAACAGATGGGAATCTGAGGTCCATCAAAACCCTCAACATCAACGGCGACATTGCGCAGTGGATGTGGGCGCCAGGTTTGGCGGCGACAACTATTGCCACTTGTCTTGTAACGAATCTCCTATTCGGAATGTCGATTGCTGAGACGACCTTGGCATTGACACTTGCATTTCTCTTATCATTGGTCGCTATTCAGGCGGCTGGAGCTACAGGTAGTGCAGGGCACCTTCCGCCTCCCCCAGTTTGGTTGGACCTGATTCCGGCTAATAAGGTCCGGCAGACACGGCGCCATTGACAGCCTTATCCAAGGTATCGCAAATTGTCTTTGGCGCGACGACCTGGTCAGCAGAACCAACTTCCATGGCTATGGCTCAGCGGCTGAACTTGATTGGAGGCTCTTTGACCAATATCGGAGCGAGTCAAGCCGTGGGTGAGTGTTTGAGCTATTGGGCTGATCGAAATATACCTGTCTGGTGCTGGCTGATATGTAGACCGAAGCAGACGTTATGGGCGACTTCCGCGTCGGATTTCTACTACGCACGTCGCCTCGACTCCAATACGCTGCTCAGTTGATAGGCACGGCCGTGGCAGCCATCGTTGCTCCAGCCGTCTTCGTCCTCTTCGCCACGGCATATCCTTGCATTCTAGATATCAGCGAGAGTAGCTCAACCTCGTGCGAGTTCCCAGGACCTTCCGTGGCAGCGTGGCGAGCCGTTGCCGTAGCAGCAACACAATCAACGCTGCCAGTTCCCGCATCAAGCCTGGTATTCTCCTTGGTCTTTGCCATAGTCGGCAGTACGACTGTGTTGGTCCGACAGTTTATTACTAAGGGGAAACCAGCTCAATACATCCCCAACTTCATGATTATGGCATTGGCGTTTACCATTCCTTCCCCGCAATACGGTATAGCAATGCTGATGGGCGCAGTCTTTGCACGGGTTTGGCGGTGGAGGCGCCCCGAGAATTTCGACAGCTTGGGATCCGCCGTCGCCGCAGGCTTGATAGCTGGCGAGGGAATTGGCGGCACGATAAACAGCATTCTGGCAATCCTTGGTATCGGAGGGGGGAAATGGGGCGTCAAGTTCGGATGCCCTGCTGGGCAGTGTCGATGAGTTTAGGGAGCTGGCATTGATTGTGACCGGCCAAAAGCCGTCAGGGGGAAAAGGCGCCCAGGGTGCCTTGAGGAACGAAAGGTGCTTCCTTTGCCTATGCCTCTACCTGTGCCTGAGGATGCCTAAGGAACGGAAAGTTCCGAAACGTAAGATAGCGTCGCCGAGGTCCAGTACTATTAGTGACGCAGCCTACATAAGAATTATCTCTCGGCGGCCCTCGTCTAGGCCTTCTTTGTACCGGCTATAACCGCATTATTAGCGTCTTTCGTCGTTCGTCTTTCGTCTTCCGTCTATCCTCCCCGTATCTACTATATAGAACTTTCTACGACTACCTTAACGATACCCCGCTAGGGGCCGGTAAGAGTCTCCCCTAACGAGGTGCGATATTCTCTGCTTCGCAGACATTGCAGACCGAGACAAAGCGAGACGAGGCACGGCACGGCGAGGCCCGGCACAGCGAGACCCTGCAGTCCAAGACACCATCAGGCGTATCTAGCCGCGCTTTGGCCACGATTCCAATTGCCGAGATGGTCACAATTATGGGAGCTAACGGCCCTGTAACTTCATGGTAGATTTAACCTAAATGGTACTGGAAGTTATCCGTACAAATAGGGATTAAAATACCTATGGGTGCCCACGCGTGGGCAAGACCCAGAAGCCAGCCCATGGGCTACGACGCAATCCGTCCTCAATGGAGAAATTGTCGTCAGCCAAACTACCTCACGAGAGAACTCACCACGAGAGTCGCTGAATGCACGAATTGAACCAAGTAGCACGAGCTTGTTGTTGATGGGTGGCGCCTGGCTCACGCAAAGAGCGAACAAGCTACATGGTCACCGAATGAAGGAGGCTTCCATGTCGAGTGGTAAACTAAAGGAGGGCGTGGATGGGCTATTCGGTGCGCTTGGGGGTTGGAGCTCTTGGACCTCGGCATCGCTTTCGCCGGCTTGTTTGGAACAATCCTCATCGCCCACTATCTCATCCAGCTGCCCTGCGCCATAAAAACCGTTTCGACGTTGACCGCATCGCCAACAACGTGTTGAAGAAGCTGGCGAACGCCCAAGCGACGAGTAGCAGCGAAAAGACCGTTAGTGATCCGTCGCTCTACGCGCACGCCATTTCAAATCCTCACAGCGAAGTCTCCATCGCCGTCGTCGGTTATCGCGAGGACGAGCAGACCTGGCGGCAATGCCTCCGAAGCCTGCAGACGCAAACGCTGCGCCCCCTGTTGCCGTCGGCGTGGTCGACGCCAGCAGCGAGCAAGACTTGACTATGGTACGCGCTTTTGCTGGCGAATTTGCGTCTTGCAACGTGGCCCTCGTCCACCTGCCCGTCATACTCTCTGACGTGCACCGCAAAACATACTTCGACAATGTGCCCAGTAGCAACCCTTTCATCAACAGATTGTGGCACTGGCTCAGTGGTGCAGAGGACTGGATCCGAGTGTGTGTATGGATACATCTGCCATTGACAGGTGTCACGTAATTGACTTCGATGACCTTCGACTAGGTCATATTATGACCTGTTGTCCGCACCTGTGGACTGGGGAAGAATGAGAGAATGATCTATTCGTCGTTGTCTATCCAGCTACAATAAGGAGTGGAGGGCTATGTCTTATATAGACATAGGTGACAAATGTCGACATGGCCATAGAACCATCCAGAGACAACCAGTCTCTTCCAGCATAACCTAATTGGGAAAATCGACTGAAGGGGCGGCTACAGGAAGGTTTAAGGCTATCTTGGGCAACGCATGAGAGGCAGCAACGTTATATGCAAACGCAAACTTGGATATGTAACGCAGGAGCTGACTGGCCGCACGAGAGACGCCTCCACCTCAAGAACGTTCAAGGTTTTCGTTGACGTCTTTTCGTTTAGGGAGGCATCAGTAACCACCGCGCCGTGTCAAGCCGTCTCGTAGTCGGCGGTATCCTATCCAGCCGGTCTCCCAGGTCGCCAACAGTTGCACCTGACGGCAACGCTAGCATCTGACGGATGAAGGCCCCAAACTGCGTGGCAAAATCCACACGTGATGGTTCGCAGAGGATGCAGAGCTCCTTGTCTGCCAGTGATGCCGCCATCCAGAGTAAAGTCATTTTTACTCCGGGGTCGCCGTTGAATGCACCGCAGCCCCACAGTCCCGTCCAAACCGTTACGCGGGCGCCAGCGTCCCACGAAGAGAGCGTTGTGTATGCCTTGACTATCTCCCGATGACGATTTTCCGGCTTGAGATCCGGCAGCCCCTGGGTGTCGTCACACGCTTCCTCATCAATCTCCAGCGCATCCATGAAGAGCATTCTTCCCCCGCTGCCCTTGATGGCAGCTGGATCCAAAACCCACCAGAAAATGTCCCGCCCTTGACCTTGGATTCGTAACATTGGCGTAGCCCCGTTTATAACAAGAGCCTGGTCATCTGCCATGGTTGGCGTAACCAGGACGGCTGGACATGCTTCAGGGCAGTTACCGACGAATAATTCCTCTTGTGTGGCAGATTCGCCGAAGCCAATATCTTTGTTGGCTGAGACAATGACGGCGCCGTCGGGACCCTGGTAGTCCGGCTCCTGTTGCTCGGTGCTACATGTTTGCAGCTTCGTAACGCTGATTGGCGAGAGCGTTACTGTTTCCCAATCCTGGGGCATGGGTTTTGTGGAATGGCCAGAAGAGTGCAGCGAGTATTCAACGGCTCCCATATTGTCGTTCTCGTCGAAGCGCTGTGCGTAGATGAAGAGTGCCGTCAGGTACATCTCAACTGCCTTGGGATGCCGCTGAGACGAGTCGTACCAGATGCTGAAGTCGAAGAAGTCTTGGCGCCAGGACGGAGGCTGCAGGGTGCACAGAAACTGATGGGCCACCAAGCAACCAGCTTGACGCCTCGTTAGCCGAATGCTTTGTCCTGGTTGCAACACCGACATGCATCCTTCCGGGAACAACTCCGGCATCTGCAAGGCAAGCCACACGATCCTGGGCCACAGATGGCTGAAAAACTTGTGGTTCTTGTTTTGAACCATGGCTTTCAGAGTGCCATAGTCTCCAGAAGCCGCAGACGATCCGCGGAGACTGTTGGAAATGGTGTCCAGTACGTCTACGAGGTGGGAAGCCTCATCAACTTTCTGTTTCAGTATCTCGATCAGCAGCGACCAGAACGGCACGAGCCCACTACTATCTTCCTCTAAATCATCGAGAATGCTGAACCGGTCGAGACATCGCTGTGTGTTGGAGCTTGGCAGGACAAAGACTGGCCGTCCGGTCGGCATGCTTCAGGTTGGTTAAAAGAAGTTGGATGGTTTTACGACCGAGCTAATTAACGTAAGAGCTGGGGGCGGCCACATTCTTATTGGCCATGCATTCATTGATCGAGGACGGTCTTGATCGAAAGGTGACAAAGCGAGCCCATTCCCCACATCAGAAATTCTCGTAACCTTTTCAAGCCAGTGGAGTGACGAGTTGACGACAGCAGCTACGCACCTGCAAGACCCGACTGAACAGCTACCTTCGTAAGATTAGACCGGCGGAATCAGATGAGTGCAGTTGTGGACAGTCAGCAGAGAAGGCACAATAGTTCCTCTTCTGATGCAGGAGATAGAAGAAAGCCGCATAGCCTCGTTAGCTATATTAGCCGCAACGACGCGCATCGCGAGGTGTTGAGGGCTCGTATGCGCGTCACGAAGAGGAGCGATGGCAAGCTCTTGTCAGCGTGCTCCTTAAAGACGGTGGCATTTGATGGGGCGCAATATAATATGTCACCGAGCGTGCTCTCCATGAGGAAAGGCTTAATTCTCTCTACCTAGCTAGAGGGACTCGGCCTTTAAGAGGCTAAGTTCTCCCTCGCTTTAGTAGATTATCCTACTTCCTTTCCTCCTACAATACTAAGAATAAACGCGAGTCAATTGTTTAACTCGGGTTATCTCGCATTATAACTAAGAGGCTTTATAAGCGAGGTGCTAAGAGTAACGTAGAAGCGGCCGAGGTTGTAGACTCTATAGCAGTACTACTAATAATATAGTTATATAATATATATAAATAGAAGGGCTAATAATACTTTGAGTATAAAGATTAAAGACTACTCGCAGTAGCTTTATTTCAGCCCTCTTTATAAAGCTATTAGTAGCTTAAATTCTTTAAAAGAGAAAAATAATTATTATTTTTTTATATTATAATAGCTAACTATTAGCAGCTTTATAGCTATTATTACTACTGTAGCTCTATATGTTAGCGTAATATAACCTTTAAGTCTCTCTATATATATTTACCCTATGCACTTATATAACTATGTAATACCTTTTATTCCTTAAGGCATTAACAGTAACCCCGACGAAGCGGCCCGTTTGTTACCTATCGCAACGAGCCAGGCGCAGTAAATGATCGGTGTCGTCCTCTGTGGATTACTCGTATTTGTCCACCAAGTCAGCATAAACCAGTTGTCGCCATGAGCCGCTAAAACTGTATTTTAATATTTCCTTTCCCTCGAATCACGGCTTCTCGGCTTAACCCTGACATGACAGTTGCTACGAACTACATAATTATTGCCGCCTGTATTAAATATCTGCTAATACTAATGCCCTGAAGCGCCTGTCTACTTCGAGATTTCGTGTGAATACCATCCCATATCAACGTTGTCAATCAAACCCCACGTATCCACCATCTTGACCAGCTTCTGATCCATCGCCTCAGTTGCCAGGACTTCCGTGACAGTCCTGTACGCCGAGTTGAGAGCGCCGACAATCCAAGCATGTCCCGAGCTCAGCGCTTCACCGGCAAAATGCAACTTCCCGGCCGCAGCTGGCCTCATCAAAACCGGCATGTTATTGACGTACTGGCCGGGGCCGAACTTGGCGAACGCGCCCAACTCGTGCTCACCTTCGTACCAGTTGTACACGTGCGTGTCGATGTGTTGCGATTGGAGGAATTCGTAGGTTACGTTATGCACTTGTGCCAGGTTCCGGAGCGTAATCTCTATGATTGTCTCTCGCGAATCTTGTTGGTTATAGTAAGCGCCCAGACGAGCACTGTCTTGGCCCCAGGTGTAGGAGGCGATCATGGTTCCGGCGGCCCCGGGGGTGTTGATGCCGTAAGATGGATAGACGGAGCGGCGGATAGGGAGATCGGTGAACGATTGGCCGCCTTGGAAGGGGCCTGAGCTGAGGCTCTCCCACCTAATGTGAAGCGTTAGCGAAGTTTAGAGCCGGGGAATAACCAACATGTCTTGTACTAACCACCGAGTCTTGAACTTCATGCCGATTTTACCGGCAGGGTCGTATTGGATTTTCCTGATAGCAAGCTTTGCGCGGTAGTCCAGGTTCATGTCGGTCAAGTCCATTGCTTGCATGGCGCCCAAAGGTACAGTGTTGATGACGTGGTTGTACGTTCGCTGCTCAGTGCCGTTGATAACGACTGCTATAGCGCCATTGCCAGCTTGCTTGATGGCTGTGACGCGCTTCCTAGTTTCGACTGTCTTTTTGATGATGTTGACCATTCCCTTGATAATAAGGTCCATGCCGCCCTCGACGCAGAGCCACGTGTCAAGAGGGGACTCGTTGATGAGCCACTGCTCGATGACGACCTGTGCGACGGAATATATATCGTAATGCGTGGTGGCATCGTAGATTGTCTCGAGCCAGTCAACCTGCTGGGAAGAGTAGCCCTTGTTGAGCAGGTGCTGTCGCACGGAGAGGTCGTCGAATTGCAACAGCATATTGAATCCGGAATCGAAATCTTTATCTAATGCTTGCACTAGGTCCTTAACCGCACCTGAGAACATTGTACTCGGCGACATGGCGGCGAAAGTGTTGTTGTCCATGGTTCCACCTCCGGAGACGGGGATGTCGAAGGTATCTGCGGAGGGGGTGACTTGGTTATAGGCTAGCTTGTCGTTGAATAGACGGAACGTGTTGTTGCGTTGGTACATGTAAGGTACCAACTTGACCGGCCGATATTCTGGCTTGAGTTTGGAGTTGATGTAGTTGACTAGGGAGTTGTTGGCTTTCCCAATTAGCCGATCCATATAAGGAACGCCGGGGATTCTCATGGCTCCGACGTCCTATCGTAGTGGTGATTAATTCCTGGTTCAAGTTGGAGTCTTGGAGACGTACGTAGTAATCATAGTAGTCAGGCTGTCCGGGCCTCGAAGCATCCCAGGCCTTTTGGTCAAACCGATGTGTGAAAATTCGCCCTCCGATTCGCTCACTAGACTCCAGAATCTCATAGTCTATATCCAGGGTGTCCAAAAGGACAGCCGCATAAAGACCGGCAGCTCCAGCACCGATGATGCCGACCTTGAGCTTCTCCCCGCTGCTGGAAGAGAGATTGCGGGAATCGCCATGCTGAGGTGCCTGAGTAAGAATACGGTTTATAAATTCGGCTCGTCGGTCTCCAGGAGCAGCGCTGCTGCTTTGGAGAGTGGAAGATCCTGCAATAGCCGCAGATGAGAGAGCAAAAGCGCTCAAAGCGCTTGACACCAGTTTCGAAAGCTGCATGTTGGACAGTCTGGGAACGAAGCCTCCCGGGACATCAAAAACAAAAGAGACAAGATTTATACTCTTGGGTAGCTAGGAAGATGGTGTCTTGATTGTAGAGGGAAAGAGCATCTTGTTTATACTTTAAGCATACTCTTCGTATGGCATGTGCTACTCAGGCTGAGTCCCTTCGCTAGCCATTGACTTTTCCAGACGGTTTAAGAATCGGCGCCACTGTTACCGTTCAAGCTAGAGAGGATATGATAGTAGACCTTTCTTTAAATGTTAGTAGCGTCCCGCACTGCTGGGTGTAGGTGTCTGTGCTTACAGAAAGGCTAACCACGACCTTGGTGGAGATTGGCTTGTTGCTACGGAATCCCACCAAATAGCAGAATCCGTAGTATACGGGCAAATTACCGTAGGATAGGCATAGGACCTACTATACGGGCTAATTGCCGGACAAAGTATATAATATAATATATTTATCTAAAAGAGTCTACCCCCTCCCTTTACTATACTAGTTATTGTCGGTATTAAATACTCGACGTAAGGAAAGGGGAAAGGAAAGTATTAGGGGATCCGGTATATTCTGGTAGGTATGGCCGTATGTACCGATACTGGCACATAATTTGCAATATAAAGTAACAGATTAGGTTGCACGATAGATGCTTCATGACAGGCAAGGGGGTTAGCAAGGATCAACTAGGCGCCCTCAACCGCTTTGCTATTGACGACTCGACGTCCTTGAGTGGTCCCAACTTTTAAGTAGAAGTCATTAATGAAAAGCCACCTCCGCTGGGGTGACTGGTAAGTTGAATTGTAAAGGTTTGTGTACCCAACCAATAGTACCCAAAAGCATATGAATGGCGATCTTATCTCTCGTGAATACCCCTATACTGTAGCCATTGAACGATACATGTATTTCGCTAAATTTGGTTAAATTAGTTGGTAGAATTGATCAGCATGATGCCTTCAAACTTCGTGGAAGGAATTGAGGTGGGTCGCCCAAGTTTCGGCATGAAGAGTAGTATTGATTGTACGACCACATACGGTATTACCCAAATTTCTAATCGCGCAGCCTTCCTATTAAGAAGTTGGAGGTCACGCAATAGAGATTTTTCATTCTACAATTAGTTGCAAACGCAGAGTCTGCAAAGTCCAGACCAGTGTCGGCCTCTGTCACTCTCGACATCATTGTCTCGCGCTCAAGGGCTTCCTTCAATCGACTATGTTGAACGAGGGGTATATTTCCAGTATCGTCTGGGCTAGATATAATTGGTCAAAGAATGTTAGCAGCAATAGCATCTAGGGGCACGGTTCTATAGGATGGGAAGACGCCATTTGCTGTATCTAAACGGGTTGCAGTCCTTCTCTGACTACTTGTACTCAAATAGCTCGAGCGTCATCAACAGAATACTACTCCTTCTTCTCCAATTCTCATGTGTTGGCATGTGCTCGCGTCGCAGGGGCGGGGAATCGAGGCGATTGACGCAAAGTACAACACTTGCGAACAGAGTGTCGGAGATCAACAACTGCATCCTTCGCCCCATTCCTCATTGTTCGATGTCCCGACACTTAGTGTACCTCGTATTTCGTGGACAATAAATCCAGAAAAGGCCATTAAAGAGCATTCTGGTGTTACTTTTGTCAAATTGGAACCTGGAAAGGATGATGCGAACTGTAGTAACGGTCTGGCTGGTTGAGCGCCTTCATCAACGCAGGCTTACATAGGGTTGGAGTAACGTCTTTCATTCACAGTTGCCAGGAACCCTATACTCTGGTGAAAGCCTAGCATTAATATTGATGAAGGGAATTAATCATATCCGTGAGGGCTCAGAGTTTGAGTATGACAGGCAGCCTTCCACTCCCCATCAGCCTCCTGTTTCCATACGGTTGTACATAGTGCTTCGTAATCTTTACCTCCTCGGCTGGCACTGACGTGGTAGCACACGAAGGCTGCCATCAGGTCTATTACCGTCACATGCATTTGCTCGAGGTCATACTTGTCCCACTTCTTGAAAGACTTGGGGTCCGAGACCGCTTCTTCCAGAGCGGGCTCGGTGTCGGACGAAAGCGGCGGCGAGTTTGGAAGATGCAGCACGCAGTCCGGCGCGAGTAGAGGAAGTAGAACTTCTTCGGGGCTTCTAGACGAGAGCCCTGCCCAAAAGGCATGTTCTTTCATCTTGATATCGGTTTCGATACGCTCGTTGAGACGAGGCATGGTGACGGCTCAATCTAGTAGAGTGGTAAGAATTGTGGAGCATAGCACGCCTATGTATGTACATGGGAAAAGGAGAAACTTGTCTAGGGGCATTTACTTGAAATGATTTTACCAGTACAGTCGACAAGGCATTAGATCAATCGAAGAGTGTTTGGGGGGCTTTCGCGTTGGGGTATCCGAGGCCAGTGAACACTACTAACTTTATTTACGGTTTCATCTTGGGCAACGCGCAATCGGAATCGCGTTATCCTTTTATTCCTGTTTTCTGGACCCCGTAACTCAAGCTGACGCAGCGGATGCAGCCATTCTGCCAACTTTTCGCGGCATGATGTCATGCAGATCGACGTCAGTATGTGGTCCGTTCCCCGCGACCTTGGAAGTGGCACGGAGCCCGGCACAAGACAGCCCTGCTGCAAAAGTGCCCATGGCTCTTGGTCTTGACCCTCGAGTGCGTCACGGGCAGGGGCGCGACGCCCTCCCGCGAGTACACGGACCCGCTGATCTATTGGCTCCCGGAGCCTCGGGCGAGCAGGCCGAATACTACTTAGAACAGCAGGTAGACGAAGCTGAAGAGTCCAGACCGTGTCGTCGTGTCCGCGGTTGGTGGCCGTGATGCGAGTGTTGACTGGCGAAACAACCAGGCTGCGCGGGGAAACACGCAACAGAATCGTCCGACTCAGTCCTATTCTAACGACGACAAAGGCACAACAGAATGCCCGAGCAAGTATATTGGGGCCGCGGCGTGGTCGAAGAATAAGGTCTAGACCACCAGGTGGCAACTAACGTGCGCTTTAGCGAAAAGGTGAAAACAACACAGGGCATAGCAAGCACGGCGCCGAGTTCCGGTGCCGATCGCAGTGCAGCGGCTTGGAGCGTGCTGACGGGTTTCGGAAGGAAAACGTCCAGGCAACGCCAGTGGAAACCGAGTGGATGGCAGGTAACGCGGAGGCACCATTCCCGTCTTCGATTCCTAAATTTGTTTCCGATGCTTAATATGATATCGCAAACAAGAGATCTAATACGCGGCTTCGAAACAAGGAATAATTTGAACTATGCGAGTTACTTCTATGAGCGACGAAAGTGTTAAAGTAGACGAGGTAAAGCCACGTAATAGTAGCGAAACCGTTGACACAAAAGTATCGAAGACTCTAGAAATGCCCGGGAACACATTTAATGAGGTCTTCTGGGGGATGTCGAAACCCTGGCCGGCATGAAAGATCCAACATTGAGCTTGTTTAGCAGGAGACCGGCCCGGATTCATCTAATTAGCAGGCTCCTATGTGTTGATGAGCCAAAACGAAAAAGGAAAAGATAGATAATTCGAATATATGCCTTGCCTTTGGACTCCTTTATGTACATAAAGAATGTCATTGCGGCAACCGGCTCCGCAGGGCGTATCTAGCGGTAGAACATGAAATCATTGGCGTTGGACCCTGCAAAGCCGCGTTCCCCTTGAGGCACAGCCTTCTCCAGTTTCTACACGCTATACACTAGCTTCTGTCCACTGACCTTATTATTCTTGAGAGCGTCGAGGCCATCTATGATGTGCTCTAATCCCTGTTGTACCTGAAACGGATGAGGCTTGATCTTACCCGTTCCCAGCAATAGTTGAGTAAGATCCCAGAACATTGTTGCAAACTCAAAGTCTTCGGGCTTGGCTGGGATTTGAAAGTCGCCAAACTCAAAGGACTCGCCTTGCGACGTGTACGCAACAGTAAAGGTATTTTCGATATCTTTTCGAGGGAGTTCGACGGGGTTTAGGGAAGCGTACTTTACGCCGGATCCAGCGCTCAACGAGTCTGAGCATATCTTTGCCGAAGGAGGCAGAGAAATAGTATCCCATGCTAATGTGAGCTTATCTCCGGTATGCTGGCGTATTTGACTAGCGCAGTCCGGGTCGTGGTAATTGAAGACGGCATCGGCTCCGAGAGATTTGACCATGTCAGCGTTGTGGGGAGAGCAAGTTGTGAGAACGTGATAGCCCGACAGCTTGGCGAATTGGATTCCGAGGGTGCCAGTCGCTGTGCTTCCACCATAGATCAAGATAGGTATAGGTTCCTTGGTTGGTGCCGTAGGAAAAGCTAAGCCAAGTGTCTGGTAGAGTCCCTGCCCGACGGTGGTAATGCCAACGCCGAGAGTAGCTGCCGCCTCAAAGTTCATGTTGTCGGGGATCTTGATCTGAAGATCACCCTTAACAACGATAAACTCGGCAAAGGTACCGTCCTCAGCCTGTACTGCATTGCATCCATGTGTGATGCCGCAGATCCGATCGCCCTTGACAAGCTTCTTGCTGACTTTCTGGCCGACCTCCTGCACGATCCCGGCATAGTCACAGCCGACGAGTGGAAAACCGCCCCTGTCGTGATTGTCTACGTGCTTCCAATCGCTTGGGTTGAGGGCCACGGCCACTGTCTTGACGAGTATGTAGTCATCGCGCAGTTTGGGGATGGGCCTGTCGTTGACGAGCGCGGCGATTCCCTTGTCTTGGACGACAATTGCCTTTTGTGTTGTAGACATGATGTGCAGGGAAAGTCGACGTAGAGACAAAAGTGACCGAAAGAAAGAAAAATGGAATGCTGATGTAAGCGGTTACACATTTAACTTGGCAATTGCGTGTGCCTTTCCATGTATCAAGGAACTAACGTCAACCGCCTTCGGATGCACTAATAGAGATATTGGCCGGAGACGTGGACTGTAACTGGCATAATCCCAAAGTATAATCTTATAAACAGGCCGAAGCGTTAATCGTCGATCTCAAGTCTATTGACAGTCCGGGATCCACGGACGAGCCGACATGATCGCTTCGGGATTAGGGTTACCTATTCGACGTCATAAAACCCTAACTTACACAACGGATAGTACACCCCAAAAGACCAAGAGGCCGGTTGCAATACTCTTTGAAATCCGATCAGTACAGTACATGTAGCTTTTCAAGCGTAAACCAGAGAGTTTCTTAGTTTCCTCTGCTTTTCAACATGTATTTAACCAACATTGAAGTCGGCAGCAATAACGCAGCCCTTGTTGACATTCTCTATGCTATTCTTTGCCATCCACTGTCGCTAATTGCAAATATACTACATTTGATGCGAATGAGGCTCAAAAAATGTCGCGATTAACACGCGTCACAAGTGTTCGCCTTAGGAGCGTGCATCATCACTGCGCAACGGCTCCAGATGCTACCTCTGCCGGTCCCTGATAATCCACTCCCTTGCTGTCCTTTAGGAAGCAATTGCCTACAAATCTGTGCACGTGGAAGCTTTGAGTGAGATTTGAGTTGTAGGTGACGGCCCAGCATCGGGGCTCGTTTGGCCTCATCTTCTCATTGTACTCGGTGCACTTGTCCATGCAGGCCTCGAATGTGTAAGTCGTCGTGATGTTGATGTCCTTGACCTTTGCCTTTCCGTCTGCCGTGTCGCCCCCGTTGGGCCAGTTTGTGAAGCAGTATTGCGTGAATCTCGCGCCGCCGCTGCCGTAGTACGTCTTTGGCTCCTTGAACGTGCAGCTGTTGGCTGCCAAGCCCTCCGTTCCCGAAGTCACCGTGGGAGGCGCGTCGCTACTCGTTGTCGAAGCGGGCTGCGCTGGCGTGCGAGATCCCGTCGGTGACGTCGAAGGCGAGAGTGTCAGTGGCTTCTGTGTCTCGGCAGAAGACGACCTGGGCGCATCGTCGTTTCCGCGTCTGAGGCCCACCCCTAGACCAACCCCGAGTCCGACTCCGACAACAATAAGAAACAGGATGAAAGCTATACAGACTAAAGCGCGAGTCTTGAGCCCAAAGGTGCGCGGTTCTCTTGGTCGCGGAGGCGCGTAAACGACGGGCAAAGCCTCGGGCGCTTCGTTGGGATTCTTTTCGAGCCCTGGATGCCACTCGAGCGGCTGTTGATTCGTCCTCTGGTACGGCGTCACCTCAGGCCCGAAACTGTGCTGCAGGGCCTCATACTCTGGGTCCGGCGCACGCGAGTGATTGTACGAGTCGGCCATGTCGCCTTGGACTCAACAGAAGCATCGACGGGATCATCAGAACATTGACGATGCCTAGATATCGATGTCAGCAAGAAAGTCATCAGGAGAATCGATCAAGATGACGACCGAGAATATTCGGTTATAAAATATGCTGACACCCTCACCGGAGGTGGGGAGGGTGTAATACAGTCCGAAGGATGTGTCTCTATGCCGTGATAATAACACGGTGATATTTCGTACTACTAACTCTGCAGTGGCTGTGCGTTGCTGCACCACGGAGCAATGTGTGCATGACCATGACTTGTTTTAGCCGTCTCCGTACACTATAGCGACGTCATGAAGAAAAACGAGGTTGGAATAGTGGTTGGCCAAGTTGCTGTTGCTTGCGCCGATTCTCGTCGCGGGCTTTCATCAGAAAACCTGCTAATTTGTTAGGACTTCTAGAGCCTGAAGCATGAATAATATGATGGAGCTCTACTTGCCATCAGGTAGCTTCTCATAGTGGAGAGATGCCCGTTCAAAAGGCGTGTCGATCATTAGGCCGTCCAATGTCTTGACCCTTGAGACTGCAACATAGCTAAGCCCAGTCTGGAAGTCACGTTCAGACAGATCGGTCACCATCTTATCCACCGTGATGCTCTGTGACTTGTGAACAGTAATGGCATATGATGCCATAAGTGGGAACTGCGTTCGTGTACAGGCGGACGTCCCAAGAAAGAAGTCTCGCTTCACCGGCAGTATGGGTACGACCTTGCGCCCATCATCCGCGGTTAGATATGATGGGCCGGTATACTTATCCATCACCATCATAATGACACATGGCGGGTCACGGTGCGTATCAGCGCCAGGCGCCCAACCGATGTCATATACTGTCCCTTGGGCCCCATTAACTAGGCCAGTAGGATGCCAGATGTTCTGCGTTAGCATGAGACGAGCACCAATGCATACAGGAAACTGGCCGGCCAGGTTGCCAGCTTGTTCAGACGTTGCCTTGTCAGCACCGTTACCAATGTTCTTCGCCATGACTTGGATTGCTGGGCGCTTGAGACGGACGAGATGCTCATAGTTGTACTCGTTAACACGGGCTTTCTTGCTATAGATACGAAGAGCAGCATCAAACGTATCTACCTCGCGCTGGCTTAGCTTGGCCTGCACACGCTGGCTCAGGAGTTTCCATGACTCTATAGATAGCTTTAGACCACGCAATTCTTCAAGCGCAAGACGAAAGCCGGCCTGGTCATCGCCCTGTTGCCGCTGGACCTTTTTCAGGAGGACAGTGTGGCTAAACGCCCTATATGTCGTCTGGCCAGAGACCTCTTGCAGGTCTTTGAGCGGCCCATCAAAGTAGAGGGGCTTGTTCGCAATCGGCGGGAGCTGGAAGAAGTCACCAACGAGGATGATACTCATGCCGCCAAAGAATTCGGCTGCCCTGGCAGGATAGACTTGGCGGAGGCGTTTGTCGATCCACGAAAGTTGACGCAGGCCTAGCATACTTTTCTCATCAATCACAAGATACCTAACGTCCCGTAGCTTCTTCTGAAGAGCATTGGCATCTGCAGGGGAGAGCTCCGTAAAAGCCCTATCCACAGGTAGCCGGAGTAGGGAGTGTAATGTTGTCCCCATGATCTGGTTGCTTGCAACGCCCGTGGGCGCAGCTCTCCATATTGGACTGGGCCCGTTACCAGCGAGCCTCTGAAGATGCGAAGACAGGACTTTGATCAGATAGGACTTGCCTGTCCCGCCACCACCGTCCACATGGAGTAGAATCTGCTCCTCGCTGCCGCATTGGAAGTGTCCAACAAATGTATCGTATACTATCCGCTGCTCTGGGTTGAGCGTATCGCGGGCCTCTAAAGGCAGGTCTTCAACATCCATATGGAGAGGATTCTGCGCAATGCGCTGGCGCCAATAATCGCCCTGAATGATTCCTGGATCAGCGTAGCGGCCGACGTGGGGTGTCCAATCGTATTGGATATCGACATCCCGTCTACCAAGGAGATCTACCATCTCTTGGCTTGGTGGGCAGTCGGGAAGCTGGCGGGCAAGCTCAAGCCAATCCTCCTCGAGAAGCTCAGGCTCGTGAAATTCTTCCTCGAACTCATCCGGATCCGGCCGACGTTCTTCAGCGTTAGGTGTGCCATAGTAATCGTCAGGATGCTGGTGGTTCGCATAACAGAATTCGGCGGCAGATGCGTACGAGACAAACTCGACACCGTTGACCTTGCGTAGTTCGTTGGGATCGCGATGTGGATGAGCAAGCATTAGCTTTACCCGACAGAAATCATCGTATTGGTGATGCTGCGGGTTCGACTTGTACCGCGGAAAGTAGTATAGCACTCGAGGCTTAGCTTGACGACTCCAACGTGCCCATTTTCTCCCATCCCTCTTGCTTGTATTCCAGTTGGCTAGGAAGTCAAGGTAGGTGAGTTCTTCGTGAAGAGAAGGGCGAGAAATGTACTTCTCATATATCCCAACGACCTCAGCGTCGTCGTCATGATCACCCTGGAGGCGAAGCGACCGGCCCTGTTGCTCGTAGGGACGGCAATCGACGGCTCTTACAACACGGGTACCCTCCTGGAGCTCGCAGTTGAGCAACACATGGCAGATCTCTTGCCCCGAGAAGTCCCTCTCAGCAAGCAGCTTGTTCATTAGACGCGAGGCAAAAGAAAGAAGTGGGTTCTGATGGGAGACATAGGGCAAGATTTGCCGCCCCAGGCTCGCATAACTCTCAGTCTGCTTCTCCATCTTACTGCAATACTTGGCTGCGTAATTAATGACGGCTTGAAGGCTGGTACAGGGGGAGATATCAATGTTGGCTAACCAGCCAAGACTGAGACACCGGTTGTAGTGGTTCATAAGGCTGTCATTCCTGGCCGCCTCGAAGGAGAAATAAGACTGTCCTTGGCGTCGAACCACGTCAGCCGTATCTCTCGTATCCCGGGGGAAGAAAAAGCGGCAAGAAATCTCGTCTGAACCCTTCTTCTTTCGTAGGCAGTATGTCTCACTGCAATGGTGGCGTTGGCAGCGGTTCAGAATCTGCGAGAGCCATTGGAACGTCAAGGGATGCTGCAGCGGATTCACAGCCAAGGGATTACCCTCTTCCAAGTCCACACTGGGCGCACCATCCATCCAGAATAGGCCGTGGCAATGGCTACTTCCACGACCCTGCCACTCATACCTGTTCCAAAAATCAGTGACATTAAATTTCTGCTTGAGAACGGTATCTCTAAATAAGCCAAACCGCCTGTAGAAGTGCCAGGCTGCAATATGTGGGTTGTCCCTGAGAAGTTTGCTAGACATCCCCATTCGCTGTTGCTCGGACACCTCCTGCCAGTCTTGAAACTGGGGTAAATGTTGATAGAGGCTCCTCCAGTGCAAGTCTGCCGGGCTGAATGTAATGAAAGCACCAGGGCAGCCAAGGTTGTAGGCATAAGACTCGAGCTCTCGGCGCTTTCGGTACCAATACGGCCGTGTCCCGCGCAGCTGTGCTGTCTGGCGGTTGATCGAGTTGAGCAACTGCTGAGCTTCTGCAGATTCAGGGTTCTGGAAAGCCTCTAGTAGATCATCTCGCGTTATTAGACCCTGCCTTTGTTGGTGTTGCTTGACGAAGTAGCTGCTTTTCGCTCGTGCCTGTGCTCGCATCAGCGTGTTGAAAGCCACAAACCGGAAAGTGGGATGGCGGGCAAATCTGCCATCATGCCATCGAAGGGCGTGCTGTATGTAGTCCGCATACTTGATAGGCCGTAACCTTGGCTCAATGAAATCAGCTTGACCAAGAGGAAATAGTGTTGGAAAGGCTAGGGACAGGAGTGCCTGTGACTGGTTGAATTCGTTTATCGGTGTTCTCCGAATATCTGGCATTTCAAGCTGATGATGTTGTGTCAATTGTCGTGCAGGAAGCGGTTTATCGCGCTCTTCGCCAAGAACGTGCGAATGCAACGCTTCCATCTCTGTATCCTCTGGTAGTAGATCTGGCACTGCAGACTGGTCAACCTCATCTGGCTCAATGTCGTCATTCTCGACGTCACCCAAATCAGCTGCCAGAGGATCGGTGACTTCCACAGTAGCAACCTGATCAAGTACATCGCCATCTTCGGGTAGCACTGACATCCGCTTCTGGCAGACAGTAATATCCCGGTAGCCCGGGTGGTTATGAGACAGGAAGTCCAGCCACTGCTGAAGACAACGACGGCGTACGCGGAACTGGCGTCTAAATTGGCGGTCAAGGTGGGCGTGTTCACGCGCATTCGGAGGACGTAGCAAGATGACATCTAAATCGGGGGGTAAAAGGGGAAGTTGTCGATACACTTTGCCAACATCGCGGAGAAAGTGCACAATATGGCCACGATATTTGTATTGCTGCCCTCGAACCTGCATGACGTTCACGAACACATGAACTGGAGCAATTAGCATCTCTTCTACCTTCGTCAATTGGGGGAGGAACGCAGGGATTGAGCCAAAATCCAGCTGATTTTGGGCTGAAAAAAACCAAGGCTCATCCTCCTTTTTGTTCTTGTCCCTGGCAATGCAACGCTTGCAAATGCCATTCTTCAAGCCCATGTCAAACCATGTCTCCTGACAGCGAGTGCAGTGTTCCATTCGGTCGTTTTCCAGCTCCGTCCAGAAGTTCTCCAGGAGTTCCTTATCCCTATCACACAACGGGCAATGGGCCAGATCACCCATCCAGTCAGGGTCCGGAAGCGCGAAATCTCGACGTTCGACCGGGCGTTCGATAGCCGACTGCTGCAGCGGCACGGGTGGGCGGGATGGTCTTCCCCGGGCTGGTCTCGGCCAAATAGCACTCGATACCGGAGATTCGATCGGCGTTCCAAGCCGCACGCCTTCTTGAGAAGCAATCGAGAGACCTGGCCGGGGAGCAGTCGGCGCCGGCGCGCCTGCTCGTGTTGGCGTGTCAATTGGTGTTCCCAGTAGAGTAGGTTCTTGTGAGATAATTGGTGTATGAAGTTGCAAGTCTATCAATGGCAATCCTTCTCGACGTATTGGGGAGAACTCGGCTTGTTCTGCGGTACGCTTCGAGGCGCGTGAGGCTCGCCGGTTCCTACAGTCGAGGCAGTCAACCGTAGGTCTTCCACATAATACGGAAGACTTTTTCTTCGAAATAAATTGATCTGCCGGCTTCTCCAGGTTGCATTTCTGGCAAACATTTGTTGAATTGATAGAGTCAACCATGAGTGCGTTGGATCGCACGTACGGTTGGATGAGGAAGAGGGAGAACTGCGCGTTGGTGGCATTTGTCGTTGGCAGGCTGTAAGGGGCACGGGGCTTATTCAACCAGAAGCGTGCTGGAAACCAACTCGATCGCATTGCAGAGAAGAGATGGAGAAGATCTCGAGGAGCTGGCTAGCTAGCGACATGTAGTCGATGCTCAGGGGCAGCCTGTGAGACACTCATTTGGTGGCGTTATTGCTCGCCATCAGCCCAGTCCACACCCACGGCCCAGCCCGATCCAACGAACACAGACCGTGCACCAGGCAGACTGTCATCCAATCGGCGTTGAGTGGAGACGCATGTGGCCAATGAGAATGGAGGAATTACCGTCGAGTTATCGTCGTAATAGAAGTCCTTCGGACTGAATGATCAGGGCTGAGCTGGACGGCAGTGAAACGTGGGGGCCATAATCCGGCCTTGCCGCCGCGCATCAAGCCCCTGATTGAAGGTACCGTAGCCCGTAGGCGACAATTCAAAGGCTACGCTCTGGTACTTGCATTTGGCAGTAAGGTAAGTATGCGCTTGATGTAAAAGGGCCCCTGTCGAAACCATGGCCCTGCTCGCGTCACCCCTGATGCTTGGGCTGGCTAATGGCGGCTTTGCTTTCCAGCTGGCCAGCCACCGTCGCATGGTCTTCCACTCGACCCCTGATTCGATGTGCATGATACGAGAGCCTTGGGCACCAATCGGATGCGTCTAAACGCAGCGCTATTATAGATGCAAAACTGCTTCATAAATAATGTGAACAACGGAGGCCAAGGTTGGTGCAGACGCGGAGGACTATATGTCGTTGCATTCTCTATTCTGGGGCACGCGGCCCCTTACTCAGTGGCCTGTGTTCTACTACATGAGGCGCGATAGGTATGTTCCGATATCCTGTAAGCCTGTGGTACATGTAGTTGGGCAACCATTGTTATCCCGAATTTCTCGGGTTCAAATTGATAGAATAAAGGGGGTACATTGTGAACCATGTGGCATATTCAGTCCGCTTTGCAATCGTTACCTTCCTGAGGCCGCCCCGTTCCTTCACTAAAACAGTTCGCTGCCGGGTATCACAGTGAGGCTCCAATTGCTTTGATGTTATACCTGATCAGAGACGATGAATATGCTAGGGCCGTGTTGTGATTTATGCCACTACTCTGTCCCGGCTACACTCGACCGCAAGATCCCTTTGAGTGCGCGAAGGCCGCACCTAGGTCGCGGACAGGGATGTCAGCCAATGAATACGCCGCGCTATAGAGAGTACTTTATGTTACTCATAGATCAGGCTATGGTAGAAGTCCCAGCAATGCAGGCTTGTACAAATAGCTACATTACACACGCTGCATCCTTTCCGTGTTCTTGTAGGCGCTCCCGCTGATGCTGCCCCTGTGTGCGTATCTGACGCGTAGCTACGTACTGTGGGGTTCGTGACCTAGGTGCGGCCTTCGCGCACTCAAAGGGATATTGTGTACCATCAGCAATGCTTCCAATGATTTGAATGTGTTTAGTCCTCGTCTAATGAGCCGAGATAGATAGATGCCAGGATTATTACTTGGAAATGGAGGCGAAATTTATGACATTAATTGCATCATCGGGTAGCTGAGTTCTAAGAGCAGCGTACTCCGATACAGTTACGTGGGCCAACACCATTGAAAATTGTACGACGACTAAGGCGTCCCCTTAAGGTCCACGGAGGCAATATCCTCCTTGGTATCAAAGAGGTTCATCGGTCAACTGGACCTGATCATGCATAATGAGTCCGATTGTTCACGAAAGGGCCGATCTGGTTGGTCTCGAACGCCGTTGGCTGTCCGCCTTCAAACCGCGCAGATCAAAGGTCTAGATGTGGTTTGCCTGATATCAAGAAATCACGCAAACTTCAACTCCGTTGTCCCTGTCAGAAAGTATACCAGTGAATAAAACAATTCTTATAGCCGTGATACACATGGACAGCATTTCCAGCAAGCTATTTTATCTCATGAGACTATCCTCGTTTTCCATCATTTGGATCACTCTTGACACTCAAATGTTCACCCCTTTTTTACTGGCCTGGTCCATCTTGAGCTTCGATAAAGATGAGTGAGCAAGACAGCGGAGGTGAGCATCAAGCCCTCAGTCACACCAGACAACTTCACTCTTGGATCCTTGATCTCTGGTTCATGGCAGCTGCGTACACACAAACGACAAGGCCTTCATGACTTATAAGGCTCAGGCCGGCCGCCGACGGGCTTCGTGGACCCCGACATCCCCAACCCCCGAGGCGAATGGGACACGCTCATCATCATCTACGGATACACGCCGTACATTGCCCTCGCCGCCTCGTACTTCGTGCTGCTCCCGATGTCGTCTAGCACGCCGTCCGCGTCGCGCGTCTACGCTGCTGGTGGTTCGTGCCCTTCCCCGTCGCCCAGCTCTTCGAGGTCGTCAGCTACGTCGCGCGCTCGCTGTCGGCCCGACACGACCCCTATCACCTCATATGCCCTATTCTCAGCTGTTTCTTCATCGTCTGGCAGGGACTGTGCAGGGCTTGTGTGGCGAGTTGCAGACCCGAGAAGTCTATTTTCCCTGTCTAGGGTTTGCGCACATTGCGCTCGCCGTCCTGCTTTTGCCATTTTGGCATCCGGGGCAGTGCGTCGCCCCAAAGGTGAGGGTTAGCGATGAAGAAAAACCTAAGGGCGGCGCGGCGAGCAGCAAATTTTTGACTTGTCAGGCATGTCTTGGCTAACAACGTTGCGAACTCTACCCCCGTTGCCTTGTAAATCGAAGTTCCTTGAAAACATGTGTAACTTAACGGGACGCTCATTTTCCTTATTTCCCGATTATCGAACCATTATTGTGAAGGCTTGACCACGCAATGAAATCACTCCTATTTCGCGCAAGCTTCATTTTTTTTTCTTATCCCTGAACCTGGCTGCGCCACTCCTTCGAATGATCCGCATGACAATTCAGACTGGACGTTCTGCGGCTGTCATGATGCTAGAGTGCGACAAAGATACTCTTAGCCAGGCAGAACAGAATCACCGTCTCTCGTGACAAAGAAGCTTACCGCGCAATATGGCGTCTTCTGCCGTCCATCCAGTCCGCGATGCCCGAGTGGCAAGTATTACGGTTCTGTCACACGTGTTGGGTGGCTCTCGCGAATGGGGGTCTTACTAGGATGAAAACTCACATCAAAGATGACGACTGTTTTCTTCTCCCATCTCACCCTGCACTGCAAAGCCTGACTCGTCGTGATGTGGTTAAGTAAGAAGTTCAAAAATGATCACTCTCTTCTTTCTTCAAGCCCATCACTCGCCGCGTGTACTGCGGGTTGACGAAGAGCGCCTTCTTTCCTGTAGCAGGATTGGTGCGAACAACCGGATGAACCGCGTCGAGCGGCTCTCTGCGGACATAACCACCTCCAACTACTGCACGTGCAGCCTGATCGCGCGATGTGTGGACGGCTTTCAGGCTTTCGAAAAACTTCTGCGCAGCGGGACTCAGACGCTCATACGCCCTCTCCGTGTCCACGAACATTGTGTCTCCGCCCTCGTCGGGGACTTCAAGCGCGTATAAAAAGGTGACTCCTGCGGGCTGGACGTCGAACGAGTTGTCGCTGTGCCAGGCCATGGAATGAGTGTGGAGGTCAAAGAATTCTGCAGCAAGGGCATTGTCCGCTCAAGAATGGACTATATGAATCTCTGGATGGCCCTTAGGAGCACCGGAATGCGAGTGCGAGAACAAGCGACCGAAATATCGGCAGTAGTCGTCCGCCTCTCCAATACATGTAGGAAGATCCGCAAAGTCCTGCTCGTGATACACTAAAGGATCTTTCAGCTTTCAATGGTTCCTCGAGAGCAAGTTAGTGATCTGACGCCACATACCTAGAACCTTCTTTCTGTTTACAAGGAGGGCCAACTGGTCCTTTCCTTGGGTGCTCAATTGGCTGAGCTGAATTCCGGAAATCTCCGCCCCAAGCGTCGCCGTGAGATTTCGAATCTTGGTGCCAGGACAAAGTAAGTCAGGAAACGCTTCGTCGGCGCCCACGGAGCGATCGACAAAGTCGAAAGGTTCTAGCGGGGCATATCTGGATATTATCCGTCAGCATTCGTGACCGGAACCCTTGCTCGTCCGTCTGCAAGAATTATGCCTCGTTTCCATGGATTCTGGGATAGGCGGAGCTTACTTTGCCTGCGGTACCTCCCATACGGGTAAGTAGTTTGGATACGAAGCTGGAGGATACGTCTCGGTCCCAGTGACCTCGTTCTTGTCAGCTTCACTAAGAGGCTTGTGTTCTGAACGTAGCCCAAGGTTGAACTTGGTGGACTCGTCGACCTGCCTGGTCGTAGTTTCGGAAGTCTGTCTCTCTGCCATTCTGATCTTGGCAAATGGGTAATGGACAGATCTTGGTATTTGATGAGGGATTAAATCTGGGGTCGGTGTAAATGCGCAGGCCGGCTTGCTTCACCACTGCCTGGGAGAATGGCGTGGTTGCACGCAGGCTATGTTGCGAGGAGGAACCTTACAAATGGAGGTGTCACTGAGACCAAGGGCATCTCAATGTAGTGCCATGACGTACACAGACACTGCAGACCTCGGAGTCTGATCTGCCTATAGAGGCCCTCCCCGTTTTCTCCCTGGGGCTGCATTTTCTTCAATAGAAGCATGATTTCACCCCACAAGGCACTTTTCAATGTATGCAGCTGATGCTAATAGGCATGGCGTTAGGTATCCTCTTGAACATTCACTCATTCGGCGATTCTTTCATCTTACGAAGCATAGAAGCAGAGAGATGGAATTCGCTTCAACTCAGAGTAAGCTCTTCATAAACACCTTCTTGAGCTCATGGGGAGTCTCAGATGGTGCCGGGAGATTGCTTTGTGCGATACGATTCACCGCCACAATAATCAGCGTACTCTCTTTCGATTCTTTGCACGCCTCGGCCAGACCCTCCACGTCGTCCACAATGAACTTTTGCCTGTACGATAACCCTCGAGCCAGAGAGACCAGATTCCCTCTCCGTATCGTGACAGGATGGTTTCCCGTCGATAAAACAGAAAATGAAGCTACAGCATGAGTTTGGAATGTCATCCATTGGCCCGACGCGGTGAAAGAAATCTACACATAGCCTGAGTACGAACGTCAGCCTCTACGAACACGTCGTGGATCTTCTAGCACCAGACGTTGTGCATTTCCAAATTATTCTTCAGGGATGAGAGCCGACGAATCGGGACCAAATTGGACTCCTTCAAAGCCTCGGGGCAGAATATGCAGTTTACAAAATCTTGGCACAAAAGATCCAGTCAGAACTGGATGTATTGCCGTCATCGGACAATCAGAGATGCGGCAAATACCGTCAAACTATGCAGAAAGCGACGGCCTGTGTCTCTACCACCGACATTCAAGGCAAACGCCTCGCTTACGGCATCCGGGTGTTTGGTTGCCGATGTGTCATCTACATCCACAGCCAAATAACCCTACATTAGGCGCAAAAGATGAAGGATCTGGGGGCCGTTGTGATACGCGTCGATGGTACCCACAAGGCGTCGTTCGACAATGCGAAAGGGGCGCCCGTGTGAGTGGTTGGCACTTTGTGAGCAGCACATCTTAGAGTGATTACAATGAGTCAATACAACAGAATGTGGCGAATTCGTGGGATGGTGGTCATCGAGGAAGCCATCGGCGCCCACGCGAATATTCAGGGCATCACATGTGTTTTCGTTTGCGGTGGCATGGGTAGGATTTCTGCCAGGATCTTCCTCGGCATCTATTCACGTCTTCACAAGCTTCGCGTGGAGCAGATCACGACAGGAATAAAGGTACCGCGATTTGTGGTTGATTGATGGAATAAAGGCTCTGGCGAGTGGTCTAGATCGAGGAGATGTGCCCATCGTATGCGGTGAATCATCTGCTGCAACGATGGGTACGCTGATGGCGGTATGCAAAGAACCTCTCTTCCGCGAGAAGCTGGGATTAGATTCCCAAAGTCAAGTTATCTGGTTCAGACTGGCTTGTCGCCCGAGGCGGTCTTGGACCGGATGCACAGGCTTCATATCTCTCTGCAGCTGCCCGGCTGCATGACAACTAGTGTTGCTTGGGATACCGATTACCTATAACTTGACTAGGGAACCGAATAAAACACGCATGTGTTGGTTGAAAGTCGTGGTGCCGAAGCACAAGTATGTTACGCAGTGCTGCAGAAATTCTTGAGATGTCAAAGTTTATAATAGAGAAGAAAGAATGCTTGAGGTGCTGGGTCTTTGAATCTAGCACAAAGCACCGGGAGCCCGAAAAGAGCGATTCCGTAAAACAGGGGGCCCAGGACCCGACACGGGCCGTGCGGCATTCCGGGCCCGGCGAAAACCGGATCCACCCGACCGGACAGAGGCCGAGACGAGAAAAGGTGATCAATATGCACAACAACCTGCCTTCTCAGAGGATATCTGTTTGATAGTAAGGGAAATAAACGAGCATGTGATGGTAGGAGTCGTACTGCGGTATTTCGTCATCGCGTTCATTCTTCACATTCTTGAAACTTGACATCCATATGTTCATGCAGAACAAAGTGCTCATCCAGATAACACTCATTAGCCCACGTTCTGTGAGCGATGTGTCACCAATAAGCCATCAAGCACGAAAAGTACGAGAAACTTTCAACTCTCGTTGCTAGTCCTACATCAGAGCTATCTACATCTTGCAAAGTCGCCACTACTTGCTCTCCACCCACCTAGATGACTTCTGGCAGCATTGGAGTATGATTGCAGTGATTGAACGGCCGAGGTGCATATGGCATCGATATCCCCATGGATGATGAAGGCGTTCCACCCCATTGCAATCCTACGTTGCACCGTAGCAGGCGATATGCCGAATCCCGTGATTGGAAGGTCATTGGCTTTTGCCGCGTCTCGTATTCTGCGGAGAGCAGAGCAGAACGTGGGCTCATCACCATCAAGGGACCCAGGAGATAACCCCATGCAGATCCGCAAATCGCCGGTTCCGACGAAGAGGCCGTCAACTGCAGTGAAGAGATATCAGTGTATGCACTAAGCGAAGACGCTTCAATATTCCCAATCAGCAGGAGGTGGGAAATCACGCACCGCCTGGAACCCTGCAAATTTCCTCCACATTCTCCAAGCCTGGCAGGTCCTCAATCTGGCAGATAACAGCTGCATGGTTATTCCAGACATCGTAGGTCGTTTGGCCTTCCGGCGTCCTATTCTGTTGTTCGTTTAGGAGTGCGGAGGGAGGGAAGCTCCGGTCGCCCGTCTGCCCAAACCGACACAGCCGGACCAATTCCTCGGCCTGTTTGGCGGTTTGGACGTGAGGTATTACCACCCCTCCTGCGCCCGCACTCAGAGCGTGGTTGAATAGTTCTGGTGAACAGCGTGGGATCCGTACGACTGGCACCATGGAGCCGTTTGAGTAATACTGGATGGCCCGGATCATCTTGACAAGTAGTGTTACATTTAGCGGCGTGTGCTCCTGTGCGCAATAAGTAAATCAGCTGATGATATTCAATGCGGGAGACCAGAAGATGTTGGTGAAACTACCACGTCTATGAAGCAAAAATGAAACGGTGTCGAGGCAATAGCTCGCGCCGCTTCCTCGTGTGGAATCCGGCACCCAGTGCCCCAGATGAGATTGCCAGACTTTAGCATGGCCTTGAAGTTGGTTGGCTGAGCCAAGCTCAGAGCGTTGTAATCGTTTGTCCGAATAGTTTCCATCGTTTCTGTGTACGATGGAACTAGGCGAGGAATGTAGCTCTTGATGGTCCGCAAAGGGTGTGACGGACTCGAGGTTTCGAGATTCCAAGTTAATAATATGCTAAACGCAAAATGTTCTCTATGTCTGCAATCGAACACCCGAAATAAGTTATATTCAGTTTCTCGCAACGTACTGGTCCGCCGTCACCCTGAGAAACACTTATGTTCTCAGTTGTATCCTGCATATGCCGCGCTTGTGTCGCTCTTGCACCGTGTCATGTTGGTAGATTGAGCCTCCTCTATGGTAACGTTCTGGATTATTACGATGGGTATATTTACGCGTGACATCCTTAGCAATTCTTTCCCGTCAAGGGCGCTGCCGACTAAATTTCGTCACACAAGGGGTGACTGGATGACCTGCCCATACTCATTGTAAGTGGGTACACGTAGTGCCTGCAATCAGCGTGTAAACAGCCATGGTGGATGAGACCGGCGAGCAACTGCTAAAGTCCGGGGGGGGATACGAGACTGCTGGCCGTCGTTCTGGAGGCAAATTCGGCGGAATAGCCGTGGAAGGTCAAGACTGATATGGTTGACATAGGATTGCAGTCGAGATTTAACATGCATCAAGAGAAGTGAGGGCAATGCTTCCCGGCGACACGCATTCAACACGAATAGTATACATCCAAGGAAGAAGATCTCAGACAGCACAGCTTGCTCCTAGCACATGGCGCAGAAACAAGCAAACTTGAAGTCAATCCCACTTGACAAGCTGCTCGCTGGGCATGTCACCACTGAAAACGATCTCGTGTCAGCCTGCCAAGAAAACGGCTTCTTTTACCTCGATTTCCGTCATCCGTCAACATGCGAGATCCTGCAGCACGTGGATGAATGCGCTGTGATTGGAAAGGAAGTATTCAAGCTACCACTGAAGGAGAAGGAGGAGTACAGCACCGAGAAATATCTTCCGTCGAGACTCTTCGGGTTTGTAATCGCTAATTTCGGATTCTTTGCTCTGTTGTTAACATGGGCTAACATTTTCTGCTTCAGATACAAACGGGCTGGATGCTCTGTTGGACCCATGGCTAAAAAGAGTGACGGGTATGAAAGCTTCTCGGTACGTTGGCCGTCATTCAACTCGTGGAGGCTAGTTTGACTCAATGTCTACAGATTCACAACAATGGCATCTTTGGCTTGGAGGACATGGTTTGCCCTCCAGCCATCGATGAAAATCTGGCTCTCTTTCAGACGTTCATGAGCAAATCTCATGACTATTGCGAGTGTATTCTCTCCACGCTTTCGAAAGCACTCAAGCTCCCTTATGACCTGAGAGACTGCCACCGAAAAGATAAACCATCAGCCGCAAATATGGCCATGCTGAAATACCTACCGTGGGGAAGCAACAATGACAAGGTCGGGAACATGGCACATACCGATATGGGAACCCTGACTGTTGTCTTCTCCAAGTCTGATGGCTTGCAAGCCATGCTACCAGGAGACGATGAATGGTCTTTTATTCCACCTCGGGTCGGACACGCCGTGGTGAATGTCGGAGACTCATTGCGATTTCTGTCGAATGGGGCACTGGCCTCGTCTCTTCACCGCGTCGTGCCTCCGCCCGATTCACAAGGCCAGGATAAATTCTCAGTTATCTATTTCCTGCGACCGGAGCTGGATGCAAGGTTTACTGCGCACGATGGAAAGCAAATGAGCAGCATCGAGTGGCACAATCAAAAGTATGCCCTGTTCAGGGAATCAAGCGTCGATGCCAGGAAGCACGGTGCCATTTTGACTGGTCGCAAGGATTATCTTGGTACAAAGGTCCAGTGAATAGTAAACTCCTGGCTGTCGTTTCATGATATCATTTTTAGCAACATTTATTTCAATTTCATCTAGTGAATTGGAACTTGGCCAGGTACGGCCTGCATATACATGTCCTTTTTGTTCATATTTGAATCACTTGCGGTGCTTTATCTAAATTGGTTCGACATATGACCCCTTAAATCTCTCGCATGCCGTGTCTTTGGCAAAGAGATGAATGTCTGAAGTCAACTGCGGCCGGTCACAGACCACAGACCGCGTACATTTAACGCTGTTCATAAACTCCATGAGCTTGATGATGGGCGGGCTGCAGAGTCATTCTGATTCGGGCTCATTGACGATTGGAGTGGAGGAACACCCTCGAGGCTGGAACGAACCTCAAAAGTGCCGCAAACTCGCAAATGAGCTTGAGTCAGCTGTTAATGGTGAGCATTCACGATAGCGCTCATTAAATTTTGGGAAAGCTGCACTCTTACCGTTTCGGCGTTTTACTGGGCATTGAAGTTGGGGGCTAGCTGAAATCGCTTCTCCGGGCGAGGACTGTGGATAACGGCTCTAGGGCACACGGCGACGGACAGCCCAGAGATCTCACAGGTGGCGTAACGCCTTCTCGTCTGTATTCCATCGTACCGTATCTGTTTCCGAAGAACGATAAGTTCCGGGAAATCCAACGGATGCCCCAGATGGTAATATCTCTAGACATGACAACACGGAAGAGATCGGGTCTCCTTGTCCATCCAGATATGGTACAAATGGCACAGACGGTATGAGCCAGTACGACACATAGAGGTTCTCCGACGCATGTGGCATCGATTAAACGCTTGAGGATACCATGGGAAATAAACCAATGCTCATGTGTGCGCCGGGCACAGCGCCGGCCTGAAAGCAGCCGCCTGTATGCCGCATGCGCGTGTGAACTGGCATTATGTTCCTTCTAACCGCTGCTCCTTGCAGCTCATCTCGGCTGAGGTCTACGTGGGATTGAAGCTCGAGAAAATCGCTCACTTGTAGGCTGTCATGTCGGACAACACATAGAGGATGGTCGGCCGACCCCTTCCTGATGGAGATTCGCCCCGGAGAATTTCTCGCATATATTTGGATAGATTGGCGGTAATAAGCGCTTTGATTCTCTTGATATGCTGCTGGCCGCCAACGTTGAGAGTCTTCCTTGTTCAACAAGACCCGATTGGTGTGTGCTTTGCCATCACAGTGTTTCTTTGTTTCCAACTGAACACTGTGTCGCAATACGTTCTTGCCCACGCCCATACCGCCTTGTTTTTTTAGAATTTAGTCTCGCTTCCCTCGGAATCATGAGTATCAGCAAACACCTTCGCAATCTCGACGTTGGGGCCATCAGGAGGTTATTTCCGGGTCTCGATAAAGGTAACATATGTCTAAACAATGGCTCCGGTGCTCTTGTCTACCAGGGGGCAATTGAGAGGCGAGTCTTGTCAAAGCCCTCGATGATTGGTATCACAGACCCTTTGAATTAACGGTGACTGATACATAGTATATCCCGCACCATGTCTGCTCCTCATATGAATCTCCGTGGCCTAGACGCGAAAAGCCACGTTGATATTACAGAGCGTAATGTTCAATATTCCAAGATTGCCTCATTCGTGAATGCTCAGCCTGATGAAGTCGGTAAGACTTACTCTTTTTTTAGCGGTAGTTTGTCTCATCGATGCGGGATTCTCCTAATCATGTCGAACGGTGCATGTCGCTGACGAGTTTTTGCGGATAAAGCCTTTGGGCCCTCCACGACTGGGCTCCTCCGGACCTTGACAAACTCCCTTGGCCCGAAGCTCAACGCAGATTCGGAAATGATAGTTTCTGTTCTTTGCCATGAGGCCGGGGCGACTGCATGGGTTGCTTTGGCAACGCGCCTGGGAATATCAATCAAATGGTGGACGCCAGCCGGGGGGATGGGAAACAACAAAGATCCCAAGCTTTCCCTCGAAACACTTCGACCCCTTTTGTCTCCCAAGACGCGACTTGTATGCTGTGGACATGTATCAAATATTACCGGAACCATTGAGCCAATTAGGGAGCTTGCAGATCTCGTCCACACGATCCCTGGTGCCTTGCTAGTCGTCGACGGTGTAGCTTGGGCACCCCATCGACCCATTGACGTCAAACAGTTGGGCGTCGATTTCTATGTTTTCAGCTGGTACAAGGTTTTTGGCCCTCATATTGCGCAGATCTATGCCCGGCGCAGTGTTCAGCAACGTTACATGACCAGTCTAAACCACTACTTCATGGATTCCAGCCCTCTGTCAGTGAAGTTGGGGCTTGGAAACAGCTGCATTGAGCTTGAACATTCGGTAACCCCTATAATCACCTACCTCGAGGATCACGTGGGTTGGAACTCGATTATTGCCCACGAGCAAATCATCACCGCACACCTTCTCGAATACTTGAGGGACAATCCGGACCTGTATACGATATATGGGTCGCAAACGTCGGATCCAAACATGCGCGTCTCTCTGATCAGCTTTTCCGTGAATGGACTCTCCTCTGAAGAAGTCGGGAGAGGGATTCACGAAACATCAAACTTTCGACTTCTCACTGGTGATTGTTGGGCTCCCCGTACAGTCCATGATGTTCTTGGTATGGACGACGACGGCATTATTCGTGTAAGTTTGGTTCATTACAATACCGTGGGCGAAATCCAGGCGTTCATACAGAAGCTGGATCAAGTTGTTCGCTCCTTGAAACATTGAAACGTCAGTTTACATCCTCTTTTATGGAATACTAGGCGGGTGCGGATAGTCGAGAAACGGGTAAATAGAGGAAGAGTATTGCTATTCGCACAGTCTCAAATATCCATTCGCACAATCTCCTTACTCTACGCCCCCTTGGCCCCGTATTCTAGCCACAGCCGCTACAGCTCTGCGTCTTGCAATCAAATCAAAGCTGCGTTGTAATTGAATTGAAGCTGCGTTGCAATTAGGGGAATGCTACGGGTACGGGTAAGTACTTAAGCCCGAGCGAGGGTGGCTTGAAAGTGAGGGGCTGTGCGAATAGAGATTGAGACTGTGCGAATGCCAATACTGCGATACTTCGGTGCTCAAGCCACATGTCACTCCCCAGCATCCATCGGCTCGCGACTCCGGCCCTCCATCTCGATCCCGCTCCGCCCTCCCGCTCGAATACTCCCACCCGTCGTGTAACCTCCCATCACACCCAACCTCTTCCCATCTCGTCACCCTGTACTTCGTACCACACATCTCTCCATGCCGCCCCTCTCGCAGTCCGCCGCCAGCGACGCCAAGAAACCCCCGGACAACCTCCTGCCCCGAATCATCACCTACTACCAAACCCACCACGACTCTGCCGGCAAGCACATCTCCATCCTGCCGCTCCTCACCCAGCCCGCCATCTCCGTCACCCACGTCATCGTCGCCGCCATCCACATCAACGACGACCCCCTCGCCCTGACGCTCAACGACCACGGCCCCGACCACCCGCGCTTCCAGACCCTCTGGGCCGAGCTGCGCATCCTCCAGGCCGCCGGCATCAAGGTCCTCGCCTTGCTGGGGGGCGCCGCCAAGGGCACCTACCAGCGACTCGACGCCGACGACGCCCAGTTCGAGGCCTACTATGCGCCCCTGCGTGATCTCGTCCGCGCGAGGGGCCTCGACGGCTTGGACCTCGACGTCGAGGAGGACATGACTCTGGTCGGCATCATGAGGCTGATTGACCGTCTGCGCAGTGACTTTGGCCCAGGCTTCATCATCACCATGGCTCCCGTCGCCATGGCCCTTCTCGATTCCGCAAAGAACCTCAGCGGCTTCGACTACGAGGCTCTCGAGGTCATGCGCGGCCATGAAATCGCCTGGTACAATACGCAGTTTTACTGCGGCTGGGGCGACTTCAGCACCACCTACATGTACGATCTTATGCTCCAAAAGGGCTGGCCTGCTCGCAAGGTCGTCATCGGCCTCGTCACTAACCCAGCCAATGGCAAAGGCTTTGTCCCTTGGGATAAGCTGTCGCTTGTCCTGGACATCCTCAAACACCGCAATCAGCCCTTTGCTGGCGTCATGGGCTGGGAGTACTTTAACGGCTTGCCAGGGGACGCTCCGCGGCCATGGGAATGGGCCCAAAAGATGACTTCCATGCTCCGAAGCCATGCTCTCAAACCGCCACCATCTGCTCAAGCAGCCGTCACAAATGGATCGGCCACTGCTGTCCTTGCAGAAGAAACCAAGGAGCAAGTGGCCGACCCAGACGGCGACAATGCCCATGTGCTCCAAGTACCGGCGCCCTTCGAGTACATCTCGGAGACGGAAGAGTGATGGTGTCTACGGTCAATCACCGCGGTGTTGCCTAATGATCGTTGCCCAACGTGCTATGTTGCGATGGTATTGAGGCCCAGTGGATGACCCTCGACGGATGACATCGCGGCTTTGCGATAGTCGGAGAGCATCTTCGCTCAGTTTGACCTGCCTCAAGATCTGCGGCCCAGCGGAATTGGATAGCCTGGGCGCTGTGGGAGGCCTGGTTCACTTGCCGATCTATGCCCTGCCAGATTTCGTACCTATACCCAGCAAAATACCCACGGAAGATGGCTTGCATCACTTTTGTGCCCGATTCTCGGGCCAAATCAAACACGGCAGACATCCACGAGTCACCACGCGGCTCATCTGGAGACAATGATGTCGTCGACGACACGAGATGTATTCATGCAGAAGCAACGAAAATGTCTAATGAAAAGGCAGCAAAGTAAACATGGTCCATCTTCCTTCATTCACATGCCCCCATTGACGATACCTCCCAATTAGCTCCCGCCCAAATACCTGAATAATATGCGAGAGCTCAGAACTTGCATCCATTAGGCACACGCCATCCAGGGATCGCAGTTCGCCTCGACAGTGAAGTTGTAGAAGGAAGGGTAGCTGCTCTGCATGGCTGTGATGATGGGATCGAAGAAGGCTCCGTCGAATCGACCCGTCTCGCAGGTCGAGCAGGGTCCCGAAAGGAACCCGTCGTAGTGAGTCTTGTAGGCCAAATGCCCGACGATCTTGCCGGTGGCAGCGTCGGTGGCCTGAAGGCTGAACGCCTCGGGCATCACAACCCAGCTCGGGCTGGTGGGGTTGGTGCCGTTGTTGCTGGGGACGACAGGGTTCTGGTTGAACCAGAGGCTGTGGAGGCCAACATCGCGCAAGGCCTTGATCATCAAGAGCGTCATGTGGGTATCTTCGTCAATCTGAACGCCTGAACATTCAACTGACATGGTGTAGCCGTTGCCCTGAATAGGGCCTCCGACGCATCTGCCGGTGGACTTGTCCCAAATGAAATGGTTGATGAAGGCTTGCCAAGTGTCCTGCCAGTTGATGAAGCGAGGGTTGACGGCGGAGTACACCGAGAGGGTGCCAGCGCGCGGCAAGACCGTCGGGGCAGGTTCACCTGGGGTAGTGACGGGAATGGGGTTGGCAGGACGCTGAGAAAAGACAGAAGTGGTTGGGGCAGCAGGTGAAGTCGTGAGAGTGGACGTCTGAGACCCCATGTCCTTAGGACGGGGAGGAGGGTGGTTATCGCGGTTGCAGACAAAGGCACTCCAGCAGACGGCATCATTCGTCATCGTCTTGTTGATGGCGGCGCTGACGGGGCGACCACGGTACGCCCAGCAGTTGAGCATCTGGCCGCCTTCCTTGGTGGTGACAGCCGTACCAGCCTTGAAGCCATCAGGAGTGCCGTCCTCAATGTACGCAGACCAGACGTTGCCATTTGGCATGGTCGCAGGGGCACCAGTGGGAACCCAGGGATAAATGCCGGTTTTGTATGGGACCTGAACGGCCATGTCGGGGGCCTCGGGATAGGTGTAGGCGGTCTGAGGCCAAGAAATTTCCTGATACCAGTTCATCTGGCGCGAGGTCGACCAGTCGGGATGCTCCTGGTTGTCGCCAATGCCGCAGTCGCAGAGAATGAGATTCTCCTTGGGGAACTTGACGCCAGCAGTGGCAGCGGCGAAGCCAGCCGCGATGGTGACCGAGGTGATGATCTTCAGGGCGGCCATTTCGACGACTGGAGATGCGCTTGAGATGCAGAAGAAGCACGCTCTGGTGGGGAAAATGAAGAGGCAGAATAACAAGAGGAGTGATCTCTCTGGATGCAGAGTGCAGCGGGCAAGAGAGTGCAGTGTTCGGCGTGAGAGAGGTTGAAGAAAAGAGGGATGGAGGGCAGAGAACGGAAAGGAAGAGGGGAGAAGGAAAACAGAGGAGTGAGCAGAGATTTCAGAACATGGAAAGGATTACGCGGACCTTCCTCCTCAAGTCACCCACGCACAGTTTGCTTAGGAAGGCACTCGGCTGCCTGACCGCTGTTCCAAGTTGGCGAGGTTCAGCGAGGCGTTTTGGGGCAGGAACACTTGTTCAGGGCAGGAGACAGCTGAAGCACCACTAGAACCTTGAGGGATAAGGAAAGAAGGATCCGGGCTTGGTTGAAGAGTTGGGCAAGTCCTCCTGGTCCCAGTGCACCTCCATCACGAATGTATGCCCTCGAAATCGTGGTCATGATTCCCTCGGTGCTTTGTTGGTGAGAATGGCCAAGAGGCATCTGCCCGAGGTCTCATTCTGCCGCTTACGCTATTTTGAGAAGCCTTAGATGCATCACTGTGCTTGCAAGTGATAGCGAAAGCACACGGTGCGTACTTAGAGTGGGAATGCTTGCTTATACTCTGTAATCACCAGGATCTCGTCACGATTATCTCTGCAGTGTTGTGTACACGAAGTTCGCAACATATCAGAGGAGCATTCTCCAAAGTAGGAACGTTCCATTTGTTTAGAAAGAAACCACATTTGTGAGAAAGGCAGCAGTCATGACTTCAGTAAGCTCATGAATGGTCAAGACTCAACAGTCTCGAGGAGGGAATGATCCGCAAGCGACTCGCCACAGCTCACATCATCGCTATTCAGTTATTCAGTGGCTGCAATCGCTGCTCCATGCGACATTCGTATTATAATTGTTACTTTGCCCCCTTTCCTGCCGCACAAGGGTTCCTGGAGTAGTCGTATTCAAGTGTAGCGTGTCGTTCGACGTTGTAGGGAGTGGAATGGGTGAGCTTAGCTAATCGAAGCACTCCACAAAGCTCGGCAGAAGCCATCTCGCAATCCTGTCTCACTCATCCGCGAGAACAACAAGACAGCGCACTGCCTGTGTTCTTTGCCGTCTTCATCCAGGTTCCCCTCAAGATGATTCTGAGGGGTTTTCCAGGCTTTTCATCACGTTTCACACGGTCTTTTGCAAGGCCGTCCGCAACCTTACGCGTCACCGGGACACGGCAGTATGCATCTCAAGCTTCTCGAATCGACCGCATCACAGCCAGGCTTCCTAAACGGCTCCAAAAATACACATCACGTCTTCGCAACGCCCCAGTCTCGCACATCGTCTCCTTTCTCATCTTGCATGAGATCACCGCTATAGTCCCAGTGGTGGCCTTCTTCGCCCTATTCCACTACACCACCGTTATTCCCGTATCTTGGGTCACGAGTCACTTCGGAGAGTACATTGAGAGCGGAGTCACCAAATTTGAGAAATACTTTCGAAGAAAAGGATGGTTTGGCTTTTCCCAAGACGAACCGGCCATCGAAGCTGAGCAAGCCGCCGACGGCCACGACAAGTCGCGTACTGAAGGTGTCATGGGGAGATGGCACGATGGAGACCCCAAATACAAGATCCTCGCAGAGGTGGCGCTGTCGTACGCCTTGACGAAGGCTCTGTTACCTGTTCGAATCATAGGTAGCGTCTGGGCGACTCCATGGTTGGCTAGGATATTGATGCGGGCAAAGACGGTCTTGTCACGCAAGTAGATGCTCGATGACCCGGACAAAGAGAATCGTTTGAGGGAACGGTATTTATTTTATGCCTCTTTGTTTTTACTTTTGATCGGCCGCGTTATTGCTCGGCGAATGATGACAACATCTATCCAGTGACAAATTGTCTAGATCTTCTCAACGGGGATGCCCTCGCAGGTGGCAGGCTCCTTCTCGGCGGTGATGCGCTTGTCGCTGAGGTCGTAGACCCACTCCTTGCCAGAGGAGCTGTAGTTGATGAGGTTCTCACCCTTGAACCACTGCTTAATCTCCTTCTTGGCGCTCTCGACCGAGTCGGAGCCGTGGCAGACGTTGCGGCCGAGGTGGATGGCAAAGTCACCACGGATGGTGCCAGGGGCGGAAGCGAGGGGGTCGGTGGCGCCGAGCATGACTAGAGTCGCCAGTCAGCAAGCAGTTGTTGAGAGTTGCCAAGTAAACTTACCGCGGCCAGTCTTGACAACGTCAAGACCCTCCCAGACCATGGCGCAGACGGGGCCGCTGGACATGACTACGGGCTGTCAGTATTCTGGATTTCGGAAGAACGCATCGTTGTGGAGCCTACACTGGACGAGGTCGTTGAAGAAGGGCTTGCTGCTGAGGTCGGAGTCTAGAGGCAGTTAGCGACTTGTATCCTGGGGCATTTGTATGGCCGGACGTACAGTGCTCCTGCATGTGCTCCTTGCTGGGGTGGATGAGCTTCATGGCAACGAGCTTGAAGCTGGAAAGGAGTTAGCCACCGCGGTTGTGACAGCCCAGAGCAGGACAAGGTGTGAAGACGTTCTTACCCACGGTTCTCGAAGCGAGAGACGATGTTGCCGACAAGGCCACGCTGGAAGATATGATGAGCTCACGATTTTCACAGCAGGATAGCCTGCTTCACTTACTCGGACGCCATCAGGCTTGACGGCGATGAAGCTGCAGAGGGGTCAGTTGGGAAAGGCAGCTAAGGAGGGGCAGCATGGCGGGGTAAGCCGGGGAAGAGAACTCACGTCCGCTCGTTGACGTTAGACATGATGAAGTTTGTAGATGGGGTGTGACGGAAAGGTTAGACGAAAGATGTGGTTCTGGAGAGGCCAAGGAGATCGATCGAGTTCAAGAGGGGAAGCAAAGAAGCGGCGGAGGAGGGGGTGGAAAATTATATGCAATTTTGGTGCGGGCAGTCGCCCCAGGAGGAGCCCCGCAGCGGGCGCCGGGTCTTGGTTGTGCCTGATTGACCAACGAGAAAAGATCAATGATCCATGCAGTTGGCGGGGTCGAGCCAGCAGCTCGTCTCGAGGCATTCATTGGGTCGATCGAGGCATTAGAGCATCATGTTGGGTGTTTGGTGTTTGTCTCGAAGGCCAGCGTCTAATGCCATTGATGCGATTTGTGGCATCGACGGCCCGAGATGCTGCTACCAGCTCTGCTCAGCCTTGTCGAGCTTCTCAAGACTATTACTGGGCATCGTCTACGCTGTCTCGTCGTCTCTGCCGTGGTCCAAGTTCACGGCAGTCATCTCATGCTCGTAACGTCTGCTCTTCCAAATACCCCGGATAGGCCATGCTTCTGCCCAAGACCAAAGAATGGAAACCGTCCGTCCCTCCCCGCTGACACGTTATCCAACTTGAGTCCCCACGAATCTTCGCCCTCGAGATGCACGCTACGCAGAAATGACATTCTGTTTAGCCGGCTGTCCAAGTTGAACTCTTGGATGTCAAATGGGAGGCACGATTCGAGGCAGCAAATTCGTTCCCCTCCAAAGCTTCCCGACCAAGGGCTCCAATGCTGTATCACGCTAGGCCTAATGCGGAGCTATATGGAAGGCATCCCTCGGGCCGTCAGACGCTGTGGCTTGCCGCGGCGCAGGTATCCCACCACGTAATGCGGGTGCGTGGTGACCTCAGCCAGGGGAGAGCTTGTGAGTGATGTGTTTCTGTCTGTCACGGCGGATCCTCCCTCCACCGTTTCTTCATCTTCACCATAGATCTCCCCACGATCGGGCACGCATTGGAGATCCCTCTCCTGATGCCCAGTATAACCCTCTTTTCTAGTCTCTGCATACTTCAAAAGGATTCTGCGACACTTCAGGAACGACCCTCTCGCCATGAGGTCCGTCGCCGGACTGGCCTCCAATTGGACGGCGCTCCTCTGCATCGTGGCAGCATTCCTTTGCGTTCTGCAAACCGCAGGTCGGCAGCCTTGCCCCGGAACCGATGTCGCTTGTGATGCTAATACAAATCACAGTATCGGTCAAAGAACATGACTTCAAGAAATGCGATCAGTCGGGCTTCTGCAAGCGAAACCGTGCCTTCGCCGACACCGCCGCGGCACAGCATTCGACATGGACGTCGCCCTACAACATCATACCAGATTCGGCAACCTTGAAAGGCGGCCAGCTCCATGCCACGATCCTCAAGACAATCAACCATAAAGGCGAGACGGCCCGATTCCCCATTACCGTGTCGTTCCTCAAAAGCGGCGCCGCTCGCGTTTCCATTGACGAGGAGAAGCGCCAAAAGGGAGAAATCGAACTGAGACATCAGAGCACGGCGAGGAAAGAACGGTACAACGACGCTCAGAGCTGGGTTGTCGTTGGCGGCCTCGACCTGGACAAGTCGGCGCAGGTAGCCCTCCAGGACAAGTCGCAGATCAACATCAAATATGGCATCGATGCCAAGCTCGAGGCCGTCATCAAGTTCTCGCCCTTTGAACTGGAGTTTCGGCGAGATGGCCAGACCGAAATCAAATTCAACGACCGTGGCCTCCTCAACATGGAGCACTGGAGACCAAAGGTGGAGAAGCCCGAGGGCCAGGAAGGCGAGGTCGCTGCCGGCGAGGACGAGAGCACGTGGTGGGACGAGAGCTTTGGCGGAAACACCGATACCAAGCCCCGTGGACCCGAAAGTATGGCTCTCGACATCTCGTTCATGAACTACGAGCATGTGTACGGCATTCCCGAGCACACCGGCCCCATGTCGCTCAAGCAGACGCGCGGCGGCGAAGGAAATTTTGAAGAGCCCTACCGCATGTACAACGCCGACGTGTTCGAATACATCCTCGACAGCCCAATGACGCTGTACGGCTCCATCCCCTTTATGCAGGCTCATCGCAAGGGATCGTCGGTCGGCGTCTTTTGGATGAATGCTGCGGAAACGTGGGTCGACATCATCAAGACAAAGGGCAGCGCGAACCCTCGCAACTTGGTGCCGGCCGCCAAGACCAGCACGCACACGCACTGGATCTCCGAGAGCGGTATTCTCGATGTCTTTGTCTTTATGGGCCCGACGCCGCATGATCTTACAAAGATGTACGGCGAACTTACCGGTTACACGGCAATGCCTCAAGAGTTCGCAATCGGATACCATCAGTGTCGCTGGAACTACATCTCGGACGACGACGTGCGCGATGTGGACCGAAAGATGGACAAGTTCAAGATTCCATATGACGTGATCTGGCTCGACATCGAGTACACGGACGATAGAAAGTACTTTACGTGGGAACCGCACTCGTTCCCTGATCCCATTGGTACTGGCAAGCAGCTCGATAGACACGGTCGCAAACTGGTAGTCATTATTGATCCCCACATCAAGAAGCTGGATAGCTACTCAGTCAGCAAGCAGTTGACGACGCAGGATCTCGCAGTCCATAACAAGGACAACGAAATGTACGAAGGCTGGTGCTGGCCCGGATCGTCCAACTGGATCGACTGCTTCAATCCCAAGGCCAACGAATGGTGGAAGACGCTGTACAAGTACGACACTTTCAAGGGAACCATGGAGAACACCTTTCTCTGGAACGATATGAATGAACCCTCTGTCTTCAACGGCCCAGAGACAACCATGCCCAAGGACAATATCCACCACGGTCACTGGGAGCACCGTGACGTGCACAACCTTAACGGTCTCACCTTTCATAATGCCACATTTGAGGCGCTGGTCTCGCGTAAGAAGGGCGAGCGGCGACGCCCATTCATCTTGACTCGATCCTTCTACGCAGGTTCACAGCGACTCGGAGCCATGTGGACCGGTGACAACCAGGCGTCATGGGATCATCTGGCCGCATCCATCCCCATGATCCTCAACCAAGGAATCTCGGGTTACCCGTTTGCCGGAGCCGACGTTGGAGGGTTCTTTGGAAATCCAGAAAAGGATCTGATGGCTCGCTGGTATCAGGCCGGTGCCTTTTATCCCTTCTTCCGAGGCCACGCACACATTGACTCTCGTCGCCGAGAGCCATATCTGCTGGGCGAACCTTACACCGGTATCTTGACAGCTGCCCTTCGTCTGCGTTATGCCTTGCTGCCGTCGTGGTACACGGCATTCTTCCACGCCAACCGGGACGGTAGCCCAATCGTGCGTCCCATGTACTGGACTCATCCGTCCGAGGAAGGTGGCTTCTCGATTGATGATCAAATGTTTGTTGGATCCACCGGTCTTCTCGTCAAACCCATCGTGGACAAGGACGCTGTATCGACAAACATTTGGATTCCTGACGATGAAGTCTACTATGACTACACCACGTATCAGGTCATGAAGACTCAGAAGGCCAAGCACATAACTGTCCAGGCTGCCATTAACCAGATTCCACTGCTTATGCGTGGAGGTCACATCTTCCCCCGCCGCGACACACCTCGTCGTTCAAGTGCAATGATGAGATTCGACGATTACACGCTTGTCGTGTCGGCTTCCAAGAAGGGCACGGCCGAGGGCGAGCTGTATGTTGATGACGGCGATACGTTTGACCACGAAAAGGGACAATACATTCACCGCAAGTTTACGCTAGCTAACAACTCGCTTTCCTCTGTCGACGCCGAAGGGCGAGACAAGAAGTCGGTCAAGGCCGGCCAGTGGCTCAAGGCAATGGGCGAGGTCTATGTCGACAAGATCATTATTGTCGGCGCCCCGGCAGCCTGGAACCGCAAGGAGCTGCAGATTGAGTCCGAGGGCCGGACCTGGACCGTAAAGTCTGAATATCACGCCGCGGCAAAGGGCAGGGCGGCTTTTGCGGTTCTCGGTCGTGTTGGAGCACGCATCGGCCAGGACTGGACCATCAAGGCCGTGGCATGATGGCGTGAGCCGATGGAATCCAAAGTGCAATGTAGAGACGTGTGGTAGATATCTAGTGTGCCGGCGGAGCCCAGTCACGGGAAGAGAGTTGATGAGATGCCCATTATAGTGACTCCCGAGACTGCCTGTGAAGTAAGCTGTCGCCAATAATCCACGAAAGGTGCTGATAGAGGTTCGGGCATCACTGCTTAGGGCCTGCTTGCGAAACTACGACGATGGGTAGCCCTACCCTGGAGTGAGTCGATGTGCGGATGTCATTGAGGTGGCACGATGCTTTGTCCAATCTCAATCATGTTCAGGTGCAATGAAGTGCCTAGCTGCTCACAGTCTTTGACAATGATTGTGATTTGCGTTGCGCAAGTCGTTTTCGCGGCGCAAGCCGGATGCTCCTTGTATGAGCGCTTCATCCCAGCGCTTGGAAAGGGGCTCTATACGGGAAAAACACGGCAACGAAAAGGAGCAGCGACGAGAAAGACAAGAAAACAATCAAGTTCTGAAAAGAAAAAGTCCGTAAAGCGCGGGTTATTGTCGACGGGAACTTTGCGTTCTCTATCGCATCGGCGTGCTCGGAGACGCGTGGGAGAAGGCGCGATATCTTGGCGTTAAATCAAGACTCGGCAGGTGGAGGAAGGAGAAGAAGAAAGATTTGGCAATGGAAGCCGATAAAGTTATTCTCTTGTGTCGATTTCCCTTTCCCGTGAGATGGGAGGATAAGAAAAGAAATGGCAATGTTAGTTTGTGGCCAAGTCTGGGATGACGAATCACCAGCGTAAAGTCCGTCCCCTCGACTTTGTCTAGAGCTTGAGGCGTTTACGCATGCAGGCTGGCAGGCGGATGCAAGACCGACGTATGAGGAGTTACTTTGCAGTTGCCTTGGTCTGCCCCTGCATTGACGAGGCGTCGTGCGGCTCGTCGTTGCTCGGTAGGCTAACGCTGCAGACTAAGAGAAGCACAGAGGCCCGCGATGAGATCGCTCCGCGCATCGCAACGTGCATGCCCCGTGCAGCGGCAGCCATGTCCGTTATCAGCCTCTACGAAGTGATTACTTACAGTATGCACGAATACGTACAGTACGGCCAAGATGGACGCGCAGCTTACATGAACAAAGTACTTGTTTCACTCGCGGCCTCTCCGGCGCCGGCCGTGGCGGGCCGGCCCACAGTGTCATTTTGGTTGCTTTTGCGGACGCGTGCACGGAGCCGGGAGCTTCGGAGCCTCGTCAACCGCAGACGTTTGACCATGCCACGAAGGGGCAAGCTCGCGCGGCTGCTATCTCTCTTGTTTCTTTGGCTCTTGTTACATCTTGTTACTTCCAGGCTGTTATGCGCCTAGGTGAGGCAGCAACATCTGCTTCTGCACCACGACTCTACCTACCTTGGTTGTGCTGCCCAGCATCACTCCTCTGCGCATGTGCTTTACCCCTGTGGCGTGCACGATGCCGTCATTGGGCTTGGACAAGATGAGATGGGACAGGGAGCGTGATGAGTAAAACCAACGAGCTTCAATGTTGCTTGGAGGTCTTGTGCGCCGTTACCAAGGTACCTGATCTTGGCCTCACTCCAGGTGCCTGTACTTGCTGGGAGCGCGCTTGGCAGACGTCTCGGGTACCGGAGATCCCGCATTGCCTTTGCATAAGTGCTAGCTAGACTTTCATACCCGAAAGCTCGAAATAGAACTGCGCATCTTGTAGACGCTACGACGCCCTCTCGTACCAGACCCTGCAACGCTAGCGGTGCCCGTAGCTCCCCGTTGGCGTTGGATGCAATCGAAAGATTTTTTCTCAACCATTCAATTGCCGACAAACCTCGTCTGATGCGTTGCCACTCGTTGCACGACATGCCCAGCAGCAGCAGCAGCAAGTCTCGGCGCGCCATGGCTCGCTCGCCCGGCATAATCGATGGCTCGAGAGGGAGACGGCGCATGTGAATGCGGCATCAACACATGCGGACCGCGCACCCTGCTGCCTCTGCTCCACCCGTGGCGCCGACTCTCGGTTTGGCGGTGGAGCACATCTGTCCAGCAAGCCCTTTGTGATCACTGCCTGTGCGGCTTGGGACGAGAGGGACATGCCGCGACTCAAGCCGAATCAGGTCCCTGGGGAATCGAATCGGCGTCGCATCGGTCGCCGGCTTCGAGGATGCCACCACCATGAACCTCTCCTTAATCCATGGAGCGCTCGTATTGGCCTCTGGAAACCCGGGCGACGCCGCCAACCAAAAGAGTGGCGACCGAGTGGAGATGGACTCTGGTCGTCGGGAAACAATTCAATGCTGCTGCTTGGCAGTGCTCTGCGAGAGTTGCCAGTGCGAGACTAGGCACAGCTCGTGACCACGATCGATCACGCACAACGACGCCCGAGAATTAAAAAAAAAAGCTGGGACCCTTTATATCCGCTTTTCCGTCAATCAGCCTGCTTGTTCAGGAGCTCTTGCCGAGCAGAGCAACAAACCCCTGAATTCGCCTCAAAAAGCTTGGACCTGGATATTTGGCAAAAAAAGGACCATCCGTCCAACTCGTGCCGGATCGTCGTCTCTTTCGAGCCGGATCGCCGTCTCTTTCGCTGCCCCCCAACATCCACCTCCTGCGGGTTGCTGCTGATCACCCGCCCCGCCAGCAGCCACCGCTCATCCCGTGGCCTTTATCCTCGTCCTTAATTTGCATCGTCGACATGGATACGGCCAGCCTGTGAACCGTGGTTCATGATCATTCGCTCCCCCCTCGCCTTTGTGCGTCAGCATCCTCATCCTCCCCGGTTGGATGCAGCCGAGGATATCCACCCCGTTTCGTCATTGCCCGCCCCCACCACCAAGACCAAGGGCATCTGAACGGGCAGCCACGACGCCAGAAGGCGCCAATTCATCTTCTTTTAAGCGGTTGCAGATACTCTACTCTCGCATCAAGTCCCTCCAGAATCGTCGGGCATCGTCCGCTCGTTTGCCCTGACCGATCCAGAGAATACCAAAAGTTTCCGATGCCATTGCCAACTCGAGTCCATCTTCGAGCAACTCAGCGCTTTTAATATCGACTAAGAAAAGCAGCTATTCTCCCCACGTTACCGTTCCCGATTGGCCCAACCAAATCATCTGATTGCCCTGTCCGGCTCGAGTCGACCGACGTATCGACCGGATCGCGCCGAACCTGTCATGGCCAACTTGGCGCCTCCTGGGGCAATCCAAGAAGAAACACTCGCTCCCCAGGTTTCACCTCTCACACAACCCCCCAGACCCCAGCACGGGTCTCAGACGGAGGAAGATGTCAACGAGAAGCAGTCGACGCCCTCTCTCGATACCTTCAACACGCAAAACACCGTCCAAGAATTCCCCAGATTCGAGAATGACCCGCTGTCGCCTTCGGGCCACAAGGCCGAGGCCACTCGCCTCAACGACGATCTTGAGCTCTTGCGTGCCGAGCGCCTCGTCTCCAATCAGGAAGCAGAAATAGCATCCAAGTATAAGAACAGGAGTCATAACCCCGAGCCGGACGATACCTTTAACCAGCCGACAGTCAAGGAAGTCGTTGTCAAACAAAAGAACGAGGACGCCGCCCTCTACAAGTTCTGGCTTTTTCTCAAAAAGTTTCCCCGCGCGGTCCGATATCTCGTCTATCTCTTTCCGGGCGCTGCTCTACTTCTGATCCCCGTCCTGCTCGGCGCCCTCAAGTTTGACCAAGATGACAAGCTCGTCGGCGGAGTCGGCGGTGTTCAGCTAATGTGGTTCGGCATCTGGTTGGAAATCGTATGGTGCTCTCTCTGGCTTTCTCGTCTCATCACGAGCTTGATGCCGCACGCCTTCTACGGCGTGGCGCATTATGGCGGTTCGACCAACGCCAAGAAGTGGAGAGACATCGGCCAGCAGCTCGAGCTCCATACCGCACTCTTTCTATGGTTCCTCGCCATTCTCATCTCCTTCAAGCCCACAAACGACGGTCATCGCGGGGCGGTGCCGCCCGGCAGAGAGGACGAGGTTGATATCGCGTGGATCGACATTCTCAACAAGGTCATCATCGCCCTCTTTACGTTGGCCACCCTCAACTTTGTCGAGAAGATTGTGATTCAGTGGATCGCAACCTCGTTTCATCAGCGCACATACTCGACGCGCATCGAGAATCACAAGTCCGACATTCGACAGCTCATTCAGCTTTTTGAATACGCCAAGCTTAAGCTTGATCACGGCGGGGATGACTTTTGGCAGAGGGGCACCGGACCCCAGCAGAGCGGTACCCAGACGCCGATGCAGTCCTTCCATAACAATGCCCGCCAGGTCCTCGGCAAGGTCGGACAAGTCGCCAACAAGGTCGGCAACGACCTCATTGGGCGCAAGGTGGACAAGAACGTGCCTCGCAAAGTCGTCTCGGAGCTTCTGCGAAGCACCTCGGCGTCGCATACCTTGGCCCGCATGATTTATCGAAGCCTGGTGCGACAGGACCGCGAGACCGTTTACCCGGACGATCTTAATAATGTTTTCGAGACCCAGGAAGAGATTGACGCTGCCTTTGGAGTCTTTGACAAGGACCTGAACGGTGACATTTCGATCGAGGAATTCGAGTGTGTTTGCAACGAGATTCATCTTGAAAAGAAGGCTATTGCCGCATCACTCAAGGATCTGGATTCCGTCATACAAAAGCTCGACAAGGTCTTTCTCTTCATCATCGTCGTCATCGCCATCATAGTCTTCATCTCGATCCTGTCTGGTTCTGCCGCGGCGGGTCTCGCGTCTGCCGGGACCTCGCTGCTGGGTCTCGCATGGGTCCTGCAAGCGACCGCTCAGGAGTTTCTCCAGTCCATCATTTTTGTGTTTATCAAGCATCCATTTGATGTAGGCGACAGAGTCACCATTTATGGCTCGACCGGTGCAAATTTAGCCGGAGACGACTACTATGTGACGGAAATCTCGCTACTATACACCGAGTTCAAGAAGATGCAGGGCCACATTGTCCAGGCCCCCAACTCCCTCCTCAATACTCTCTTCATTCTCAACCAGCGCCGATCGAATGGTCTCGCCGACGTGGTTCCCTTGGAAATGCGCTTCGGTACCCCCGCCAACCTGATCGAGGAGCTCAAGGCGCGTATGCTCGACTATTGCCATCAGAACAAACGAGACTACCAGCCGACAATCATTACCGAGATGACCAAGCTCGATCAGGTGCGTTCGTGCACCATGAACATGGTTTTCATGCACAAGAGCAACTTTCAGAATGAACTCTTGCGACTCAACCGCCACAACAAGTTTGTGACGGAGCTGATGTACCACATGGTCGATCTCGGCATCCAGGGCCCGTACCGCGTGGATCCTGGTGGTAGCCGTGAGTACCCCATGTACTGGGCCGGCATGCAGGCGCCGCCATCGGCTCCGGTGCGAGAGAATTCCTCGGACGACTACGCGCCGCCGCACGGCGCCTCGCATAGCCTGCGGATGCGGAGCGGCAGCATGCGTAGCCAACGGCTGGCGACGACCAACGAAGAGGCCATCCTCGGCTTCCAGGACGTCTTTGAGAACCGGCGAGAACAGATCCAGGCCCACCGCATGGCCTCGATCCGGGAGAAGGAGCGTGGCGAGCGGGAGCGGCAATCTGGCGAGGCCGAGGGCCGTGGTTCGTCGGCCATTGCGCGCACGTTTTCCCGCGACTCCCCAGCCCGGTCGCGGTCACGCATATTTGCGCGCGCGCGAACGTGGACGAGGAGTCGCCCGGATGAGCAAGTCTAACGTTTCAACCGTCGGCTCCCGCATCGCCATTATACCCATACCCTGAAAGGCATGGGCGAGCTCGACGTTTTCATAAGGCTATGGGCTTTCACCCGACGATTAAAAAGCAGGTGTGTACAGATGATTATAGAGGTTCATAGAGCGGTGGTTTATTTCACACAGCGCCCCAAGGGGTGTCATTCATGTAGCGATTTTGATATGGGCCTTGCAAAGGAGGTTCGGAAATTCATGTTTTCCATCCGAGACATTTACCCTGACTGTGACGTGGGATGTTTGACGCGAGACGGCCCTTTGAGAAAAGGGCAGAGGCAGACAATGCTCAGCGTGGTGATCTTGGCGTCATGTTGGATACCACAAACCGACTACTCTTGACAACTCACGCTGCTGCCTGATGGATTTGTGCATGGTTAAGGCTGATTCTGGACCATCAGTCGTCGTCAGCTGCGGCCATGGTCGATGCCTCCTCCCACATCGCTCATCCGGAAGCGTACGCGTTGGACAGACACACGACACCATCCCTTCGGGCGCGGCATCCAAGATGAAATCCCGACACGCACGAACCGTCCGTCATCAGGGCTGCCTCAACCGGCCCTTTTCAAATACAAAAAAGGACAACTCCTTTCCCCCCTTCCTCGTCCTCCCTCGGCCACGGACGCACCAAGACATTTTCCCAAGCGGCGGCATCCCTTGGCCAGCGCAGCCACTGGAAGAAGTGTCTCGGATGCTATAAAAAGAAGAGGCCGCGTTTGCACTTGCGCTCGTGATGGATGCACGCCCCCGCTAGGTTGGGCCGAGCCGCGACATTCCGGTGGAGGGGGACGAGGTTCGAAGGACAGCGGCTTGGGTTGTGGGAGCTGCATGCGGATAATGACATGTGGGGGGTTGTACGGAAGGGGTAGGCAGGTTGGGTCGGTGACTGCTTGCGAATAGGACTGGTTGTTGGACTCGCGATCGAGGCGAGCTCTGCGGATACGCTGCGTGCTGTCGAGGACGAGAGGAGGTCGTCGCTGGCCTCTGCCCTGAACTTTCTCAAGACTATGCCTGGAGGCGAACAAAGAGATTAGACAGGCCATTCCCTTCCGAGGGTAGTCTGCGCGCCCCATGGCCGAAATCTGCATCGCGGCCAGCCCGGGTCTCTGTCGGCACCGATCTAGCCCGGGACATTTACACCCCCTGCCGGGCCTGGGCCGCTCGTATCTCGGCGCCGACCACGACGACCACGCCCATCTCCCCAGACAGAGACAATGCTCGGGGGGCCAGTCTCAACTCAGCCGCGACGGCGCGGGTGCGCGTGGCGCCTGCTGTGATTCACATGTCTCGGGGGCTGGACCATCGCCGCGGCCGCCGGGCGGCTATGACAACGACGTCGACGACGACGGCCAGGCGATCGGCAAAGGGAGGCGGCGGCCTTTAAGGACCCTGACTGCGCCCGGTCGCTGCTGCGGCCGCGATGACGAATCTCTCCTGCCCTTGCAGTCACCGACGACCACGACCACAACCACGATCCCTGGACAGGGAGACGATTTCCCGACCCAGGACCTCTTTTGCGAAGCGCTCCAGAGGCAGCTCTCGGCTCTGCTGTCGCCGTATCGGTGCCTGACGCTGCAACGCCGCTGCCTGTGCGGACACGCGCGCCTCGACGACCCCAGCGGCCCCGACGACCTGAGGATCCGCCGGAGGAGGACCTCGCCCGAGCAGCGCCGCGAAATCATTAGAGAACACCAGTGGAAGAAGCAGCTGCGCAACAAGGCCGCGAGCCAAGCAGCCATGCATGGGCTCCCACCCGGCTGGCAGGCCGACCACGACGGCCACCGGTGGTTTTACAGGTACAGGCCGACGGGCCACGTCCAGTACCGGTTTCCCAGCGCCGGCGACGAGTTTCCCGAGTACGTCGACGCCCGGGCTCCCGCGCCCGCCCTGGACCCCGAGGAGCGGCGCGAGTCCCAGCAGCAGGTGCGTCGACAGATTGCGGGCAGGCTTTTCCAAGACCCCGACGCGGGTCTTCCGAAGCCGCGCATGGTGGCCACCGTGGAGAGGCCGGTGAGCCTGGTGTGGAGGGCGGATGGGGGAGATGATGGGGAGCAAGTGCGAGTTCGAAGGGAGAGGGAGAATCAACGGCCGGACTCGGGGCAGTATACGGCTGCGCTTCGCCGGCACGACGCCGCGAGGATGACGAGTGAAAAGCAGGGGGCCGTGAGCACGTTGACCAGCGTTAGCCCGGACTCGTCCGGCGTGGCGAGCCCGCATTTCTTTCACCACGATGTTGTCAAGGCCGTTTCCCGACAACCGGTACCACCGCCGCTGTCGCTGTCTTATGACATTGTCGATCGAACGCGCAGTCACGACACAGCATATGAGCTGCCCGTCAATGTCTCGCCGCAACGACCCGCGTTCGACCCGGTAGGCATCGTCGCCGAGATGCCGACAGACTATACGCCCGCGTCGCGATTCGAGGCCCATCCGCCGCCGGCAGAGATGGCCGGTAGCTCGGTGCCAGGTCCCCTGAATACCAAGACGTCGACATTTCTGGCCGAGCTTCCGGGCAAGACGAGCCCCCTGGAGCGCAAGCCGCCCGTCGTCATCGGTCCATCCCGATGGAGCGAGGACCAGCAACGGGCTCAGCAGCAGGCGGGTAAAGCTGATCGGCAGCACGAATATCACCCATATGTCCCGGGTGTTATTCCAAACACGCACAGTACGGATCGCCAGCGGAATTGCGTAGCGTCATTGCAGCGCGAGGTTTCGCTGATGATGGGCGTCAACTCTGGAACACCTCCCGCCGAAGCGAGCAATGCCGTTGCCGGTGGACTCTCTGGCGCTCGCACGGAAATGTCGAGGAAGCCCGTCAATCCAGCCGGACTTTCTGCGCTGAAGAACTCTGGAGTCCTGGAACATTTGGCGGCTTCCCACACTCAGGGTAACGGAACGAAGCAGCCTGCATTTCCTGTCGCTCTTCAACCTGCGAGCGGCCGGGTGCCTTTACCTGAGTGTGGCCAGCCCATGGCACATATGACGAAGCATAACCCATACAGTTCCGGAACCGAGTCGAAGCAGCCGGCATCTTCCGACAAAGTCGCGGAAGCGAAGCCGTGCGCGCTTGTGTCAATAGATGTCTCCCCTCTGCAGTCAAGGTCCGGAAGCATGTCGTCAGGAAACGTCATGCGGACACCCTCGCCAATGGAAACCTCGCGGAGCGGCTCTCTCAACGCCTCACTTGCCCAGCGGATGAATGGAGACGTGAACGCCGCTCCGGGCCTTAACGAGACGCTGTCGTCGATCCTTGGCGGCGGGCCACTGCACAGGAGACATCCCGGCCCGGCTGTGCCAAAGAAGATTCCCCTAGAACCGTCCGACTTTGCGCCTCCTCCTGCCAATATAGCATCACAAGGATGGAGTGATAAGATCTACAATCAGCCCGGTGAGCTCATCGCACAGCCGAAAGAGAAAGTAAACGCACCGCGATATCCAGTCACCGAGTATCCGGTGGGTTTCCAGGTAACGTCTAATAAAGTGCTGTACCGGGCTTTCGCTCCATCGGAAGCCGTCTCCGTGCCAGGAGCTTGGCCTACCCAGGAGCAGAGCGACTTCCGTGATGAAGATTCCACTCTCGATATGCCGCATTGGCAGCCGCCTACTGAAGCAATCACTCGGGAAAGAGCTTCAAGCGGAAGTCGTGTCGAAAAGGCTACTGAAGCAGTCGTTTCTGCCAGTCGCTCGGCGACACCGCGAACCAGGTCGTCGTCGATAAAGCATTCGAGCTTGGAGCTGTCGCCGGCCGCACAAAAAGCCATCTTGCAAGTTCTCACGCCTTCACCGTCCACCTCTTTCCGTCGACGGAACTCGGGAGCCTCTGTGAAGCGAGATTTGCCTCAGCAGACACCGACGCAGCCGGCAGAGTTTCCCAAACAGGAGCAAACCAAAGAGTCCAAGATGGAAGTCAAGTCTGACTTGAAGCCATCCGAAGAGACACCGACCCCTATGAGCCTGCATCAGCTTAAGAAACAGGCAATGCCAAATTCTCTTGGCAGCTATCCGATCAACAAGTCCGAGCCTCACCTGCCAAGTTCTGTTTCGGTGCCGGTTATGGACGACACGCTTGCGACGGAAAAGGATAAGAAGTGGAACAAGTGGTTCAAGGGTTCCAAGGGCCACAAGGGACAGTCAGAGTCGGCCCCCAAGGAGATTGAGGAGCCGGCAGGGCTAGGCATCACGAATCACATGCCCAGTCCCCCGCCGATAAGCCTTCATAATCGGCAACCCGGACGAAAGCAAGATCAACGCGTGGAGAGCTCTCCTCTGCCGCGTCCTCGTACTGGCCACGCCGGAGCGAGCCCCTTGGCGGGAACTGCTCGGGCTTCGGGTGCGCTGTCCGCCAAAGGACCGGCGCGGACCCATGGACGAAGCGTTTCAGACTCAACGGGGGCGTACACCACGATGCCAGGCCCGAAAGCGCCGCGGGCACCTTCACAGCTGCCGCGAAGGTCAGCGTTGCCTCGGCTTGTGAATACGTCGAGGCCAGCAGCGAGTCAGAATCAAAAGGGAATGCCGGTGCTCGTGATAACCAGCCCGACTGTAGCGACCAGGGATGAAAAGTAGGAAACGATCAAGTGATGTTGATATTTGCCCGTCTCCATGGGCTTAAAGGTAGTTTGGGCATTGCCGGTTGGCTCGAGAGGGACTTTTCACCGGTTTCAAGTCGAGAGTTGTTTGTATCCGCGAGAGCGGATCGCGGCATCTGGGCATCTGGAATAATGTAGCATTGTATACCCAAGTCTATAGTTTGGAACATGATGTCTTCAGCTCAAAACATGCCTACCCGTAGGCTTACGTGGGCGGGCCGGGCCCTTACCAAGCTAACTAAGTGCTATATGTCACAAGCCAGGTCCGGAGGCCTAATTAATCCGAAATATCGAGACTTCGTAACCTTTGCTAAAACGCTACTAAAGGCGGCTACCCGGATCCGATATATTTATTTAGCTATTTCTAGTATGCCGTAATAGGTATAGAGTAAACTAAATACTCAGATAAAAGGCAACGGCTTTACCTACTATTTTACTAATATTAGAGTAATATAACTATTAAGTCTCTCTACTACCTTCGACCTGTATACTTGTATAACTGTATAATATATAACACCTTCGACCTATACACCTATATAACTGTATAACACGCAGCGCTTTGTTAGCCCCCGAAGGTTGGGGCCGAATAGTTAATAGAGGCGCCCCCAGTATATGCTAATATACTGGGATGTGCTGCCAAATCAATGTACAACTGGTCGCCCGAATATCCAAAGGGGGGCGCCAGTGTATCAGTCGCACCCCTAGGTAGTATCGGTCATGTAACCCCTCATGCCAACACACCGCTCTACTGTCGTGTGCGCTTATAGTTGGTTCTGATTTGTCCCAGCGGAAAAAGTCGCTCACAGTGCAACCAAGGGGATATGCAGGGTAGCGGCAGGGTACGAGGTAAGGCAGCCAACCAGCTCTGCTCCAGGCAGGCTGAGCAGATATAAACCGTGGCTGCGACTTGGCTTCGACGAGCCATTGCTATGGCGCCTTCGTCTGAGATGATTCATGCAACTAAAAGTTGCCGGCTTCTAGACTCTAATGGAAGCAAGGATGTCTTTAAAAGCAGTCCCATGCGCTAGTAGAGCTGGGGTTTTACATTGGCGGCCGTCTATTCAGCAGCTGCCACGACGCCATTGCGATGTCATGCGTGCAGTGCGACATTGTAGATCTCTTCCCACACTGGCCATTGCAGAGATGGAGCTGTAGACGTCCAAACCATATAAAGATGGGCCTTTACCTACGTACTCAAGTGCAATTGAAGTCTTGGCTCGTTATAAACACCAATTTATTTCACCGCTTTATTGTCATCCAGGCCACCCTGTATCTGCCAACTTGTCAAGGATGAGTGAACAAACTTGTTATAACTGTGAGTTGCAAACTATAGTCGCTTTCTGCTTTGCGCGTCTAAATTTCATAACATTTACATTTCTGCATCTACGACTCTGCGCGCCCAGATGTGGCGTCTGGCATAATCCAGACTCCACAACCTGGCTCCCCTGCGTTAATCACTTTTCGCCGTTAACTCGGCACGGGAAAATATATTAATGTTTGAGACTATATTTACTGATGGTATTCTATTTATAGGCGGCCAAACCGGCCACGTTGTAAGTTACCTTGTATCGCGGTAAATAATGCTTGTAGTAACTTCGCATAGCTTCGCGAATGCCCTGCTGGCGAATCGGCAACTTTGTGTTATAACTGTAAGTTCGCTCCACCCCCAAAATATAGCCTTTACCCTTTTTACCGTGCTTTGGTTTTATGTTTCAAGCTTTCTTAACATCTTTTTCCATTTATAGGCCGCGAAACCGGCCACCGGGTAGAAATTGCCTTATTCCCTTTGATGGGAAAATATTTATATTTACAAGACATTTATCACAGGCTTCCGACTGTCCAAACCCTCCGGCAGAGAAATCATGGTGTGTATTTTCTTTAGCTGGGTCTTGTCCTTGTTCATGATAGCAAAGCTAAACGATGACAGCTACAATTGTGGGCGTATGTTCGACATTCTTAAATGATCATCCATCATGTATAAGCAGAAACTAACAATGTTTGACCCAGAGACGGGTCACGTGGGTATGCCAATCTCGTTCAAACCCTATTATAAACAACCATTTTGACCTGATGGTAGCCAGAGATTGTCAAGAACCAGCAAAGGAGTCGACTGGCCCTCAACAACCTAGCACGGGGCCCGGCCCACAATGCTACAACTGCGGCATGCGCGGCCATGCGGCGCGAGACTGCCACCGCCAAGGTGGTGGTGCCCGAAGCCGGATGTGTCACTCCTGTGGTGAGATCGGCCACTTGAGTCGAGAATGCCCAAACGGCGTAAGATGCTATAACTGTATGTTGGCATGGAACCTCTTTTGACACTTGAGAGTAATTCTTACCTGTTATCGCAGGCGGTGAATTTGGGCATCAATCCGTCGATTGCCAGAAGGAGCAATCTAAAGCTTGCTATAACTGCGGAAAGACAGGCCATACTAGCGGGGACTGTCCCGAAGAGAAGGCTCATTAGAGCACTAGATAGTAAATCGCAAACTAGGTCGCCCTCCTACAATGGCAGGGAAGCCGTGCTTCTGATCAAAAGATGAGTTCACTTGCAGGATATTCATCTGTCCTCTCAACGTTGGATTCGTTGTCGAAGGCTGCAGTGAGAGCCGAGGTGCTGGTCATGACACCCTCCTCCGGATTAATAGGCTTCCTCCGTTGTTGCACGGCTTTGCCAGCATCTTCGTCTAAGTGCTCATGAAAGACCGTGTACCGGATCACCTAGTCGCGGTATGCTTCGTCCTCGGGGTTGGTGGCGGGCTTCAGCGGCTACTAAGAACGGTTTAGAGAGTAGGCTACTAGCCTACTACTCGTGCCTTCCAAGCCCCGGACTACTATTAAAGAAGACGTCCTAGTAACCGAATTAGTTCCTTTATTTTCGATAATTATCACCCTATAATATTAAGTAACTAGAAGTACTATATAAAGCTTCTTAACGGATAGGACTAGGAGCGTATAAACTAATTACTATAAGGGACTAGCCTTAATACGTCTATATATAAGCGTTAATAATAGTATTAATAACTATGCGGAGGGAAAGGAACCTATAGGCGCCCCGGGTCCGGGGCGCGCGCCTTAGAGCGCGGGTTCCTATTACGTAATAACTATACGCAAGCCCGAGCTTATAGCTCGAGCCCGTAATATACCCCCCCGCTCCTAGGTTACCTAACCTAGGGGCCGCCCCGCGCCCGGCCCGCCTCCGGTATACGGACTACCTCGGCGTCGCTAGGTAACCTAGGTAGCCCTATACCGCGCGCGGTTATCCTACTAACTAGTATTTATTAGCGACTAGACTAGCTCCGCGCTACGTCCGGACTTAGGGTATATAAATAGTCCCGCTGCCCCCCTCCCTCCTCTATTTCTTTTCCTTCTTTCCTCGCTAACGCTATTAAAATATTAGTATATATAAGCTTTTCGTACCCGCCTTATACTTTCTCTACCGCTATTACTCTTAACTTACTACTATCGCCCGCCGCTACCTTATCTTCTCGCTACGTTTTACTTAGCCCCTTTAACCTCTTACTCTCGTAGCTACCCTCGCTATATCCGCTACCGCTATACCCCTACCCCCCCCTCCTCCGCTACCTTATAAGCTTAGTAAGCCCGCTAACTTCGCTATAGGGCGGTTTAGTATAAAGAGTAATAGCTTTAATAAGAAAGTATATATATATACGCTTTATATTATAGATCTTTTTAGTTTAAGTATAGCTAAATACTAGCGCGATTATAGTAAGGCTTATTTTACGTATAAGGACGCTAAGCGCTAGTATTTCTAAGAGAAGCGCTTATTTACTAATAATACTTACTTTCGCTAGGCCGTTTGCGATATAGAAAAGCTAGTATAAGAAAACCGCGTTATTATAATACCGCGCTAGCCTAAGACTACTAACTAGCTTTACTAGCGCGCGGTCTTAATAAAGGTATTTATAAAGGTTAGGGAGCGCTTTCTTACCTTACTAGAGGCTACTTACTTTAACCTACGTTAGGTTTATAACGTATATACCCCCGCGCTACCTCCTACTACTACCCTTAATACTTCCCTTACTACCTTACCCGCGCTTATTAATACCTTACCTACCCTTTCTAATACCTTTATTTTATTTATACTAGGGCTTTTACCTAAGACGCTTAGCTATCGCGGTAGCGATATAGCGCTATTTTAGTAAGCGCTTATATAGTAATAGCTATAATTTTAAAACTAGCTTACTTCTAAGCTAAATAAGTTTTTTAGTTATTACTAAGAGTCTATATGCTACTAAGAGGACTTCTAGCGCGAGATTATCTATAGCTAGCGCGAGAACCGCGAGCGCGCTATAGAAATAAATACTACGTTTATTAGCGCTTTAGCTATTCTTACTAGTAACCGCCCCCTACTTACTATTGCCCTTACCCCTACCGCGCTTACTTTATATACTTTCTTACTAGCTAGGTTACTTACTAGTCTCGTTTACTCTATTACTAGTATACCTTCTTAAGCGGGCTTTTTTATTTTTAGCTTAGCCGCTACCTTACCCTCGCTTACTACTAGCTTATTTACTAGCGCGGCCCTATCTACCTTTAGTATACCTTTAATACGCGCGCCCCCCGCTACTAATACTACTAACGCCGCTACTACCTAGGCCCCTAGCTACTACTATAATACCCTATCTTACTAGTTTAATTATAAGGGCGGGGGGAAATATAAGTATAAAATAGAAAACGAGTTTTAATTTAATAACGAAAAGGATAATAAGTAAGAATAAGGTAAAAACGAGTAAGACGCTTAAAAAGCTTAGTTAAGGAAGGATTAAGTATAGCCTAGGTACCGCGATTATATTTATATTTTTTATTAATTTATTTATATTAAAGTAGATTTTTATTTAAAAGTATTTATTATAGCTAGACTATTACTAAGGGTTCCGCTTTTAAAATCGAGCTTTTAATATTTAGAACTATTATAAACTTATATATCTCCTTATTATACTTCGTACTATATAAGCGCTTTAGTTTCCTATATACTCTCTAATAGTTCTTAAGTTAATATTACGTAGCTATACTATTTAATAAAGATATTTCGCTTTTACTCTTTCTTACGCGCGTTTTTTACTACTAAAATCTCCTTAACTTTATACTTAGCGAGACTTAAGTTAGTATTAGAAAGCTAGAGTAGGGAATCTAGCTTAGAGTCCGCTAATAACTAGCTTAAGAGAGGGTTAAATACTACCTACTCGACCTAATTAATATAGAAATATAAGGCCTAGCTTTAAATACGTAAGGGGGTGCACGTAACGCCCCCGCACGCGAGTATATTTAGCTTAAGAAGAGGGGCCGAATAAATCCTAATATAAGGGGGATTCTCCCTCTCGTAAGCTTTAGCTTTTCTTAGTAATTAGACTCTACCTTTGCCTCTTAACGCTACCTACTTACCCTATATATATATATATAATTAGTTATAGAACCGTTATAATTTCTAAAGCTTCCTTTATAAATACCTAGCGTTATAACTTCTTACGGCTCGCTTAAGGTCGGCCGGGCGCCCCTAGAAAGTAACCCTAGAACGCCCTAGGTTAGGACTATTTCCTCGTTAGAGTTAACCCCTTTACTAACGGACTCTTAGGCGGAATTATAGGACTAGGGGATAGTAAGAGAATTCCCTCTTAGTATAGAGAAATAATACGCTAAAGTTCCGGGCTATTATCGGTATAAAATCGGTAAGCTCTCGAGGCCTTATACTATAGGATTAAGTAGTTAGAAAAGTTAAGACGTTTATAAGTCTAGGTAAAGACCCTACGTAATAAACTAGAGGCGAATTAGGAGGGTTTCGGCCTTAGTTTACGTAAGCGTTAGAGGGAAAGCTTAATAGAGTCTAACTTCGGTAAAGAAAGCGAAATTAAGTTAAAGAATATCCCTAAACTCTCTTAACTAACTAATACTAAGAAGAGGCTAGACTAGCTAGGGGATTTATATAACGCTTTTAAAGCTACGCCTCGTAGGTTTAAATAGGAGTTTAGAAGGATTTTTTTTATAGTCGATTATATATATAACGACTATAAGGTAAGATAGAGGTAATTCCTAAACGAAAAAGCTTTAAAATTATAAGTCTTTACTAAGAATAACTAGGACGCTTTCGAAAAATAGATTTTTATTTTAATTAAAGACGCTATTAACTAGGAAACTCTATTAGCTACCTAGCTAAAAAGGGCTTAATAATAGGAAAATTAATCGCTTTTAGAGTTTAGTTTTTATTTCGATTTTCTTAAAAGTTATTTTAAAAGACCCCTAGAGAAATTAAGAGTTTTAACCTTCTTTATAAAGTTATAACCTAACTTATAGAGTTAGTTAAACTTATATTCTATACCCCTTTCGGCTATAATATAAGAAGAAGCTATATAAACGGCTTAACGTTATTAGGATACTTTAAGAAGTAGTAAGAAAAAATCTAATACTAGCCCTTTAGAAAAGAGAGAGAAAGAGGGCCGCTACGATAGTTATTAAGGGCGGCTAAGGGGAAAATTCTAAAGGGGTCGAGGTTAGGGTAGGGGAGGTTTTACCTTAGCTAAAAAGATAGGGAAGGATTCCTTTAAGTTAGACTAATCCTTACCTACTCGAGTAAACCCCTAGAAAAGCGACTAAACCCCTACTAGAGAGCGATTAAAGAGATTCTTTAATACTATTATTTATTATTATTATAATAAACTTAGGTATATTACCCGAAACTATAACTTAAAGGCGAAAGTTAACTAATCCGTAGCTAAAAAAGTAGGAAAAGCCCCTAGGTCTAAGTAAGCGCCCCTCCTCGGGCTATAATAATCCTTATAGTTATATAACTTTACGCTATAGCGACCTTATTAAGGTAGGACCTAAAGTAAGTACGAATCGACCTTAATACGTATAGTAAAGTAGACTTTATCGATTCCTAGTTCGCTAGGGACTACGGATTAACTTTAAACTACTTCTTAGCGCTATAAGTACGAGGGATTATAGCGTAACTATTAAAGTAGGATAGAGTATAGGAAGTACTACTTAAGCTAATAAATAGGAGAGGTATAGAAAAAGAATTAATTTAGTATTATATCGGTATCCCTTTATTAGCTTAAGATTAAGGGAATCTAATCTTCTTTAGAATACTAATCTTAACTTAAGAAAAGATTATCTTTTTACTTTATATCCGCTAATAGTATTTCTCTATCTTAATATATAAAATTATCCCTTAAGAGGAATTTATTAAGGAGAGCTAGAGCTACCTTAGAGTATTTTTTATTTAAGAATAAAGGGAGCCGATTCTCTTTCTAGATAAAGAAGAAGAAGAGGAGATATAGGACTAAATACTAACCGAATTACCCCCGGAGCTAGCTTATTATACTAATATATTTTCCCCTTCTAAAGCGGATAAGTTACCTCTAGTTAAAGGGACCGATTACGCTATTAATTTATTACTAGGTAAATTGCCCCTATATAGGCTAATCTATCCCTTATTTCTAAAAGAGCTTTAGGTCTTTTAAGAGTATATTTAAGATTTACTTAAGAAAGGCTAAATCTAGGAATCTAAGAGCCTTATAGGAGTACCTATCCTTTTTATCCTTAAGAAGGATAAAATACTAAGACTTTATATAGATTACTAAGGTTTTAATAGCGTTATAGCTAAGAATTAGTATTCTCTCCTTTTTATTTCTAAAATTATAGACTAATATAAGGGTACTAAATATTTTTCGAAAATTAATATCTAAAACGCGTATTAAAGAATCTAGATTAAGGGAGGAGACGAATAAAAGATAGCGTTTCGTACTTAATATAGTTACTACGAGTACTTAGTTTTTCTATTTAGGCTAACTAATACCTTTACTACTTTTTAAAGTTATATTTATTAAGCTCTTAAAGGACTAGTTAATACTATTTATATTATATATTTAGATAATATTCTAATTTACTTCCGAACCGAGGCTAATTATATAGCGTACCTAGAGTAAGTCCTTTACTAGCTTTAGTAGGCTAGACTTTATACTAAGCTCTTTAAGTACTACTTTTATTAGTAGTTAGTTAATTTCTTAAGTTTTTTTTTATCTATAGAAAAAGTCTTTATTAACTTAAAATAGGTATAGATAGTTATAAACTAAAAGCTCCTAGAAACTTACTAAAATATTTAAGTTTTCCTAGAGTTTTATAATTTTTATTAGTATTTTATTAAAAAGTATTTTAAAATTATAGCCCCTTTATTTATATTACTTAAAGGTAGTAAGAATAGTAAGAAGCTAGGTAGGGTATATTTTTAAAGTACTAAATAAGTAGCGTTTCGCTACTTATAAGATACCTTTACGTAAGCCCCCCTACTTAGGTATTTCTACTTATAAAGCTTAGTTAGGATCGAAATAAATACCTCTTAGTTCGCTATATTAGCTATTTTATCCTAGTTAGATAAGAATAACTACTTCTACCCCGTAGCTTTCTAGTCTAGGAAGTTTAATAAGCTAGAGTTAAATTATAAAACTCCGGATTAAGAGCTTTTTACTATTATTTTAGCTTTTTAGTAATAGTAATACTACTTAGAAAGTATAGATTAACTTATAGAAGTCCTCTCTAATTATTAGAATTTTTAAAGCTTTATAAAGTAAACTTCGCTAAATTATAAATAAGTTTATTAGTATATATATCTATCTCTATTTAAATTTAAGATTAAGTACTAGCTAGGGTACCGAAACCTAGCTAATTTACTCTCGAGATAGCTTAACTACGTTAAGGAAGCGCTCCTATTAGTTAAACTTATTACTAACTTATAAGTAAAAATATTAACTTATAATAAGTTATAGGAATTAAAGGATAAAAAATCTCTTCCTCCTTAAGTACTTATTAGTAAGGAACTAAATATAGAACCCTTATAGCTTATAGACTAGGCTAAGAGCTATATTAGTTATAAATAGTATATACTAATAGCTATAGTTAAGAAGGTAACTATAGATAAGAAAACGCTTAGAGACGAGATATCCCCCGCGTTAATAAAAACCTTAAAATAAGCTTAAGGTAAAGACTTTATAATTTAAAGGCAAATAGCTACCGAAAAGGACCCGAATTTAAAAAGAAAACGAGGTCTTTAGAGTCTAGACTCGAAAGAGCTACTCTATTAGAAAGATTAGATTATAGTACTTAATAATTCGCGGCTAAAGTAAGAGCTATTATACTTATATTATAATAACCCGCTAGTAGGTTACTTTAGAGTTACTAAAATATATAAATTACTATCCTAAAGGCTCTACTAAGCTAGGATAAAGGTAGATATTATTACCTATATAAAGTACTATTAAATTTATTAAGGAGTTATTCCTAAGAGGTATTAGCCCTTTAGATACCTCGAATTATTACTAATTCTATCTTACTTATAGTAAGAAATAATAATAGATTTTCTTATAGGGCTACTAGAAATATATTATAAGAAATACTTTTTAAACGTAATACTAGTTATTATTAACTAATATACTAAGTATACCCTATTTTTCCTTATTATTACTACTATTACTTTTATTAAGCTTATAAAGATTTTATATTAAAAAGTTAAGCTTAAGTTCGGGCTACTATAAGGAATTATTTTAAATAAAGGCTTTATTTTTATAAGCTAGCTATAGTCTAATTTATATTATATTTCTAAGGTTAAAAGGTACTTATTAACTACGTTTTACTTATAAACTAATAGCTAAATAGAATAGATAAATTAGACTTTAATTTACTACCTCCGTTACTTCTATAGAAAAGAATAAGCTATTTAGCTAAACCTCCTTTTAATAGCTTAATAAGCTATAAATAATATAGTTAGTTTTACTACCGGATTAAGCCTAAATTAAGCGCTATTTAGTTACGACTTAGACTTTTATCTAAATACTATAAATATTATTTTAAAAAGAGAAGTCCTAAATACTTATAACCGCTTTTAAAAGCTTAAAAACCTAAGGATTAACCTAGAGAAGTAGTAATAAAAAGCTATTAAATCGTAAGTAAAATATTTTAATTCTAAGTACTAACTACTTTCCTTTAAAGTAAGGGATTTAATAGGTTTTTTAACTAAAAATCTACGCTTTAAGAAAAATAAGAAGAAGCTATCCTTAAGATTTATTAGACTATTACGAATTTTATAGAAAATTAGGAGCTAAGCCTATAGGGTAGTACTCTTAGAAAAATACTCGAGACTATATAATATTTTTTATATTTACTTTTTAGAACCTTAATATAGAGCTTTACCCTCCCGAATAGGGGACGAATTACTTTAAATACCGGACTTAAAAGATAATAATAATAAGTAGGAAGTTTAAGAAGTTAAAAATTAGAAAAAGTATAAAGGTAATATCTTTTATTTAATTAAATAAAAAAGCTAGCCTTTAAAGTATAATTAATAAGTCGTAGCTAAATATATAACGAATATATAATAGTTAGTAGAAGACTTTTAGTATAGAAAAATATTTAAGAGAAAGGTAAAGAGGAAAAGGAATTCTTAAACCCCTAACTTCTTCCTTTTATATTAATCTATAAGGGAGAAGAGGGGACGAATACTTATCGATTTAGACTTAATTCCCTTTTACTAATATAAATATAAAACGAAAGGAAAGGAGTATTAAGGAAAGATAGAAAAGAAAAAAAATAAGAAAAATAAAAAAATAAAAAAAAAAGACTAAGGAAAATAAAAAACTAAATAATAAATACTTAAATAATAAATAGTAAGGTAACGCGAGGCGGTCTAGAGAAGTAACTAAAACTAAATAGAAACGCTACCGGATTAGTTATAAACCTAACGTATATAGTTTTTTAAAAGAATAGAGTAACGTTACTTAGAGCTAATGCTAAAATCCCGGGCTAATTTCGACTATAAACTTAGGAAGTCCTAGGCTATTACTAATTTATACTTAAAAGGATACTTATTTTCTACCTCTCTATTTACTATAGTACTATAGATATTTACTATAAACTTAGCCTTAGCTATTTACTATAAAAGATAACCTAAATTAGTACTAGTTAAGCGAAGGAGCTACTATAAGAGCTAAGCGTTAATCCTTTCCTACTTAAGATAAATAGACTTAGGGAGGGCGGGATACTAATAGATTAGTAATTTCTTCCGCTTCTCTATAGAAGCGTTATACTTAGCTATAGCTACCTAGAAAATCGTTAGTAAATTAGTACTTAAATAGTATATCTACGCGTTTACTTACCTTAGTAGTACCCTTAGTACTAGCTAAACTATTCTCTTTATAGTAAAAGGTAATAGCGCGCTCGAACGCTATGCTTAGCTCTTAAGCTACGTAAGCAATTCGGCGCTATCCCCCTTTTATATAGTAAAACGGGTTATTATTATTATTATCGATAGAAGGGTAGTTAAGCTTTACCTTAGTAACGTTATAAAATAATATAAAGTTATTTTTATTACTAACTATTTTAGCGGGAACTTATAAGATTAGTTAATAATTAAGTACTAATTAGGGAGTAAATAATTAAGTATACTAGAACGTAGGGACTCTTTTACTATAAGTATATATTATATAGTATAGTTATAATATTAGAAAAGGTATAGAAAATTTTAAATACTTCTAACCCCTTAGGCTTTAGGTTAGTATAGTTATTTAGGCTCTTACGGAAGTACTTTAAATACTAATTATACTTCTAGATAAAGGCTATTACTAAAACTAAGTAGGACTTCTTCTTAAGGCGGCGCTAATACGCTACTAAATCGTATCCGACCTTACCCTTAAGCGGGCCCTTATTATCTAAGCTATCCTAGTTATTATTAAACTCCGGGTTATTAGGGTCTTAAATACCTTTAGCGCTACGCCTAAGGTTTAGGTTAAGTAACCCCCTAGATTAGTTACGAGGAGTAACTAGCGAATAGATAATAGGATCCTCCTCGTTAGAGGTAGGTAAGGGAGATAGTATATAGGCTAGTCGATTTTAACCGCGAGGAGGTCTAAAGAGCTTCTCTATATAGGTTAAAGCCGTAGGAGGAAGGATAACTTAGCTATCCTAAACGGGAGGGGAACCCCCCCGAATAAAGCCCGATTCGTCCTAGGTATTTATTATCTCCTAGTTAGCGTTATCTTTAATAAGGGGAGGGGGGAGATCTTAGTCGCGGGCTTAATTAGCTAAGCCTATATTCGCGCTAATAGTCGAATCGGTAGCGTTTTAAGGGTAGTAAGAAGGGGTATTAAAGCTAGGTCGCTCCGTAGTACTAGTCTCTCGTCGTCGCTACTACTCCTTACGCTAACGATAGCGTAAGCTACTACTAGAGGGAGCGGGAGGAGAGGCCTAATAACCTCTACAACGATTCGAGCCTAAACTATAACTATAGCGCCCCTTCTTACTATATCGAGGAGTCTCGGGAGCTATATTAATAATAGCTATTAGTAGTCGATTATCGAAATCGGGGGTATCGAAAAGGGGACGAAAAGAAGGCGATAATAAGTAGAGTATAAAGAGAAAATAAAGCGGCGAGGTATATAGCGATACTTAAAAAGAAAAGAAAATAGATTAAGATAGGGGGAGCGGGCGTTTATTTTAGTATTTACTAATTTTACCCGCGCTTACCGCCTATTACCCCGCTATAGTATATTACTATCTCTATAGCGACTATTAGCTATATACCTACCGAATAGTAGCTAAGTCGGCTACCTTAGAGGGGGGATAATTATAAGGCTTAGCTTTAAATACGTAAGGGGGTATACGTAACGCCCCCGCACGCGAGTATATTTAGCTTAAGAAGAGGGGCTAAATAAATCCTAATATAAGGGGGATTCTCCCTCTCGTAAGCTTTAGCTTTTCTTAGTAATTAGACTCTACCTTTACCTCTTAACGCTACCTACCTACCCTATATATATATATATAATTAGTTATAGAACCGTTATAAGAAAGTAGCGTAAATACTATATAATATATCTAGCTTAATAATAAGAAAGTATAAAATATTAATAACCTTATACTTAGCTATAAGTATATTAAGTTTTTAATAAGGTTAGTTTATTTTAATATTTTTTAAGTTAAGCTATATATTATTACTAGTTTAGAAATACTTAGCTAAGCGCTTTAAGGCGTTTATAGTATTTTATTAATATTACTACGCTTAAGTAATTATAGCTTAAGTAATATCTATCCCCTCTTTAAGATACTATATAAACACTATTACTTTACTTTTTAAAAATATTAAAAAGATAGGAGTATTATAAACTTACTAAATTAGCTTAAAGTCGAATTTATAAAAAGCTTTATTTAGACTTAAGCTTATAATAAATAAGTCGTAGTTATTTAAAGCGAGCTAATAAGCTAGTAAGTAGTTAGCCTAGTCGAACTAGAAGAAGGAGACTATTATACGTAGTACCGCTTATACCTCCTAGTTCGCCCTCTCTATCCCTCTATTAGTCTAGGGGTAGTAAGCTATAAAGAGGAGTAATTTAATACTAATAGCTTTATAAAGCGTAGACTAAAACTAGCTAAATTAATTCGACCCGCGGTTAAAGATAATACTAGTTAGGAACTTATAGAAGCGCTACTAGTAGTCCCGGAACCTCTCCGCGTATACTTTAACTTTTATAAATATTATTACCTCGAGTTATATATACTTAGATAACTAGTTAGTAATAACTATTAAGTATTAGGGGTTACTTTTACTTACTATAAGTAAGTTAATTATAAAATCTATAGAAATTATACTTTAGAAATAGTTTATAATTAAGAGTAATTATAGTAAGCTTTATCTTTATTAATAGTTAATATAGCTACTATAGTAATAGTAATTCTATATAAACCTCGCGATATTTTAAATATTCCCTCTTAGTAGAAGTCTTATTATAAGAGCTTAAATATTATATTCTTACTAAGATATTTAGCTATTAGCGAGTTATATACCCTCTAAATAAAGACTATTATTAAGAGTTCTTATTTTAAGATTTATATACGCCCCCGGAACTATAGTAAGCTATATACTAATAAGGTATAGTCCGCGATTTACTTTCTTATATTTACTTAAAGAAGGAATTTATATTCGTTCCTTAATGCTACGGAATAACTAATATCTAGCCGAATAGACGTATAGTTACTTCGTAGATACCTCGAATAGCTAGGCTATTAAAGGCACGTTGTTTATCCGTAGTCGTAGAGGGTATTACTTAGCAAGAGGAAGAGGTCTACATAGTCTTACTAAATCCCTAGAAATACTAAGCCGGCTAGGCTAAGCTTAGATAACTAAGGGTAAAAGTGGGGCTAGAGCTAGGCTCTAAGAAATAAGCTATATTTAAAGGTAGGCTGTGTAGTGCGTTTATATCGATAGTTAAGTAGATAGTTGTAAATAGCTTCGTAGGCTATGTAAGAGAGAGGGTGTAATAGGTGTTAAAGTGGGTATAGAAGTCCGGACAATATAGTCCTATCCCTTATATATCCGTATATAGCCTAGACCTTCGATATCTAATACTAGCCGCCTAAGCCGATACTAGCCGAGGGGTTATACTAAGGTTATAGTTAAATAGCTAGTAAGCGTTATAGTAATTAGGTTAGTTACGGGCTTATAGCTAGTAGCTATACGTATCGAATACGTATAATAAAGGCTTTTTAAGTTGTTTCTTAATACTTAATAAGGCTTAGACTTTCTTTATATATAACTTATTATAAGTAAGCGCGGTTACTTAAAGCTACTAAAAGTATAAGTTTTAAAATAGGGCTAGTACTACCTCTAAGGTAAGTACTATAGCCGTAGTAGTTTCCTAGGTTTAGTTTACTAGGGTAATTCCTTCCTACCCGTTATTTACTAAAAGTGCTTTAATTACGCTAATTATAATTAGCGTTATAACTATACTAAACTTAACTGCTTTATCCTTATAGTCCTACTCCTATCTAGAAAGTATATCTAGCCGCTTTACCTAGGACTTAGGTTAGTATTAAAAATAGTAATTAAAAAGTATAAGTATTTTTACTTAGCGGGCTTAGCGCTTAGATATCTCTTTTAGCGTTATAAAGTATTCTAACGACTTATAGTTAATAAAGATAATAAATAGCTTAGTTATACTCTATAGCTTAGCTAACTAAGCCTAGAGATAAGAGATAATAGTAAGTAGCTTTTTATTATAAATTATATAATTCTTTTTAGCTTATTAAAGTTTCTAAAAGTAGTACGCGACTAGCTAGAGTATACTAGCCTTATCTTTTTATAATAAGTACTTACTTAAGGCCTTACTTAAGTAGTTTACCTTAATAACTATTATCCGCTTTAGGTTTTATTATATAAGGATTAAGTATAATATAAATACTAGCTTAAGTATATCGAACGCGGCCTAGTATATATCTATTTAGTTAAAAAGAGTATTTTTTATTATAAGGGCTACTAAGGGAGCTATTATATTTAAGAACTATAAGATAAACTCGTAATAAAAGTTAGCGAATTTTAAAAAGCTATAGATACTTTTAGCGCGGGTAGGTAGTTTCTAATCGCGGATAGCTATAATTTTCGTAGGGTCTAAATAAATTTCTCGGCTAGTATAGACTATAAACCTAAAGTACTTAACCTTCTTAATAGTAAAGTTATATTTCTTAAAATTAAGGTATAACCTAGCTTATTATAGCCGCGAGAGTATATCGCGAACCTTTCTTTAGTAATCCTTTCGCGAGCTAATTAAGTAGATAAGTATATTATTTAAGTATATAGTTACGAAGTCTTTTAAAATCTCCCTTAAGGATTAGTTAATATATTATTAAAATATAGCTAATACTTTTATAAGGCTAAAAAGGTAGATAAGATATTTAAATAGCCTAAACTTTATATAAAAAGTAGTAAAATACTTTTACCCCTTAGTAACGTAAAGCTTATAAAAAGTAGCGCGAATATCTATCTTTATAAACTACCTTACCTTAGCTAGGCTATATAATATCTCTTTAATAAGTAAAAGTAGGTATTAATTTTACTTAGTTACTTTATTAAGCGCGTAGTAATTAATATAAAATTACTAACTACTATTAGGTTTCTTTGCGAGTAAGACTAAGGCTACTACTAAAGAAAAACTCGCTTATATCTAGCCCTTATTTATTATATTTATAATTTACTTCTATACCTCGAGTAGATACTCTTATAGTATATTATAAAGTAGCCCTTATAGTAGCGTTAAATTAGAATTATTAAAGTTCTTTCTTAAGCGGATATAGTAATTATAACTCCCTTAATATAGTAATAAGGCGTTAGCTTAGTTTTTATTAAAGAAATCGCGGAATTACTTAACTTTAGGGGAGAAAGTTCTTAATTATAGCGCTTTCGCTAGAGCTATAATACTTAGGCATAGTACTAAAGTTATATCCTTTAAGCTTATTATAATAAAGTAGTAGTTTATTTTTCCTTTTACTTTTTATTAAACCTAAGTTATAAATATAAACCTAAGGATTAAAGCTATTAAGTATTTAAATTACTACTACTTAACTACCTATATAATAAGATCCCTTACTAAGTATATTATAAGCTCCCTCGCCTTTATTTAAAGTATAATATTATACCGGGCTATTTAAAGTATACTTAGGATAAGGTCCTAGGTTAGTCTAGGTATTACGTATACTATAATAGGTAATTCCTAGCTATTTAAGTTAGCTATAAACTAGGTTATATAAGTAATAAAGGAGGACTTTTTAAACTACTACTCCCTCTTTTATTTTACTATTACCGCGGTATATACTTACCTTTACTTTAGTAGTAAAATATAAATAAGCTAGTAATATTATATAAAAAATTCGCTTATAATAGTATAGTAATTATAATTACTATCCGCTTATGCGTTAATAAATTTAGTAGAATTAACTAATATAAAAACGAGAAAGGGACTTATATTTATATTCTTTATAATATTTCGAAAGTATTCCGCTAATTTCCTATTAGTTTACTTAACGCGCTATCTTATTTTTAATAAAAGACTTACTATAAAGGCGGCCCGTTTCCTAGTCTAGCGACCTCCTCTTTTAAAGCGTCCTTATCCTAGGTAATATTAAAGGCCTAGACTAATAACCCTAGAAGCGGCTTAGTAAATAGTAGGAATTAGTAGTCTTTTACTACGTAGTTCGTCTTACTATAGTATAAGTAGCTCCTATCCGCGTACTACGTCTATATAGTATCGTCGCTTACTTATTACGCGCGTTATTACTACGGGTACCCGCCTTAGTTAACCTACTTAGCGCGAGGCGCCCTTACTAACTTAGAAGTAATAGAGTTAACGCTTATTATTTATATATTTTTATCTCGTAGCGTAGTAAGTAGTTAGTAAACTTTCTTTTAGTAAAACTTATTATTAAGCTAAAATAACTTAATATTAATTATAATAGCTCGTATTTAAGTTACTACTATAAGGTAATTATTTATTAAGATATCCCGCTTAACGTAGTATTATTTAAGCTAAGTAGAAAGTATATAGCGGAGCTATATAACCTTAATCTTATCTACCTACTAAAATCCTCTTAATAGCTTAAGCTTAACCTTAAAGTAAAATAAGAAGTCTAAGAAGGACTTAGCTAACTATTAAGTAATATACTTTAACTCTATTATAATTACTTATTAGCGATATAAGTCCGCGAATATTATATCGAGATACTAAAAAAAGGTATTAGTATTAAAACTCTATTACGCGCTATATTTAAAGTATAAAGCTACCTTAGCTTATACTTTCGCGGAGAGGTACTAGTAAAGGAATACTTATTAGTCTTATATACTACTAATAAATACTTAGTCCGACTAAAGCTTATACGCTATTAAGGCCTTTTATATAGCGAAGAGGTCCTTATTACTATCGAATAGGGCTCCTATCGGGAGCGGTTTACGTCTTATTACCTAGAGAGCTAAGATTATCTCCCTTTACGCGGCGACGAGCTAAAGTAGCTCCTTACTTATTAGGCCGGCCGTTATAAGCGTAGAAGATCTATCCGCCGATATTATATAGGTTAATAGTTATTAAATATAAGGGACTAGCTTTAATATATCTATATATAAGCGTTTATAATAGTATTAATAACTATGCGGAGGGAAAGGAACCTATAAGCGCCCCGGGTCCGGGGCGCGCGCCTTAGGGCGCGGGTTCCTATTACGTAATAACTATACGCAGGCCCGAGCTTATAGCTCGAGCCCGTAATAATTACTATCTATTAAGCGAGTAAGCTAGGCTAATTACTATAGAATTAAACCTATAATATAGGCTAATTACTAAATAGAATGTATAATAAGTAAATTAAAAAAGTTTACCCTCCTTTTTACTATTTTAGCTATTCTTAGTATTAAATACATAATAGTCCCGCCCGCCTACGTAAGCTCATGGGTAAGAGAATGGCGATGTTTTGATTAGCGGCTCATGCACTCCGCAACTAACTCGAGAGATCCACAGGCAGATGCCAGATTAATTGAGCCACGTGACCTCGTGTCACAGTCGCGCACATTGGGAAAGTCGGGCATCAGACACCCCCCGCCTAAAGCCCAGACAAGCGATCGCTGGCGCCATTTCATCAAGGCCGGTTCACCATTGCCATCACATTCCCACTCCACGCCTGTCGCACCATCGGGCGTTCTGGCGTTCAAGAATGCACGCTCGAAACGGGCCATGACGCGACCTGCATCGCCCCTGTGGGCCGACAAGATGGGCCCTGAAGGGATCAGCGAGACGCAGGACAGCCAGGCCATCTTCGACGCGCACCAGGCACTCTTTGGCGTTGGATCGGTGCGTGACTGCCTCCATCTCCCAACCCTCGGGGCCTTGCAGGTATCTCGATGTGTTCTTGTGCCAGAGCTGACGTGCGGATCGTCTCGATGCAAATGACAGGTCAACAGCTCACCTGGCGGCACATTTCGATGGATGGACCAAGCCATTAACCAGCCCCAAAAGCAGGCAACGACTCCAAGCCAACAAACAACTACGGCTCGCGACGCCGACGGGGAACCGGGCGATGCAAGCCGCCTGCCCCAGAATCCCAGCCAGCAGGAGAGGCAAGACCAGGGTGGCCAGGTACGTTTATGGCGGTTGGCCCCCATTGGGCTGCAGAAGGATGCAACGCTGACAAGGGCCCCAGCAACGAGGCAAAAAGCAAGCAACTCCAGACGCGCTGCAGGTCAATCAAGAGAGAACAATTACCGCCTCCATTCACGAAGGCGCCATAGCCAACCCACCTGCGAATGTGCAGCTTGCACCGCGTCAAACACATCATGAACCTGCAGCCCCGGCCAAAGAGCCAGGCTCTCTTCACACGGCATCCCCAGCCGGGCACCGTTCCTCGGCCATAAGTCAACTCGGCCGACAGTCCTTGCTCGCCACAGCTTCTGCTGCTGCTGGCGCCGCTGGTGCAGCGCCGGTGAGGATGGACACCTCACAGCAGACTCCGACGCAGGTCAACGAGGACCGAGACTACACGTCATTCTGTGGCCTGATGCCCTCGAGCCCCGGGAACATTGCGACGCAGCAAAACACCTATGATGAGCCTAGGACCCTTAAGGAGGATGACACTGGTGCCGTCAACTTTGGCATCCCCAGCGACTTTATCCGCCCCTCATCTCAGGTCTCCGAGGATGCCGGCTTCGACACGACGAGGAGCGGCTGGCGCGCCTCTGATCGCACGTCGCAGCTGCAGTCCAACGCGGGTCAAAGCCCCTACAAATTCCCGGATCTGCCCCCAGAGACTCCGGCGCTGCCCAAGAATCCCTTCGCCGCCAGGGTTGGCGTGTCGGCCCCGCTCGCTGGGACCCAGCTCTTTGGCAACACTCAACAACCATCATCGGCAAGCAAGATCAGCCCGACGTCGTCGCGCCCATCGCCGAATCTCTTTTTGAACTCCATCTCCCCCAATGTTGCGGAAACGTCGCCGCTTAAGAATCGAGCCAACGTTTCATCACCCACCGACATCCGAACCTCGAGCCCTCCACGACTTAACGAGGTCCCAGGTAGCGCGCTCAGGAACGAGATTGGTTTCGATGCGATTCAAGATAGCCCCATTGCGAGCGGCTCACCTAAAGACGACTTGATACCCGAATCGCCGACCGATGAAACGCCCAAGCCGGTGGCTGGTCGCCAAGTACTGGCGCAATATGAGCCGATGAAACAGTCCCAACAACGCAAAAGCAGTGGCGACGACAACGTCGTCGAGACAGCATCCGAAGCCGAATCTGATGACGCGTTTCAAAAGGCGGAGCGGCGAAAGCGCGCAGAACGGAAACGAGCCCGCGCGGCCGAGGCGCTCGAGAAAGTCAGCTTCGCCAAGGGCTCACGGCCGAGTTCTGCAGATCAGCCCAATAAGAAGAAACGAAGAGTAACCGACGGGGAGAGATCTAATGGCTCCGATCTCGCGCGCGCTTCTGATGGCGCGCGAAGCGCAAGCATTCGACTGAATGGTGTTTCTCCGAAATCCGTCGACGCAATACCCGACGCTCCGGCGACGAACTCGGCCAAAGCGACACCGGCACAGAGCGCATCCCTTCCAGCTCAAGCAAGCCAACATGAGACTGCTGCCCCCAAGGCAGGTCCCGTGAGCGAGACGGTCGAAGAAGAAATGATTCCAGCCACCAGTCCCGTGGTCTTTTCACGCGAAGGATCCGCAGGCGCCTCGACCGAGTCAGAACCAGAACTTCCTGCACTTCCTGCTGATGCCCCTGACGAGCAAGACGCGGCCCAGCCAGTCGAGGAGGCTTCTTCACTTCCGCCAGTTCGTCGCCGAGCACAGAGGACGTACGGCACACGAACGAGGCAATTGAACCGAAATCCCTTTCTCAGTTCGTCTACGTCCGATGTTCTTCCCGCCGAACCCGCGGACAAGGTTGCGCAGACCGCTTCGACCTTGGAAAGCCCAGTTAGCACAGCTTCAACCAGTCGCCCTCCGGCGGAGGCTGTCGTTCCCGCCGAACCTGCCCGTGACGCTCAGGATTCACGAAAGGGCAAGTCAAATCCTTCAGTCTCCGACGTTGAGTCCGCTGCTCCTCCTCAAACCCGATCAAGAGCCAGCCGACGTGATCCTCTTACACCTCTACGTCCGCATGGAGGCAGGGCAGAACTGGACGCTCCATCCTCGAGCCTATCTACGCTGTCGACGAGCCCGGCACCCCCGTCAAAGGAACCCCCGCGAACGCAAGAATCGACAGCGTCCAATGCCGCGGGGTCGGTCAATCTATCTATCTCCGCTAGCAGTAGGAATTTACGAAAGCGTGCCGCGAGGATGCCACGAGCGTCGGAATCACCGCACTCCGTGTTCAAAGCAAGCAAACCTACAAGACGGTCCTTGAATATCTCGGACTCGCCAGACGAACTGAATCTGCCAGTCTTGCCATGGCTCAAAGGCAGGCCCTCTCTCAAGTCGTTTAAATCTTCCTGTCAAAGCATAAACTCGACCCACCGCGCGCGTCGCTTGTTCGAAAACATGGCATTCGCCCTGTCGTCTCAGTCGGAGCAGCCGGAGCAGCAACGGGTAAAGCTGGAGACGCAGATCGTGCAGGCTGGGGGCTCAATCCTCAAAGATGGATTTCAAGAGCTGTTTGAGCCGTCGAGTATCATGACTTCAGCCAGCACAGTGATCAATGAAGACGAGACTTTGCAGCTGCCACGAGCGGGCTCAGGCTTTGGGTTCACAGCCTTGATAGCAGACGGTCACTCGCGAAAGCCAAAGTACATGCAAGCATTGGCGCTCGGGTTGCCATGCCTCGGCAGACAATGGATCACGGCGTGCCTGAACAAGGGCGAGGTCGTCGACTGGGAGCCATTTTTGCTGTGTGCAGGGTCATCGGCGGTCTTGGGCAACGCGATACGTTCGCGGGTGCTGCGGCCCTATCCGGCAGTGGATGCGCAATTGGCTGATGTGATTGATCGGAGACGGAAGCTACTCGAGGGACAGAGTATACTGGTGGTGTTTGATGCGAAAAAGGGGCGCAAAGAGACGAAGCAGCAGTACATGTTTTTGATTCAAGCGTTGGGCCCTTTTGCCATATCAAGAGTCTCGACGGTCCGGCAGGCGCGCGACGCCCTGGCTGAACAAGAACAAGCGGGACGGCCATTCGACTGGCTGTATGTGGATAAATCTGCAGGGAGCATCGAGTCTATCTTGACCGCTCCGCCGCAGACTTTGGCTACGAAGCAGCGGAGGAGAACGACGAGCAACGTGTCGGGGAGCACATGTTTACGCGTTTTGACGGATGAACTCGTGATTCAGAGTCTCATCCTGGGCCGCATGGTTGAGCATGGCGAGGTGGATTTCTAGAGAAAGGCGTTTGAAAAGGCTTGCATATAGCACAGAGTCGGAGCACATGGCGTTGGCTACTCACTGTTGAATACCACTGGGTACGGGATCATCGAACGGGGAGAGACCAATGTCATTGAGGATAGAGGATTGTACAATGTTAGGCCATTGAGCCATTATTTACGACATGAAGAGGTTACGACTCTACAAATGGCACCTTGTTCCTGTTGCCAGTGCCTTGAAGTTAGTGATGGGCGGCATCACGGCGGAGGCCGAGAGTGTTGGTCAGAAGCACATGGTCGGCCTCCCTCCTTGTCTCGACACATGCGGCACCGTGGCATCCAGTTTGGACGAGATTCGGTGGCCGTCAATGCGAGTGCGAGCGTGCCCGACGGCCCAGTAGACCAACTCGCAGGGGGAAATGGCCCCCACAAAATCACTCGACATGAATGACGTCGTCGCGGGCTCCGGGCGGGTGCAGCAAATGTGGCGCGCCAAGGCCCTATTTCCGAAACCCCGTTTTGGGGGACGCGTGGAACCGCGGAGAGGCTTGGCAAGGAAGGGCGAGGCCGGAAACTTGGGGTCTGCCTCTTGGGCTCCAAGTAGAAACGGGGAGTGTCGCGGCGAAGAAGGATGGCGGCAAGGCGCATCGTGGAGGGTGTCACGGCGGCGGGCGTGACGAAAGGATGACGAGCGACGGAGGAAAGGCCCGGCGTTGCACGGATTCTGCCCAACGGATAGGTACGGTAACCCAGCTGCCGATGCGGTCAAGGTAGAATGTCCCATGGGAGCGTCGTGTGCATACATACTCGAGCCTAAGCGGCGCGCAGAAGCACACGTGGTGGACGCGGGAGGGGGAATAAGGTTATCTGCCTTGTCCGCGCGGCCGGCGTCAAGACCAGCAATGATGGGAACCTCGACGACCCAGCCGAGACGCGGGAAAGCAGGGGAATCCAAGACGACGGGAGCCGGATCCTCTGGTCGTGTGCTGTTGTGCCCAGGACGGAACGCTCGGAAATGGGAGAGGACGTTTACACTACGCGCGGCACCATGGATCAGATCTATGCTCAATGAAAATATCCATCTTTTCTGCATTCGAAGCGGTGAGCGGTCGCGTCTGGAAGCGCGGTGCCTCGCCCGTGGCTCGAGAACCCGACGAAACCCGGACGTGGACGTCGAGCCCGGGAGGCGCGCGGGGCCACCCGGCCGGAAGCCCCGGGGGTCGCAAATGGTGGAAAACGTCCCCGTTTTAATGCCCCCGCGGCGGCTACCGGTAGGATCCATTGTAGCAAAAGTCCGTCGGCCTTTTAGCGGTTACGATTGCGAGGCCATCCTTGTGTGGTTCTTGTTCTCGCAAATACAAGACGCGGCGTCGGCGCTCTGCTGTCCTCCGAGTCCGTAGTCTGTGCTGCGTACTTGCGTGTGCCCAGGATGTTGAGGACAGGGAAGAAATGACAAAGCTGGGAGTGCCGCTGAGGTAATGGTCGCCAGGCTTGGGCCTTGTTTCGCAGTCGTGACGAGGTCTTGGCGGCGCATCTGAGTGGCTCCGTCTTTGTGCAAGTTGCATCACGCATCACAATCACGGCCTCTTGCCGCGACAAAGTCTGGTCAATCACCCAGTGTCAAGTATCTGCCGAGAGTTGCATGACGGACCGGTCCACTTGTCTGAGAAAAAAACACAGGAAAATCCATGGCGTCAACGGTGCCTGCTGCTGTTTGCCAAGACTGGGCCGCATGGTGGGCCAACGGATCCGAGACTCGACTGGCTTCCACAGTTACCCGATGGCCGATCCCTGGCCCCTTTTTCTTCGGACGAGCGTCCTTTGCCTTTGTGTGCTCCCGGGACAACTTGCCAATGTCCGGAGGGGCCGCTCGGCTCAAGTTGGCGTTGCGCCTTTGCCAGCCGCGGCTTCTTCGTCTGATGCCTTGCTGTAGGCACCCTGTGCCAGCCGCGCACGCATCTGTTGCTTGGGATACTTGACCACGAACTCTGAATCTGCGACGACAGACGTCAGCTTTGCAGAATAGGGGGGGTGCGGACATCAAGTCGGGTTGGCCCCCGAAACTCCCCAAGACTTGTTGCTGGGCTTGGCACATGGCAGATCCCGTCTGGGCACGCACGCGTGACGGCCAAGAAGCGAGGTGCCGGACCCAGTGACGCCAGGAAAGGAGAGCCCCAGCGTTGCCGCGTGTCGAACGAGAATGGAGACGCAGGATGGCCACGACATCCGGGATCTGGCGACCAAGGTCCGCTTCACGGTGGAGACTGGGAAAAAGAGGTTCGCAAGGCCACGTCTTGTTGGAAGTCACGGCACCTTTTCGACGAGGGAGCAGCTAACCGTGCCTCGTCTCTTGTTTGCTGCCGCTTCGTTCCTTGTGCTTCCTAGAATCCCCTGTCGACGTCGTCGCCGTGTAAGCCACATGTCTCGGCTGCGGGAGCGCCACTCAACGGCCGTCTCTCGTCGATCCAGACGCCGACTCCGGGGCATGCAAGTGAACCCCCAAGGGGACCCGGTCTTCTCGGGGACCCACTGCCGTGGCCCGTCCGTCGAGTCGTCTTCGCCTGCACCTCCGGCGGGACAGCTTGGGAGATGTAAAAGCTGGCCCTCCGTTCCATGCGGCGCCTTTCTACTGTCCGGCCCTCTTTTCCCTCTTCTTTTTATTTCAAACGACATCATCCGCCTGTTTCCTTTTTTCGAAACCCCATTGAAAGAAGGGGCTTCGCTAGAGAGATTGCCAAGTCGATCTGGTTGTCGCAGCCTTGCCGTATCCGACTTACACCATCGCCTCGTCTGCCGGCTACCCGACGAGCTTGCCGCCACACCCACCCACCCCCCTGCTGAGGCCGCGTCACCTATCCCTATAATATCGACTCGACTCCCGGATTTGAAGCCCAAAGACATCGTTTCACAATGGCCGTTGGCGCGCTCATGGAGCCGCTCGTCGTGGTGGTGCTGCTGTTTGGCGGCGCATGGGTGAACCGCAACAAAGACTACAACATATGGGACTCCAAGTCCGAGTACACGGCACACAAGAGGAGCGACGAGCTGGTCAAGGACCGCTCATTACACGAGGACCGCTTCGACGACGACGCCAGCTGGAGCGGCCGTTCGACGCCTACCTTGGCCGCCTTTGAGGTGTCGCCGCTGCGGCGCAGGAGACTGCGATTCCTGTGGTGGGAGAAGACGGTGACGACGCCGAACACGCTCGTCTTCCAGGACCGCTTCCTGAGCCGCGTCTTGCAAAAGTTTCCCTTTCTCGCCGAGGCCTGGTACTGGGCGCTGATTTACTGGGTGAGTTGGTCCTCTCATGCCTCGATTCTTGCCATGCACGCAGACTGACGAGACGCCTCAAGGTCTACCAAGTCGGCCGAGCATTCACGGCGCTGACGCTCGTCGAGGGCACCGTCAACGTGGCGCGCAAGCACGCGCTGCAGCTCATCCACTTGGAGCAGCGGCTCGGCCTCTTCTACGAGGTGCCGGTGCAGCGGTGGTTCCTGGCGCGGCCGGTGCTCATGCACTGGATCAACCGCGTCTACTCCTTCATCCACATCCCCGGCACCATCCTGTTCCTCGTGTGCCTCTACCACGCAGCTTCGCCGGCGGGCCGGGCCTGTACGAGGCGCGGCGCAGGACAATGGCCATGTGCAACCTGCTGGCCTTTGTCGTCTTTACCCTCTGGCCGTGCATGCCGCCGCGGCTGCTGAGCGATGCCGAGTACAGGGGCGACGAGGCGGCCGAGGCCAAGAGCTACGGCTTCGTGGACACGGTGCACGGCTCCGGCGGGGAGAGCAGCGTGTGGACGACCAACAAGTTTTGCAACCAATACGGTGCGTGCCCTGACGTCTCCTCAAAGACATCCGAATACCCGTTCGTGTCCTGTTTGGCTCCAGATGGTTGCTCCAGACGGCCGTTGGCAAGGGAGGCGCCCGGTCTGATGCTGCCGAGACACGCAGCCTCATGGAACCCCCTGCTTTTCCGAGTACAAAATTAGCTGACTTTTCTTTTGATAGCCGCCATGCCGTCGCTGCACTTTGGCTACTCGCTGCTGATTGGGCTGACGGTGGCCTCGCTGCCCCTTTCGGGCCTCCGGGCGACGTCTTGGAAGCGGTTCGGGATCGCGGCGCTCGGCATGTCGTATCCGGCGCTGATCCTGACGGCCATTGTGGCCACGGCCAACCACTTCATCCTCGACGCCGTGGCGGGCGCCGTCGTCTGCGGCATCGCGTGGAAGGCAAACGGGCTGCTGCTCAACCTGTGCGCGCTCGAGGACTATTTCCTGTGGCTGGTGCGCATCCACAAGCCCGTCAATCACGACGAGGAGGAGGAGGAGGATGAGGATGATGGGTTGGGGGCGAAGCTGCGTGGTGGGCAAGGCGGGCTGTTGCTTTTCGAGGGTGTGTGAATGGAGTTGGTTTGGCGGATAAAGAGCGGGGAGTGGCTCTCGGTGTTTTGGAGTCTTGGGCTTGTCACTTTGGAGGCTCAACTTGGACGTGGGCACATCAAGACTCGGCGACTTGGGAGTCATGGCATTCTTTTGCTGCATCGCACTCGATACCATTGGCACGTATGATACAACAAGACGTTTAGATTTGCATCTTCTTGCAACTTTTGCAGCATCTTTTGTTACAGACTTTCTTGATTGAATCACCAGCTCGTCAACATTTCTTCAATACCTCTTCCTTGCCAACAGTCAATACCAGGCACCATCATTGGCATGCACGCCTCGTCAAGCATTGCGCGTCTCGCTGACGACTGTTGGCGGTCCCAAAATAACTCATGCTCATTCCGTCACAAAAAATCATCACCTTTTTGGCATCTTCGCCTGCCATGACACACACAGCACAGCCGCCGCGTGTCACCGGAGTGCTCGCCAAATGTCGCCGTACCGATACCCGAGCCCCGCACGCAACGGTCGGTAATCGCCGGTACAGATACCGCGACCCCTCGAACCCCAGGCGTGTCGGCGTGGCGGGGCATCGTCGTCATTCAGCCATTTGCCCGTGCTTGCGCCTCATGACTGAGGCTTCACTTTCAGCTGTCGATACCTTCTACTTGCTCACCGACAGTCGATATTTGCCGCGTTCGCAATCCGATACGCACTTGTTCCCGACTTCTCGTCATCAAGATATCCCGCAGTATCGAAAACAAAAACAGCGCCTGTCCTTGTAGCGTCGCTTCTCGCCGGCGCCTGGTCTCGTCAATCGCCACTCCGCCCTCGAGGGCACAGCAGCCTCCCCTTGGAGGAATCGACGATTCCCTCGGGCTTGCCTACCCGGCGACGTCCTCACTCCACGTTCCGGCATGGCTTCGGGCTCGGCGCTTCCAGGCAACACTCCGGCGCGGCCTGCTTCCCCGTCGGGTAGCTTCTACGCCATGAGCGACGACGAAGAGGGCGGCTACAACACCATTACCCATGCAGAGTCGGGCAGAGGCGTCAAGCTGCTCTTTTCCAAGAGCAAGGTAGTTGCATTCGATCTCACGTACCTCAAATCAACCGCTGACCTTCCCAGGTTTATGTCCACCCCACGCCTTCGGCCAAGGACAATATCCCCGGCTACATTGCCCTTCTTCAACAGAAACCCGCCAACACCGCCCGCCCTTCATCCTCTTTCTCCCACGACTCCTACTCGCCTGCTTCGTCCGATCTACTTCTCGCCTGGCTTCCAGAATCAGCCCTCGGCGACTCGGCTAGCATCTACGTCAAGGTCGACCTTTGCGACGCCGACTCACCCCCGAAACAATCCTACCTCGTCCCTCCGCCGCCGACCGTCACGACTCACAGTGGCTCTGTCGGGGGCTACTCCTTCGCCATACCCGTCAGCGCCGTCTACTCGCTTCTCGTGCGCCCGCCAAGCCTGGGATGGTGGTATGGCTCCATCATCATCAACACGAGGGCCGGCGACAGCTTCCCGGCCCTCTTCTTCCACGACAACGAATGTCAGAGCACCATTCTGCAAAAGAAGAAGCTGGCACGCGACACGTTTGATCCCTTTGGCGAGGGCGGCCAGATGTTTTGGGGCGCCGATGAAGTGTTAAGATGGCTTCGGCGCTACATCAAGATTGAGAGGTCCACCGCCGAGCCCAACATGTATCTCGTTGAGCCCAGCCAAGAGGACTTGCAATCCTTCAATGCCAAGTCAGCCGCCTCTGGTCGCGCCGGTCAGGGCGCAGCGTCCAGCAGCCGGGACGCAGAGATGGATCCCTTTGTCAAGCTGATCAAAGAGACTGGCTGGAACATCATGAATCAGTTTAGCAAAGTCACGACTTTCACCAGAAGGGCCGCTCAAGACTTTGCCGAGAATTCAAACATGCCTCCCCAAGTCAAGAGACTGTTGCGAAATCCCGAAGTCCAGACCCTGCAGGACGAGTTCGACAGCGCCCGCATCTATCTTGCGCGCTGGGCCATGGGCATCGCCGAACAAAGCGAAAGGGACCGCAGAGGTCGCATCTGGACGGTGCGCGACGTCGCAGAGCTTGAAGACACCGATGTCGGTGAGTTTGAGCTGCTCGAAGGCGCCAGCGCATTGTCGCTTGAGGAGCGGCGCAAGCCCGTTACTGCCACTGAGTGGGCTACCTTTTTCGATTCCGAGACGGGGCGCTTGTCAGTCACGGTCGACGAGGTCAAGGATCGTGTCTTCCACGGAGGTCTCGACCCGGACGACGGCGTGCGCAAGGAGGCATGGTTGTTCTTATTGGGTGTTTACGAGTGGTACGGCACCGCGGATGAGAGAAAGGCACAGATTGCTTCCCTTCGAGATCAGTACTACCGCCTCAAGCATTCGTGGTGGGAACGATTAGATGGCGAGGGCGGCGACGGTGACGTGGGCGAATGGTGGCGCGAGCAAAAGGGCCGCATCGGTAAGAGAATTTCTCCACTGACGTTACAATTACTGATAGTCCTGCAGAAAAGGATGTTCATCGAACAGATCGCAATGTGCCCATCTTTCAAGGCGAGGATACGCCTCATCCGGATCCCAATTCGCCGTTCGCCGACGTCGGCACCAACGTCCACTTGGAGCAGATGAAGGAGATGCTACTAACCTACAACGAGTACAACAAGGACTTGGGCTACGTCCAGGGCATGTCGGATCTCCTGGCGCCCATCTACGCCGTCATCCAGGACGACGCCATTGCCTTCTGGGGATTTGAGCGCTTCATGGAGCGCATGGAGCGCAACTTCTTGCGAGACCAGTCAGGCATGCGGGCGCAGCTGCTCGCGCTCGACCAGCTCGTCAACTTCATGGACCCCAAGCTGTGGAATCACCTGCAGCGAGCAGACAGCACAAACTTCTTCTTCTTCTTCCGCATGATTCTCGTCTGGTACAAGCGCGAGTTTGCGTGGATGGACGTGCTGCGGTTATGGGAGGGTCTCTGGACAGACTTTTTGACTGCCGAGTTCCCCCTCTTCGTCGCCCTCGCCATCCTCGAAAAGCACAGAGACGTCATCATGGAGCATCTCAAGGCCTTTGACGAAGTCCTCAAATACGGTGAGACTTTCCCGTCGGCGATGTTTGCCGCATCCCTCGCTGACCCTTTTACCAGTAAATGAGCTCTCTACGACCATTGACTTGGAGTCGACACTCATCCGCGCCGAGGCGCTGTTCCGCAAGTTTCAGCGGCTCGTCGAGGCCATTGACAAGAAGCAAAACTTTCCGTCTCCCCGGCTCGCCGAGTCCGCGACCCCAGCGCCCTCGCAGCCCGCGACGACGACAACGACAACGGCACCTGCCGGCGGGCGAGGCAAGCAAGCTGCTGGTGCTGGCAAGACGCCGGAGACGCCGCAGCAGGAAAAGGTCATTACGCCCGAACTGCGCAAGCTGCTGAGCAGAAAGGTCGAGGTGCTCCCGCGCAAGACTGTTGCGCAAAAGGGCGACGGGATGCCGAGCACTGGACACTGACGGGGCTGTTTTTGTAATTGGCCGAGGGGTTTTTCATATGGATACTCATGTTTGAGATGCGTATATGTACACAACACGACTTTGCTCGATTTCACCATTTCAAACGACGGACGGATGGGATTAGGCAGCGGGACGGATATCTAAACGAGGGCTGATGGGAGGATTATAGCGTGCTTCAATCATGATCATGACCACGACATCTCAGACACTCAATGCTTAAATGCGCAAGGGAAATGTTCAATCAAGTATATTGGTCCCTCCGCCTCTATTACTTGGTATCCCGTAGTGACCCGTCCCGTGGCCCAGGGATCCCAGCTCCCCCGAGAAACGCCGAGGGCAGCAAACTCCAAAACGCCAGACATTGCAGTAAATTAGATGAATGTGATTCCGAGGTGGGTCGCAAGGCCGGCCGAGAGACTTTCTTGCTGACTGGAGGCCTGGGCTCGTTTCGGCACGCCGTCTGACGATCCCGGCGGTTCATCGGCCGAAGCTCCGCGCAGCGCTCGGGGCACCCGGCCTGCGAGGTCCCGAAGGAAGTCCAAGACGTGGTCCTCCGCCTCCGGCGCCGGGAGGGCCCCCGGCACCGACGGAACCGCCTCCTCCCCATCTGCCCGAACTACCATTGCTGCCGGCGTAGTCATCGCCGCCGCCGCCAGACCATGGCGAGTTGGCCGCCGGGGCGGGCGCTTGGTAGGCGCTCGGGGCGCTGTTCGCGGGACTTGCGCCGCGCGAGGAGCCGCCCCACAGGCG
>KQ030530.1:266503-303392 GCA_000956045.1 Hirsutella minnesotensis 3608 | reverse complement strand
GACGGGGAGCCGCCGAGGGCGCCGAGGCCGTAGCGGGAGCCGACGGACGACTGCTGCGAGTAGAGCGGCTGGGCGACGGGCTGGGCGGGGGCCTTTGGATCCGGGGGCAGCCAGGGCGGCAGGGGGCGGCCCTTGTCGGCGTAGTAGTTGCGTAGGACGCGGCAGACGTGCGTGTCGTCGTCGGTGTCGCCGTCGGCCTCGGAGGCGAGCAGCGTGGCGCGCAGCGACGAGATTTGCGACGACGTCTTGGTGACGAGGTTCGAGTACCACGAGGTCATCATCTTGTCGTCCGGACTTTGGGTTTATGACGGGTGAGAGTCGTTGGGTCGTGGTTGAGGCGGGTCGTGTTCGAGGGCGACTGGGGACAAAGGGAAAAGGGGGGGGGAGTGCGGGTTGGATCTGGCCGCTCCTGGTGATGGGCGATTCGGGCCAGGACTGGAAGGTGCCAATGTTTGTGTCAAGAGTCGAGATATGTAAACATATGAATTCTCAATTCAGGATCCAGGGGTCTTGCTGTCGAATGTGCAGACGGGTTGAGCTGGAGTCGTCGGCGTCGCCGCAGCCGCCCCGTGCGCTTCGTAGCAGCGAGGGCGGGCGTATCTCGGCGTCGAGGGGCAGTGCCGAAGGGCGCGAGCGGGTCGCGTCACGGAGTATCGCGGCAAAGAAGCATTCGGAGTTTGCGGTATCGCGAGGGGTTGAGGAGAATGAAGTGCGCATATGAGCTCCCCTGCCTGGGCGCGGTGCTTGAAGAATGACGTGGTATGCAGCAGCGGCAGCGGCAGCAGCGACGGAAGGCGAGGAGGGGCAACAAGGGGCAAGCGAAAGCAAGCGCCAGCCTTAGTCATGCAAGTGATCCGGGGTCCGGGCGGCGGTCATGCTGCTAGCGTGACCCACCGAGCTGTGGAGACCGGCGCGGCAGCATTCACTCCGTCCCTCCGGTCGTTACCCCGCATGTCACTCCGAAAGTCACTCCGGATCCTCGGAGCAGTACCCTATGCCTTTTGCTTGTCATTCAATGATCAAGATTTTTCGAAACTTTAGCCTTTCTTCCCATGTTTGCTATTGTTAGCCAAGCCTGCTTCGGGCTCGAATTGTTCACTGTTTCAATGTCTACATCAATATCGCTGCCGGTGCTCTTTGCGTATTGCTCTCAAAACGCCAATATCAATACCAGGTTCCGTCCAAGCCTGATATCTCAAACGACTTGCTTACACTCAGACACAATGACGTGACCTCCCGGCGACAACGAGTTGATGATTTCATCCGTTGGCAGTAGAAACCATATGATTCACAGTCAATATCTGCTGCATTTTCACCGTGTTCATCACCAAAAGTCATTCATGGCCCACGCCGCGTCATGTCCGAGTGATTCCAGCTGGGACTGAATCCTAAGGAGTCGGCATTTAGGCCTGAAGGATGTATGCTCGTGCAAGTGCTATTCGAGTATAGGGGAAAACAATTCCTGGCTACCCATTACTGCCAACATCAAGGTCAATGGACAGCTACAGCTACCACTTCTTTCGTCGCATTTCAATGGCATGCTATTCGGTGTCTCCCATGAAGGAGCTTTACTCGGAACTCTTCCGGTGTGTTGACTCAAAGCTTGGATACTTGTAATCGAGTCCAAGTCGTTTGCAGTAGCACAGGAAATCACCGTTTTGCTATTTTACGAGATGACAGGCTCTTCGCAAAACTGGCGACAGGTAATGGGTCCTCTATTAGGAAGAACCTTTCCTCCAAACCTTTTGTGTAAAGGCTGAACAACCTCCACTTCTTCTTGGGCCAACGTGTGTTTAGGCAGCAATTTCAAGTCCAGCACGTGCAACCTGATCGGATGACTGAATCATTCCTCTAGTTTGTGACGCCATTGGGCATCGTTAACAAGGCCAAATGTATCAAGCACGAGCAATCTGGGTGATATTACCGGGTTGACACCCGGTCCTTGGCATACTCAATAAGCTTCCACAATCGCGAGGATTGCGCGCTCGTCTTCGGATGACAAGAAACTATCACGGGGGTGCGGATAGCAGCAAATAGATTGTGCACAGCATGACTGGCCACAAACTCGATTGTGGGACTTTAACGCGAAGCCTATCCATCAATGCAACTCTTGGATGCATGTTTTCGTAGGGGCACAAAAACCGTCTCCGATTCAATGGAACCCGCCCGTGCAGCAATCGACGATTTCATTGGTTTCATGCCGTGCCATCGTGTCGAGTGCATCGCTATGCTGTCCAACCTGTGCTGTGATACGCTGCAGCAGCTTCAGATACGACTTCACTCCATGACCCAGACTATAAGAACGGCACATCATCAGATATCTCGTCGCCCAGCCGCTCCTTGGCGCCTCCGTTGCACCGGCAGACCATCTAGACCAAACCAAGCCACGGCTATCCTTACAGGAGTAGTCTAAATCATCTCGGCGCGTATTTCCTGTCCCCAACCATGGCCGCCACCATCATCGCCGTCATCGGGGCTACAGGCAACCAGGGCGGCTCTGTCGCCCGATCCCTACTCCAGAACCCGGTCTTCAAGGTCCGAGCAGTCACGCGGAATCGAGAGTCCCCAGCAGGCCTCGATTTGGCCGCAGCGGGCGCCGAGGTGGTGCAGGGCGATGGACGGAACCGTCAAGACATGCTGGAGGCTTTTCAAGGCTGCTGGGGCGCGTTTGTCAACCTCAACTCGGACGACAAGGTCTGGAGAGACCCCGACGGTCCGACCGAGTTCGATGTAGGCAAGATTATTGTCGACGCTGCCTCCGAAGCGGGCGTGTCGCACCTGGTCTTCAGCTCGGGGCCTCCTTGCGCCGAGATGACGGGAGGAAAGGTGCACATGAAGGCCATGGAGAGTCAGTAACTGCCCCTGGCAACGGCTACGCGAAATGCTCATGTGCCGATAGTGAAGTACAAGATTGAACAGCATGCAAAGAAGTTTGGCAAGTTCGAGACCGTCACGCCTATCAATCCCGCCTGGTTTCTCGAGAACTTCCTAGTCAAAGAAGTCGCTCCCATTTTTGGCGGGTTCCCTTACTTCCCGGATGATGAGGGTTATCTGACGTTCCGGGTACCACACTGGGGAGGAGATGAAAGAGTCCCATTCGTGAGCGTTCGTGAAGACTTTGGAGACATTGTCCATGGAATCTTCCTCGACCCCGTCCGGTATAAAGGACGGGTTATACATGGAGCCAGCTTCATGGAGGACTTTGGTTCCCTCGTGGGAGACTTTGAAGCAGGTAAGCCCGATTTTACGCGCTGTAAATCATTCACAGAACATCAAGGGCCCCGACTCACGCTATCGCAGTAACTTGGAGAAAGTCTCGCTTCCAGCCCCTGCTTCCTTCTTGGGAAGCCTTCGACACCTGTGGAATCCCAGAGCTCGAGGACGTCAAGCTCATGTTTGCTTTTACGCAAACCACCGGTGGCCGTTACTTTGCCCCTGAGCCCAGTGAGACAGACACGGCCACCGAGCTCAAGCAAGCCACGGCAAAAGCGTTAAAGAGGCCCGAGTCGGAGCAACAGCTCATTGACGCCAAGACTTGGTTCAGCAAGCACTTTACTCCCAGCGCATGGCGGTCGAGTTGATGGATCAAGTGCATGTCCGATGTCACAGATGCGAGGGAGAGGTCAGGGGCTTCCAAGATTCGCAGCATGCCAAATAGTCAGAGTCATTATCATTCAGAATTTCTAATCGTGCATCTATTGACTTTCCCCTTTGAGAAAACTGAGATACTTGCGCATCAGGGGGACCCCAAGCACGGGCATCTGCAAGCCTCCAGGATAGTCGGCCAATGCCCTTGCCGTGTTGCTTGTGTCATATGTGGGCATGTTTGCATAGAGCTCCCAACGGGTCAAGCCGTCCTGTACCTTTTCGGACAGCATTGGCCGCAAGGGCAGGAGGCGCTGTGGAGATTGAGTCGCAAGCCTCTCTGCCCAGTCTGCATATGGAACGCCATGCATCGACATGCCTGCTGCTTGGCCTACCAGGTGCATTGTCTCATCCATATCGACATTATACTCGCTGCTTGGAGGAACAATGTGATAGGCATGGCCCAACGACTCGGCCGATGCCGCAATATGCAGGATGGCCGCGTTGACGTAGTCGACGGGCACGAACTCCTTGCGTTGGTTGGGAAGAAGCGGGAAGCAGCCCATCTGGCAGCAAGAGTGCATCAGCCTCGAGAAGAAGTCGTCGGGGTTGCAGGCTCCCGTTTCGCTGTGGCCGGTGATGAAGCCCGGTCGATAGACGGCCACGGGGAAGCCCCTGTCCATCAGAGTGCGCATGAGCTGATCGGCAACCCATTGGCTTTGTGAATATCCGTGGTCGTACGGCAGAGCAACGAGATGAGGGAGCAACGACTCGTCCTCCTTGACGAGCGTTGTGCCGGTAACAAACCCCGTTGGGCCGAAGCACGAGATGCTAGACACATAGTGAACCGATTTGACGCGGCTGGTGCAGGCAAATTGCACAATATTCCGCGTCCCGAGCGTATTGACGGCGCGGTGCAGCGAGTAGGGCTGCGTGTAGTTGACCCGAGCTCCTAGGTGAAACACGACACTCGCCCACTGGGCAAGTTCATGGAAGCGGTCCGGTCCGAGGCCGAGATCAGGTTCCTCAAGAAGACCGGGGATGGCAAGGAGCTTTCCGGCAAAGCACTCGTCCCACACTTTGTACTTTGCCATGGCATCTTTCAGTCGCTGGAAACCCGCAGCGGCATCAGATGCACGGACAAGACAGCCGACTTGTGTCACATGGGGCATTCGAAGGAGGTCAGCAAGCATGAAGGCACCGACAAATCCAGTTGCTCCGGTGATGAACACACGGCCCTCTGATGGTGAACACCAGTCAATGACTGGTCCATCAGGACAAGGTATATCGTCGGCAATCTTGCTGTCGGCCAGCCAGAGGTCTCTCTCATCAGGCAGAGCCTGCTCCTTGCCGCGGAGTCCTTGCTTGATGACAGAGGTTAGTTTGCCCAGGCTAGAATTGTCGTATAAGGTGAGCAGGGAGACTTCGACGCCGAACGTGTTGCGAATCTGGCCAACGAGCAGCGACGTCTGCAGCGACGTGCCACCAAGAGCAACAAAGTCGTCGCTCGACTTGAAAATCGAGACGGGAGTGGCCAGGATGGATGCCCAAAGGTCCTCCAGAGTGGCACGCACGTCCTTGTACGCGTGCCAGGGCTTCAGCGCCGAGACGGCTTCCCAGCGCTGGCTAAAGAGCTGGGCCAGGTGTTTCCGATCAATCTTGACGTGGTTGTTGAGCGGCATCTTGGACACGACCTCGAGCTGGGGAATCATGTAATCGGGCAGCATGGCCCTGACCGACTCGAGGCCCTTGTGCACGGCCAACGGATCCGCCATGTCGGCGAGTACGACGTAAGCCACGAGGATGGAGCCGGCCCCCCTTCTTGGCAGGTCGACCTTCATGGCCACGGCTTCTACAAAGGCCCCCGTCTTAAGGAGAGCCGCCTCGACGGCTCCGAGTTCGATCCGGAAGCCACGGACCTTGACTTGGTGGTCACGACGACCAATGTACTCGATCTGTCCATCCGGGCGCCGCCTCACAATGTCTCCTGTTCTGTACATTCGACTCTTATCCTTGGGGAAGCCCTTGAGATTGGCAGACGCGGTGAAGGCTGCTGCGTTCTTTTCCGGTTGGTCGACGTAGCCAGGGGACACGCCGGGGCCGCCAATCCAAAGCTCTCCCTCGTCATCGGCCTGGCCGTCGTCGTTGACGATATGCGTAATTGTGCGGCCAATAGGTTTTCCGATGCTGACGGAACCGCTTTGCACGTCCTCGTCAGTGATAAGATGCGTCAAGCAGAAAATGCAACACTCTGTCGGTCCATATGCGTTGACGAGCATGCCAGGGGACCCTTGGTCGAGAATGACCTTGATGGCAGACAGGTTGGCCGCCTCTCCGCCTATGAAGCAGATACGCAGCTTAGAAAAGGCCCTGGGATACGTAAAGGCTGCGAGATTGAGCAGAGCCGTGGTAGTAGCCATGACCGTGATTCCAAGGCGATCGATCTCTCGCGCCATGACGGGAAGATCAAGCAGCACAGCCTTGCTCAAGACAGCCACGCGGGCGCCACGGAGCAAGGGGCCCCAGATGTCAAACAGAGACACATCGAAGCTGCTATTATTGACGTGTGCCACGACGTCCTTTGCAAATACGGGCTCAAACGGGGCGTGATACACCACATGGACAATGGATCTGGCCGCGATCCGCACCGCCTTGGGCTCGCTCGTTGTACCAGATGTGTGTATCAGGTGCGTGCAGTGCTCGAGACCAACGGAAATTGGATATTGATGTTTCGCACGGGGTCCTTGAGCCTCGTCCACATGGTCGACGCAGATGATGTGAGAGTTGAGATTCCGGTTGAGATTCGCCTCGTCAGCCAGAACGCACTGAGCACCGAGCCGCTTCAGTCGTCTTTGAATCTGTTGGTCGTCTAGAGTAGGATCCATGGGCGCACAGCTCCCGCCGGCGTAAATGACGGCCATCTGAGCAACGACGTCGCCCACTCCATGCTGTACGACGATGCCGACGGGCTCTTGGGCATGACGCATCCATTGCTTGATTTTGTGCGCGAGGTGCGCCGCTACATTGTGTAACTGAGCATAGGTCAGGCTGGCGTCGCCGTCAACGACAGCAACGGCCTCGGGGGATTTCTGGACCTGGTTGTAAAAGAGGTCTCCGAGGCCCGAGTTCTGCTCGACGACCAGATCGTACTCCTCCTCGAAATTGGAAACGAGGGATGGCATTCTCACTCTGTCGACCCAGAAAAGAACAAAAGACCTCGGTAATGGTGTTGAAATTGCAGTCTCGATATGAGTTCAGAGGACCTGATGAGCGCGGCATTGCACGTCCCCCTGGATCCAGCGATATAACAGCTTAAATACGTCGGATGAACGAGTGAGATTCTCGCGGACGGCACACGATGTTCGGATCAGAGCCTCGAATGGAGCTGCTCCCTACACCATCGATCCTCAACTCGATCATCGAGCCAAGGAAGCTCTCGGCAAGCAGACGTGAAGCAGTTCACGATCCTCGGGACGCTCGTGCGACGAAGTATCCCCTCTGATGCATCTGAATGTCAGATATCAAGCCAATGTCAAGATCTCGGAGAACGATGTTGATTCACCAACTCAAGTTCAGAAGACGTTATACCCCTGGGGTATCGTGTGATGAATCCCAAGGCGCCGCCATGATCTTAAAGTCCAACTGCCCGTCTACAGTCATGTACGCTGCGTGATTTTCCTTGCATGTCGCCCACGGTTAGTAGGCGTTGTCCAGGGTTGCCCATGATGCAGCCTGTCGGTGGAGTCGGAGGCTTGGTGATTCAAGATCACGATGATTCATGGACGCAACTCACGAATGGGCAGGCGAGTCCACATTCAGTTCCTCACAGACACAGAGTAGTAGTCATTGTGACACTATGGTTAATGCATGCAGTCACAATATTGGAACCTCGAGAGTCAGTCGACACTGCCTTCGTCGCGATGTCTGGAGCTGTCGATAGTTTCTCCTAATTAATATCAAAGTTTGCTCTTTTACTCTCAATATCTTGGAAATATGCGAGACGAACGACCTGTGATATGATGCGTCACAAAGTCTCCGTATGCCGTGATTGCAACCCACGCTACCGTGAAAACCAACCTCAAGCTCCTTGCCGACTTCAAGATTCTTCGTCTCTCCTTGAGCCAAGCCTTTTCTCGAACCGGCTCTCAAGAGTCTAAACATGTTTTCCATGACAGGCATCACCGGAAATGCATGCGGAGGCTTTGCAGCTCAAAGTCGCACTGCATACAACATGAAGCTTCGTGGCTGGTTGCAGGTGACCACGCCTCAATTCCTCAGACTATACACGGGAATCGGGTCCGAATAACTGCAAGGGATCCAGTGCCCATTGGCCAAAAGGACGATGCGCGAGCTGTATCCGATGGTCAACGAGAACGCCCCGAGACGGCAGGCTGCATGTCGCAGATATTCAGCCTCTTGACAAGGCCCATATCCAAGGCAACATGAAGGCCCAGTCCATTTCCCCTGATTCAGACCGGAGCCGGCCTTGCCTTGTGCATCGTGAGCCAATAAACTGCAGCCACCAATACAACACTCTCCCAACAGCGAGGCTGCTGCTGGTGCAACGGTGCCAGCATGCCGGTGGACTGTTGAGCCGCACCAAACGCCACGTTCTGGGCAATACGGAGTCCGCAGGCCGCGAACATCGAGTACGACGAGGGAGAAGTCTCGTGGAGCCTCTCGAGAGGCGGCATTTCATATGCGGGTTTGGAGCACAGTGGCTTCCATAGATGACGCACCTGGGATATCAGACCGTCATCCCACCCATGCTTTCCCAAAGCAATATCTGTCTCGGCATCTCGCCCAATCTGTCCCGTTCTCAAAATATCCTTGTGCCTATGTTCCCGGAAGCTGCATTCGCGAGATGCCATCCTTCTCGTGTTGAATAAGGATTGGGGAGACGGGTCTTGGCAACACAGTCCGTGCCACTGGCGAATCGTGACTGTCAGTCCAATTTGACGGCGCCTCATGAGGCTTGTTCTTGAGCGTCAATCAGAGATGTTTTTGGAAGAGAGACCGCTTTGTAATACCCCCTATTCACCGACAGTGGCGGCAACAAATTGCGAAACACTGTATAAATAGGACCAGACGCATCCTATGACTCTTGCCCCAGCACTCCAACAACAGTCTGGACCAAAAGTGACCATGTTTACAAAGGTCATCAAGACGTCGGCCTTGGCGCTGGCACTATTCATCTCGGCTGCGCAAGCCGCGCCTCCGCCTCAGCATGCACATCCCGTCACAGGCGTTCCGATAGGCAAACAGACAGCACCTCCGCTGAGAAAGGATATTAATCAACTACATGCCGCCGGCGGGCCACAATGGTGAGATAAGGCTGCGCCGTGCTCTGAAGGCGTCACACGTTGACATCGTCAAAGGGACCTCTATCTCTTGGCACTCGGGGCTTTGCAAGGAGACGGTGAAGAGGATCCCCTGTCGTACTTTCAACTTTCAGGTATCTCGCAACTCCCACGTTTCTCGACCCGAGTGATGTGAGAAGCTGACGAGAAAGGCATCCATGGCAAGCCCTTCATCGAATGGAATGGCGCTGGGCCGGGAGTGGACGTATCTTGGGGGGGCTACTGTCCTCACGCAGTAAGGATAGCTCTACCAACTTCAAACCATCTCGCGGTGCTAATAGCTTCAAGGAAAATATGTTCCTTCCTTGGCATCGAGCATATCTTGCTCTGTTTGAGGTAAGTTCCATCCTCGATCCCTCCACGTACAGCAGTGGCACAAAGCAACATCATGGCTGAACGCCTTATCAGCAAGTCCTGGTGGAGAGAGCCAAGAAGATTGCCGCACAGTACCCCGTCAACGTCCGGCCTCGGTATCTACAAGCCGCAGAGACCCTCCGGATACCGTACTGGGACTGGTCCGCCGATAGCGTCGTCCCTCCGTCCACTGTGCCTGACACGATCCGTGTGAATGCCACGCGCGGAAACAAAGTCAAGGAGGTCCAGATCGAGAACCCTCTGCGAGTCTACAAGATCCCCAAGGCCGCGGTCGACGGAAAATATGGACCGTTTGATCCGTTGATGAGGACCAAAATCGAGCGATGCACGGCTCCACGCACCTGGCCCGGCTCGGCCAACAAATACCTGTCTGAGAACATTTACAGGCAATGGACAGTAAGTCATATTCTTTGCTGAAGACTGTGTCGAATCTTTGTCTGATAGTAGCCCCTTTCTTGCAGTACGAGTTCCTCACCCGCTCTCGCGACTTTACCGAATTCTCTTTCGGCGGAGGCTACAGTGTCAGTCTGGAGCAAATACACAACAACATTCACTGGGACGCCACTTGTGGTGAACAGTTTTTCGACAATGGCCTCGCTGCGTTTGATCCGCTCTTGTAAGCCCACGTCACGCGTCAGTCGAGACTCATGACCCCTGTCTAACTCTTGCCCTCTCTAGCATGCTTCATCACGCTCATGTGGACCGTATTTGGGCTTTCTGGCAGGCCCTGCGTCCTGACGAGGACATCTTTAAGAATTCTTACCCAGGTAATCCTCGGTTCGCGACCAAGATGGGTGCCACGATTAATCCAGACTCGCCCATGCAACCCTTTTTCCAACCATCGGGTGCATTCCACACGAGTCTCACTGTGCGGTCGATACACAAGCTTGGCTACTCCTACGAAGGCCTCCAGGCTTCAAAGGGGTCTCAGGAACAGGTCAAGCAGGACGTCATGCGCATCGTCAACCGCATCTACGGCACAGGGTCTGTTGCCACCGCCTCGCTCGAGAGCAATAACCAGCCCGAGATGCGCTACGTTGCGCAGGTGCGAGTAAATAGGACAGAGGTCGAGCGCCCGTACAGGATCGATGTTTTACTCGACGGCAAGCGGGCAGGCAGCTACGTGGTTCCCCAAGGGCCAGCAGTCGGGATGGAGCAGGGCTCGTTCGGTCTTGACAGTGTCAAAACTGGTGATGCAGCGCTTGCATTCGATCAAGACAAGACGAAAGGCTCCAACTCGACCTTTGCGGTGGAGGTCGTCAAGGCAAGTCCCGTTCCTCCACCATGCGTCATCGCAGCGCTTCACATCCCTGCCAAAGTGCTGTTTGACACTGACCAAACTTGACTTTCTAGCCTGACGGTAGCAAAATACCCCTCAAGGACATGTCGAGCCTTCACGTCGAAGTAGAAGCTATGGAGATGACGCCTCCCTCCACGGACAAGGAGCTTCCCCGATACGGTGCTACAAGCTTGCACAAGGTTATACTTTGAGGAGGAGGAGGCGGAGTCGTCGCAGGCAACATAAAACGTGGTAGGAATATGCGGACTCTCAAGAGTTCGATGCTCAACATTGAAGACGGGGTTTTGGTTGCGGAACCTGGCGGCTTACATATTACCTGCGAGTTGAGAACATGATAACCTCGGCGTGTAGCCCCGGAACCTCTCTTACTCACGGTACGTTTGTGAATCGAGAAGCCATATTCAGGATTCATTCTATGTATATACTTGGCAAAGATATTTGTGATACGCGCTTCAGTAGCCAGTTATTTGGGCTTCTCCCGGGATAATAGTCATGTTGGCGCTTACCGTTGCTCTCGCATTCCGTTTAAACCTTGACAAGAAGATGGAATCAAGTTTAAACCAAATGGTAGATGCGAAGCCCCTCTCACAAGACTCCAATGCGAGACTAGACATCCTCGTGATTGATACCGCTCAGCAGATGATGATTAGCGCTCAGAGGAGCTGGATCCTGATGGCAGCCCATTGATACCCCTAGCTCGAGGGTCTGGTGGCAACTCAAGGCTTGAGAATCCACTATGCCGGTTCATCAGGATACTTTAAAGTCGGCAATCAAAGCAGGCCCACTTGGCATAAGAATTGTCCCAGCGTCGCGAAGCCAGCTGGACTCGCATGACAACAAGGATCGAGTTGACCGTGATTGTGGCTCGATGCAGCGACAATCATCGACCGAGACCCGATTCTAGGCCATTCTTGCACCGAATCAACTGCCAAAGCTTTACCATTGGGGCAATACTAGCTATCAAGGACTATTGGGCTTGGGTGTTCTTGGCCGGAAACCTATGCGTAGGGTTATAACTGTTATAGTATGTCTGCAGCAGTTTGTGTTGCAGAGACTCAACCGGCTGATTGATTGCAACGTCGGTCCTGTTTAGTTTCGCTCAGCGAGGGACTGTTCTAGCAGGATGCTCGTATTGCGACTCTGCGTTCTAATCTCCTTGTCAGTTTTTCCCTTCTCTCTTTCAAGAAAATCACTCATGTCCCCAGCGAAATCCTTCCTGTTGGAGTATGGAGTTGAGGTTGTTCGAGGCACCATGCTTCAAGTCCTCGAATCCTGACACTCGGCCAATTTAGCGCATGACAGTGGCTACGTCAGATAGATATTCGCAATTCCTCACGCCGTAATCCCTAAAAGGCAATGAATAGGCGACATTCTTGCCTGCGCCCTGCACGACTCTGCTCGTCTACTTGAACCGGCTTCATAGCTCGACGTGATACGCGCCCAAAGAGCTGGTTATGGACATGACGTTGAATATAGCGGCGAGGTCATATGCGCACAAGGGGTCATTCGCGAATCAACTCGACGTGTCTCATCGTGTGCATAAAATGATGAAACCCTGGGAGCCCGTCGTGGTTGCAACCACGGGAACGGTAACACCCGGACTGGACCCTTTATCGTAGCCACGTGAGAGTGAACAAGACGGCCATCATTTCTCGCTTTCCTGTTCCCCGGTCGACTCATGGATGCAAGGATGCGGCATTTTCTCGGCTTCACATGACGACATGCGACGCTGTTGGTCTCAAGTCTGCAGATTTCTGGATTTTGGGTCAACGTCATTCGACTCAACAGGCAGCAGCTCGTAGACGCAACAATAATTGCCCAATCCGGCGAAGGCAGGTCTCTTGACGACAAGACGAGGATGATACAAAGTGGAGGTGATCACATGGGCCAAGCAGAGTGGCAGCTTCGGTTATCGGCGCCTTTCCAAGTCCAGGCTCTGGCTATGCAAGACAAAGCGGGGCCGCGAATATCGACGAATTGTCCTGGTCGTTGGTGCACAAGATGGAGACGGTCCAATAGATGTGCCTTGGCGTCGCCGTTGCGCCACAGCTAGACGGACGAAACGGCGAAATATCGCAAGAAACCGTGCGTGTCAACACGGCTTTGCCATGTACATCTGCGCGATGCCGGATGCCTTGGTCGAGCGCGAGGAGGAGATTGCAGGCAATGCGATGGGTAAAGTGTATCGGATATATTGCAATTTCCCACGGACGAGATTGATGTTCGAGTCAGCGGATTCAAAGGCCAGTGAATGACTAAGCCTCGACGACAAAGTAAACATGGTGGGCACACAGCGCAGCCTTGTGGCAGCTGCCAAAGCGGGAGCGGACGGAGTGCACTTCCACAAGGAGCTTAGCGCGGATCAGAGGCTGCCCCATGTCGCAGCGGGGCTATTCCTGGAGCGATGGAACGGTCCAGAGGCGGCGCCACTTTACGCGGGACAGGCACGGTACTTTTTCCAGGTAGCTCGCATCTTTTACGCGCCCGGAGAGTACCTAAGGTACGCCTAGAAGTCTCCCCCATGTAGGGAGCTTGACGCGCTCATCAGCGCTTTCCTTTGCTCCCGTTTGCCCCCTTTCTCGCCTACGGCAGGCAGGCAGGCACTCATACTCCAGGTATACCGTTTTCACCACAGCCACGGCAGGCGGGCGGACGGGAAGAGCCTAGGGGGCTTTGATGATGTACTCGGAGCTTGCAGTAACCACCTTGGTTCGGATGAAAGCAGGGAGAACAAGACGTGCGTTGCTGCCAGGTGCCCCGTGCGCCGCCAATTGCTAATTACAGTAAAGACTTGCCTGAAGTTAGAAATCAAGAAGGAAAAAAAAGGTCTCTCTCCCAATTGTTCTGCGCCAACCAAACCATCCAACCGCCAAAATCCTCCTCGGCTCGACAAATGGCCGCTACATGTTGGTCCCAGCCTGCAGATTGATGCCCCCTCTCCCCCATATCCCCTCCCCACTGATCCTGGCATCTGACCGAATCGACGCCAAGCAGCAGAAGAATGAAATAAAAGTGCAAAAAAAGACAAAATAAAATAAAAAAGGGTCATGGGCAAATGGCACTCTGGGGCCGCCCCTCCCGTCCCGCCGCCGCCGCCCGCTGCTGCTGCCGTCGCCGTTCCCCCTTCTCTGCCTGCCGATTTCCTCGACGAGAATTCTCCTCTGCAATGTCGCCCCAGTGAGGCGAGACGGACCGACGACGGTCAATCCCTCCTCGACCGAGAGACGAGCAGCCGCCTGCGCTGCGCGAGGAGGCCCGCGACCACGACAACGACGACGGCAACCCTCTCGACGACGTCCAAGTTCCGAGTGGCCGCTGCGACAATGATCAAGACGCAGCACAGGCATTGGTTGCGCCCCCTGCGCCTCCGCTACCTTGCCATTCCCGCCTTGCTGTGGCTGCTCCTTGGCGCCCTCTTCTTCTGCTCCCGCCATCCTCGCCCGCTGCCCGCCCGACTTGCCGCCATCGTCCACGCCCAGCGCCAGCGAATCCTCGCCCATGGAGAGTCCCCGCCGCGCATGGCCTCGTCTGCCGCGTTACCGAAGCTCCCGCGACGAATTGCATGCTATGGGCCTCGACGCAAGCTCCTGTCTGACAGCCCGGATGATGCCTTGCGCTACGAAGACCTGCATGACGTTTGTACGACCATCCTCGCCCCTTTCTCTCACTCACCCACAAAGACCTTGTTCTGATACTCGGTGACAGCGTACCCGGTGCCCTTTCTCGGCTCCCATCGCGCCCTCGGTCTGGAGCGGACCTGGATGACGGCGGATGGACGCTACGGACCCTATGGCTACGGCCAAGACGACAAGAACAATCGCCGCTCCAAGGTCGACTGGGACAAGGTGGACTGGGGCGCGCTTCAGGATGACTGCTTTTCACGAAACGCCCGCCGATTTCCTGGCCCCGACTCATCGACGCATGTGAGAAACGAAACGAGGTTTGCGCTCAAGAACCAGTCCTTCCTCGCGACTCCCACGCCCAGCTGGAACGCCTACAATGCCACGCGACGAACCGCCCTCGTCATCCGCACCTGGTCCAACTACGACTACAAGCCCGAGGATTTGTGGAACATTCGCTCTCTCATTGTCGAGGCTTCGCTGCGAACAGGCGCAGAGTACGCCGTGACGCTGCTCGTACACGTCCGCGATCGTGCGCGCAACATCTTCGAGTCCAAGGAAAACTACGACGCAGCCTTCAGGGACGCAAACATCCCTCCTGAATTTCAGTCCATGGCTGTCCTCTGGGACGACAACCTGCTGGAATCGTGGTACGAGCTGGTCGGCGAGCACAGGTGAGTGGCGTAGCCTCGACGGCCGTGGCAAAAGCTAATTCTGACACAATAAAGGACCATGTGGGCCGTCAACCAGCCCTTTCAGCTTTTTGCTCTGCACTATCCCGAATTCGACCACTACTGGCAAATCGAGATCGATCAGCGCTTCCTGGGAGATGCCGGCAAGTACCTTGATGCCGTATCCAACTTTGCGCGCAACGAGCCGCGCAAGCAGGCCCTCGAGCGCGCCACCTATGCCTTCAACGAAGACATTTACGGCACCTACCAAGACCTCATTGGCCGAGTCAATGTCGCCAACAAGGGCAAGTCTCGCGCCTGGGGCCCTGTCCGGATTCCCGACGTCCAGCCCATCGGGCCCGATCCGCCCGTCGCCCGCATCGAGGACGACAGCTTCACCTGGGGCGTGGGCGAGGACGCCGACGTGGTGGTGACGAGCTTTTGCGCCGACGTGCTCGACACCGAGTGGGCTTTTCGCGACTACATCAAGGGCTTCAAGCGCGGCCGCAAGACGCCGCGGTGGTTCTGCCCGCCGGCCGTCATGCGGGCCAGCCGGCCGTTGCTGCTGTCCATCCACCAGGCGCAGCATGACAAGGGCCTCAACATCCCCAGCGAGGCCGTGCTGCCGACATGGGCGCTGTGGCTGGGCCTCAAGCTGAGCTACCCGCCGCAGCCGGCCTACATGCGGCCGCACGAGGCGCAGTTCGAGGATCTGCGCGACGACTGGACGCGCGACCCGACGCGCTGGCTCAACACGACCGTGACGCCCTGGTTCGGCAACAAGACGGAGCACTCGCCCGACGGCCTGTCGCACGGAAACCCGCAGAGCGTCGCCGACAGGGGCCTGACGTGGTGGTGGACGGCCGACTACCCGCGCAAGATCATGGACGTCTGGCTCGCCGGCGACGCAAAGGACCCCAAGATGCCGGGCATGCTGGCTGCGCGAAACGGCAAGGTCTACGTGCCCAACATGGCCATGCACCCCGTCAAGACGTGAGGGCCGTGGATACCCTGAAAAATTATGCGCTGGGCTCAATTCTCCTGACGCCCCTGACTTGATCGGTCCGACTTGGCGGAATCGCGGTCGGACCACCCCAACAACCAACTACATCTCACCCCGACTCGACCAGTCCGAGCACTGCGGTACTTTGGTATATACGCGCAAGCCGTTGCTATAAGGAGGCCTTTTTCCGGATACATTTACTAATGTCGATTCGATACACAAGAAAATACACGCCCTGCTACTATCGGGGCCTCACGCTTCGCGCGCCGCATGAAGCAGGATGGTTTGATCAAGATGGACATGAAGACGCCGCGCGCGCCGCGGAAAGGTGCCTTGTTGCACAGACGGCACATTGTATTGTAAACCTGTACACACATGCATACTGGCGATGGGGAGTGCAGCCTTTGACTGGATACCTTGATGAGTCCTTTTTGTGCACATAGGAATAAAAGAGAAAAGTCTGAGCATTCGATGCATTCTTGCCAAGTACTCCCGTACAGGATAGATGATGTCGTACAGGAAAAAGACGTGGCCGATGCCTCTGTATACTCTCACCACGCAAGCTCGTTGGTAAGCGTGAGTTTGGCCCGTTGCTCCTCGGCCTGCTTGGCCCGCTTGCTGCTCGTCTTGACGGCTGCGCCGCGCTTGCGCTTCTTGCCCGCCAGTTCCGCCTCGTCTTGGCTGTCGAGCTCGTCCTCGTCTTCTTCCTCGGCGTCGTCGTCGTCGCTCTCGAGCCAATCCTGCAGCTCCTCGTCTTCGCTCTCGCTCAGGTCCGACACGTACTCGACGGCCTTTTCCAAGTCGTCCTCGTCGGCGTCGGCATCGAGCTCGCGGTCCTCGTCGTCGGCGTCCTCGTCGATGCCCTCGTCCATGTCCTCGTCGCGCTCACCCTGGCCCTCGCGCTCCATGGCGTTGAGCACCTTTTTCCAAATGGCCTCGCTGACGTTGAGGGGCTGGTCGCCGTAGGCGCCCTGGCGCAGGCGCTCGACGAGCTCGCGCTCAATCGTGCGCTCGAGCTTGGCGGCGGCCTCGGCCTTGCGCTCGCGGGCCTCCTCGCGGTGGCGGATCTTGGGCGCCAGCTTGGGCACGAGGCGCTCGCCCAGGCGCTCCTCCTCGGCGGCCAGCCGGCGCGTGCGCATCTGCACCTGCGTCAGGCGCGTCAGGCGCTGCTTGCACTTGTGCACCAGGAACTTGGGCCAGTAGATGAGGCGCTCGTCAATCTGCTCGAGCGCCTTGGAGTAGTTGTTGGACAGCTTGATGCGCTCCCACATCTTGGACGGCAGGTGCGCCCGCTCCACCGTCTTCATGTACAGGTACAGCGTGTCCTTGGTCGGGTGCTGCCGCACCGTCGCGTACCGCGAGTTGGCCAGCGGGCACGACTGCCGGTTGCAGAGGCCCGTGACGTTGTATTCATTGCGGCAGAAGTTTTGCTTCTTTTCCGTTCTGCCATCTCGTTAGCAGTCGCGTTCATCGCTCTCCGTAGAAGGGCAATGGCTGGCTACTTTAATTTGAAGGAGCAAAACTGCTGGTTGATGATTTGCCAGACAATCTCGTCCGAGGCCATTGCTGCGGGCCGAGTCGGCGACGTGCACCGAAAAGAGTCGAAAAGACGTGAACTAACGCTGCTGAACAAGGACGGAAATCAACGCTCGTGAAATGCTCGAGTCGGGAAAGAGGTCGAGATTGCAAAGGGCGAAGAGGTGACGGGCGGGGATGCTTTGGTGTTTGCTGGACGCTCCTCTCCCCAGGCGGACGATTTTTTTTCTCCCTCCCCCAGCTTTTTTTCTGCACTTGGCTCTGCTCTTTTTCCCCTTTGCCTCGACTTTGATAGGCGGGGGATCGGGCGGGACCCACTCTGCCGCCCGTCCAGCCTTCACCGCCTTCCCCTACCAGAAGTTAGTCTCCAGCTGCTGAGGCGGAGGGATTAGGTACGTACCTACATTGTATCCCCGGCGGCGGAAGAAGCTCCGCTCCGGACTCGCTCTTGCTCTCTACGCTGGCGCCTCGTCACTGCCGTGTGGAGCGCCTGTGGCTGGAGCGTCGCCTAACTGTCGACCCAGCGTATGCAACTGACCTGCGGCTCAACCTTTGTCCTGCGAACAACTCGCGCCCTCGAGGGGCTACCGCCGTGCTAGATCAACGCCATCTTACCCATCACCAAACATCACGCAGGCCGCCTTGTCCCATCTTCTCGACCAAACTTGGAGCCTCGTCCGTCCGGCCGCCCCGTTTGAAGCGTCCGTCCGTCCGACGGCCGCCCGCCCTTGCCGCCACGATGCCCGCGGCCGGCCTCAAGACCATCATCGCCCTGTCCTTCGTCCTCGCCGTCGGCTTCCTCCTCGTCATCCTCTCGTGCGCCCTCTTCAAAGTCTACTATCCGCTGCTCGTCGTCGCCACCTTTGTCGTCGCGCCCCTGCCCAACTGGATCTGCAGTCGGTGCGCCAATCCGGATGACTTTGTCGAGAGCTCCGGTGCCGCCGTCCTCGACCTCGGCCGCTTCGTGACGGGCTTCTTTGTCGTCATGGGCATAGGTACGGACCAGAGCACTTTTCGAGCATGTCGTACTGAGCCACGTGCTAACCTACTCCCTAGCCTTACCCGTCGTCCTTGCGCATTCCGACCTCATCAAAGTCGAGGCCATGATCATGTCTATAGTCGGTGGTTTGTTGATTTACGGGACCATCATCAGCTTCAGCATGTTTTTCCACGAGGAGCAAGAATTCTGAGGGAGCCCTTTATTTCATCTGTTGATGCGGCGGGGCGACACGGCTTTTGCTCTCGTCGCCAGGCTTGCAAATTGTAATCGGGAGAGATGGCAGCGTCCAGAGGACACTCTGTTGGTGAACTTGGGCGGCATTATACAACTTGTCTTCAGTCTGTTTATTCAAAGCGAAATCCACCGAGTGGTAATGCATCCCATGCTTCTCAATCCAAATGAGTTGATGATTTGGGTTCCAATGCGCTCCTTTGCTCCTGCGATGACGCCGTCTATCATAGAAGAGTGTTGAACATTCCGCGCCAATGCCCTGAGATTGTCATGCACATACAAAACGCCAAGCCTGCGATGCCCCTATGAATCCCCATCTAAATGAAGGCATGTCTGCCTCTTCGCTTCACGCCATATCCCGAAGAACGCCCAGCGGCCCGCACAGCTTGGTAAACATCTCTTCGCGCTCTCCTTCGGGCGTGCTCAACGTCGTCACGGCACCTCCCGCTCCGATGCGCCATACCTCGCGCGGCAACGCTTCACCTTGCTGCGCAGGGGCCGTCTCGTCATCCCAGCGGAAAAGAGTGCGGATCGTGACGCTCCAGTCCCCACGCCCCTGAGCATCGAGATAGCCGATGACGCCAGAATAAAGACTGCGCTCATCGGGCTCAATGTTATCGAGAATCTCACAGCTGCGCTTCTTGGGCGCTCCCGTCATGCTCCCAGGCGGCAGCGTCGACGCGAGCACGTCCCAGCCTGTAAAGGAAAACTCGCTCTTCTCTTCGGCAGTATCTGTGTCGGCGCGTACCTTGCCGCAAGGAAGCTGACCGTTGACGGTCGTCGTCATTTGAAAAACAGTGGCATATTCTTCGACGCGGAGCAGGTCGGGGACGGTCACGCTGCCGGCACCGCATACGCCGTAGAGGTCGTGTCGCACGAGGTCGACAATCATGAGGTTCTCGGCCTCCTCCTTGGGGACGTGCAAGATCTTTTCGGCCTCGGCAAGCGTCGATACTGCCTCCGACTTGCGCACCGTGCCTTTCATGGGGCGCATCGAGCACAAACCTTGCGCGTCGTTCTTGAGGAAACGCTCAGGGGAGCTACTTATCATGGTCGCTCCCCCGAGGCGGATAAAACTACCGAACGGCGCAGGCTGTCTGCGCCGTAGCGTTCGGTAAAGCTCCCAGGGCGTGATGTACTCCGGGACATGGTCTGCCGAGGAGCCTCGGGCAGCCAAGCCGTTGGCGCCATGGCCGTTGATAGACGGACGAAGATGAGGTGGCAGATTGTCCCCGCGGGGTCGAGTCATGGTGGTTTGCGCCGTGAGGCATAGCTCGTACGACTCGCCATCTCGGATGGCATCTTGACAGCGGCTGACGTCTCGCTCATATGCATCCGAGTCTGGGACTGTGAATCGCAATCGATCATGACCTCCCTTTCGCACATTTTGCAGCAGTTGCTCGTTGGACCAAGCCGACTTGGCGTAGCCGATGGTCGTTCCATTCGCAGGACATTGCCATGCCTTGGACCGCTCCAATTTCTGGACGACGCCATCGATCCATGTCCCGTCTGCCTCTGCCGTGATCAGCGCCTGCACGTACGCTAGGCCAGCTTGGTGGTCTAGCACAATGCTCCTGGTTACCCACGCCATGCAAATGTCTGGCCGGTGATGCCCTCGCTGTGGCCTGACAAGGCCAGGGCTAAGCGTGCTAAGTCCCATCTCGTAGGTCACGAAGCCCATCAAGCCCCCTTTGAAGGCTGGAGAATCGTCCTCGTCGTGCCGCGTCTTGTGCGTCCGGCTGAATTCGGACAATACGTGCCAAGGACTCCATGGATCCTGCGTGTCGTGGGCTAGAGCGATCCGTTGGGACTGTTCCGGGCGCTTGGGGGTAGCTGGTGCGCGCATCATCACGTAGCTATCCCCTACGTGGTATTCGATGCGTAACGCCTCTTGCACATTGAGCGCAATGACCGAGTTCCTCGCGAGCGGGTCGCCATTGACGGTGCTCGATGAATCGAGAATGATTGTGTCCGACTCGCCCAGTCTCAACGTCTCGGCCACATCGGCAGTATCGACGCCGCCCGGCAGTTTGATAGTCTTGCAGGCGTATTCAGGGTAGACTCCAGACCTGGCCAGGCCAGACTGCATATCGCGCCACCACGGATAGGCAGTTGGAGTACATCCCGGGTCGAGGCCCGGAAGCGCGCGGTTTAATGGATCGAGGCTGTCGGAGTAGGAGGCGCCGGTGTCAATCTTGCGACCTGCAGCGTCGTTCCACTTGAGCGCCAGACGGAACCAGTTGCGGATGACCTGATGCGCCGCGGGTTCGGTACAGACCGATTCCGGGTGGTATTGGACGCCCCACAGAGGAAGACTTGCATGCCGTACGGCCATGAGAATGCGCTCGTCGGGCTGAGAGGGCTCGTCACTTTCTTCAAGAGTCCACGCCAAAGGGACAAGGTCAGGCGCAGTGACGGGAGCATTCCAGCGGCCCTTGTGCCACTGCGCTTGGGGAATTTCGTCTTGGCCCACGTCGGCGCATAGGCTGTGGTACAACGTAGCTCTAAAGGGCTCGACACCTTCAAACACGTCGGCAGGCGGATCGCGGACATGGTCAATGGGTCTCACCATGCCGTGCAAGCCTCGCCTCAGCCTCCGGATGCCGCCACCAAAGTGCTCGACGAGACTCTGGAAGCCGAGGCATATGCCGAGAACGGGGACGGCACGCTCGCGCGGCAGAGCCCAGAGCAGCTTGAAGGCGCCGACGTCTCGGTGGCGCAGGGCAGAGCCGGGGCCAGGGCCGCAGACGACGGCGTCGAAGGCCGGGAGACGGTCGAGGAACTGCTGGGGCGTCCAGTCTGGCGTCGGATCCGAGTCGAGGGTGCGCAGGTCCATGTGCAGGACATGGACGATGACGTGGGCGCCGAGGGCATGTTTGAGGAGGGAGACGATGTTGTTGGTGAAGGAGTCGTATGCGTCGAGAAAGAGGATGCGCCGGGGCGTCGAGGAACCAGGTGAGCGGTCATGTTGATGATGTTGGCGGTGCGGATTATTCTGCTGCAGATTCGTCGTCGTCGCTGCCGCTGTCGCTCCTGCCGCTACTGCTGCCGCTGCTGCTGCCGCCAATGACGACGTCGGCCCAACGCCGTTTCGAGGCACCGCCATTTTTTCCCGCCCGTCTCGCCCGTCCTTTTTCCTCTCGCTTTTGCTGCTCTGCCGTATCTACGCTCACCCGCTTTGATTCATGGACAGCTTACCGCGTGCCAGACTCTTTGTCCTCGACTGGCCGCCGTCGCTTTGTTTGGCGTACCGTGCTTCTTCAACGCGGCAGGACAATGAAGCAGAGTCTAGAGAGAATCGAGCATGGGACAAAATTTACCCAGCAACGGCGGCCATAGCATTCGCCAGCGGGCCCCGGCATTGCGACTGGAGCCGCAATCAGCCGCCACTGCGCGCTTCAAACATCCATCAACCTGGTCGGCGGCCCCATTCTTTAACCTCGACGCTGGGACCGGGATTCTTCGGCTTCAACCGGCTGTTGCTACCCTGGACACAAAAAGTGCGTACGTCAAGCCACGATGCACGTCTGATTGTGACCGCCCATACGGCTCGTATGCGATTGACAGTCAATGGGATGCTTCATTATTCAACGTCGACGTGGACTCTATTCTCTGTCCTTGACTGTAATCGTGCACGGCACTCGGCAATGCCATATCCGCCTCTGCTCGACTCCCAGCGCGGCATCCAGCATCCGTTGCGTCTCGGATCGCGGCCGCCCGTGAGCTCGAGTCTTGTCGTCCTTGGCGCCGTCTGCAAAGGTCTGCACCTCCTCGACCGATGCGCCCACCTCAAACTCGCCTCTGCACAGAGCCGTGACTCCCATGGTAAACGTCGTCTCGCTGTTGCCCGCGAGCACCGGCAGTTGCTGCTGCAGCGTCCCGTTCCACGCAAACTTTCGCGTGTAGTCCAGCGCAACGTTGAGCGGGCGATGGCATAGCGCCGGCATCAGCCTCAGCAAAGGGTGAATCGGCTTCGACGTCCGGTTCGCGATGCGCACCTTGAGCGACATAAAGTCATCGACGTATGCCACCCTTGTGGCGCCTTGGTCTGGTCCCTCTGGGTTCTCGATGCTCATGTCAATGTCTACCTCGTCCACCCGGATCGCTTCAATCATCCGTGACGTGAGTCGAATGCTGCGCAGCTCCACGACCCCGCTCCTCTTGGGCACCGACGTTGTCCTCCATGTTGCTCGCAGGTGGTCGAGTAACTTCTCGCGATACCAAAATGCCTCGCGGTTGGCGCGCTCCGTCTCCGGCGAGATCTTGCTCGTGCTGACGACGAATTGCCGATTCCGAGATGGATTCAGTGTTGGTATCGCATCGTGTTGGTTTTCCAGCCGTATCCGCTTGATGGGAATCACGACGCGACTCGTCTTGCCCGGAAGCACAAATTCCTCGACGCCTAGTCCGTCCTCGCCTTCCAGCTGGACGGCCATGTGACTCGGCCAAGCATTACGTAGGTCCATGCACAGCAAGCAGTACTCCTCCGTCTTGGCTGAAGCGTCTCCGCCCAGTCTTGCCCACAAAGGCGGCGGAATCTTACCCTCAATCGGCAGAGCATCAACGCGCGTAAGCTCCAGACTGGCGTTGACTGTTACCGTGAGGTCCAGGTAGACCTGCCGAGTATAGAACTGCTCCGTCACCTCGTCGTGCGGCACGCCGAGATGCGTGTAGTCGACTTGAATGGTGGCGTGCGTGAGGCCCGGCTTTCCCAGAATCTCAAAGTCAAATGTAGCTTCCCCTCCCGGCGCAATGTTGCGGCCTTGGTCGTTGCGAGGCAGTCGCAGCGCCTGTCTTTTGGCGAGAATCAACTCATACTCGTACAGCTCAGCCGGCGTGGCATCATGCTTCCCGAGAGCTTCCTGCAGCGGCGCCTGCGTAGAGTCCTTGAACGAGAATAGCATAAAGTCCACCGGGGTATCCGACGTGTTTCCTATCGTCACAGAAAACACCTGCCTCTCCCCTTCCAAAATCATGACTGATGATTGCGGCAGTGTCGTTGACTTGATTACCAGTAGCGGTTGTGCCTCAATCACATTCAAGTCGAGCTTCCGGGCCTCCAGGGCCCCTGCGGCCGGATTGGCCGCGCCGTCGCTGTCTTCTGCCACGATCAAGCCCTTGGATTTGACCTTTTCTTGCGATGCCGGCGTCCATGACTTCGTAAAGATGGGATACCTTCGTTCCCTGCAGCCCCGTATCTTGACCATTGCGCCAGTGATGCTTATGGACCCAGCCTCCAGCGGCCGCCCCTTCAGCCGCAGCAATTGCGTTCGATACGGACCAAGAATCGATGACTCTGCCGACGTCTCAAACTCGACTCCTTCTGTGCATAACCGGATGCTCTCGATTTCCACCTCGATGTCGTACGTGTTCTGCAGTGTCACTTTGAAAGTAGCAAACTCACCAGCCACCAGATTTTGCGCCGCCACTTCATCGGGCTCTTTTAGGAAAGGGTTGTAGATGAATGGATTGACGTCTTGCGACGCCCTGTCAGCCGTCGCTCCTGGTAATACGCTGCGGGCATGAGGTATCGGCGTGCGCGTGTTCGGAAGGGGCTCTAAAGCGATACTCCTGACGAGGAACTCATCCCAGTACTCGGCTGATAAATGGCCCATTCCCAGCCTCTTGGCTAGGCTCGCCGTACGTGACACATTTGTAGCCAGGCGAACCTGCTCGTCGCGATGGAGCATCGGAGATGCGTCTTCCCTTCTGGGCCCGGGGGCTATCCCCGACCCCCCGGTGCGCAACAGGTCGCTCGAGAACTTGAGGACCCCATTGAAGTCTGGCAAGGCTTCCGAAAAGTTGATGCACGCCCTGAGGATATTGAGCTTGATGCTTGTGAAGCCAAAGAACCTCGTCGACGATTGACCATGAATTCTAGCCACGACCGCCTCGTCCGAGTCAACAGGGCTGGTATCAGATATTCCGGCAGATTTTCTCAAAGTCTCGAATCCAACGATGCCGTAAGATCGACACAGTAGCTCCAGAAAGGCCCCAAGACCATGCTCAATATCTCCTTGTCCAAGATCAAGAGCTACGCTGCCAGTGCTGCCGTCTCCAGACGTCAACGATACCAGACCGGCTGCTGGGTGAACACCGGCCTCTGCCGCTCCGCGTGTCCGCGCTTCCACGAGGCCGCCAATCAGGACAGAAACCAGCTCTCGAATGACCATGGCCTTTTTTCGATTATACCCTAGAGAGCCCAGCACCGAGGCCATGCCGCTCAGGATGGATGCTCGATCGGCAGTTGCCAGAGGCTCGCCGGCGGCTGAGGGAAAGGCCCGGAAAAGAAAGTTGACGATGAATTGTCTCGGGGGATTGACGTTTAGCCGAGGGGAAGTTGTCAGCCTCTCTGGAGGCCGCGTGCCGCAGACAATCAGATTCAGAGCCTGCTGGTCGAGTCTGCCTCCGAAAATGTGCAACGAGGCAAGGATCTTGGAAAAACGTATCGTGGTTTCTGACAATGGCAGGTTTGGCAGATTTTCTGCAGAGATTCTCGAGTATAATCCAATGATTCGCTCGAGGAGCTCGGGTATAGTGTTTTGCAGAACCCGAATTCGCCTCGGCTGGGTTGGATCACCAACCTCGGCGTCAGGCTTAGGCACGGAAATGCTGCTAGATCGCTCGTGCGACGCCGTGATAATTGAAGGGACCTGAAAATCCAAGTTTGACCAGCCCAAAAGAAACAGGTTCATCAGAATCAGCTCGAGAGCCTTGCCGTGCCACACATGGTCGTTGAGCGATCGCGCAATCGACGCGGCTTCGGCTAGTTCCTTGAGGGAATCGCTCCACCGGCCCGCTTGGAGGTACATGGACCCAAGGATAATTGAAAACCGCCCCTTGTTTCTTAGCCGCCAGCGATCATTGACACCACCAGGTCCGAATCCTTGGATAGATACGCGGTCTCGAGCGCCATCGGTATCGGGCTTCGCGTTCTTGGGCTCAGGGCTGGAGTGAACACTGTCTGGCCTGCTTGGTCCACCCTCAGGACTCGTCGGAAGTCCAGCTCGCCCCCCCTTGACAGGCGTCGAAGGCCGTCCGGGCATCGAGCTGCTAGTCGTCAGCGGAGGCCGGGACATGGGCGGCATGGACATGCGACCGTGGCGGGCGTTGTCAAAACCAGTCGCAGAGTTTGGTCGCGCATTGAGCTGTGGCAAGGAGAATTGGGAGTGCCTCTTGGCAGGTGCATTGCCATTCCCGAAGACGTCGTCTCCGGAAGAATTGCCATTGGATAAGCCCGTGTTGATGTGCTGACCCGGAGACTCGATGGCCGTCATGGCCTCGAAAGACTTGGCGAGAGTCGTCATCTCGGCGAGCAACAAGGACGATATGACGCACATGACGGTCTTGAGGGTGGTGCGCTTGCATTCCTCGCTGGGAGGCACAGATATGATTCCCTCGGGCATTGGTATGATGCTCCCGGTGGGCGCGACGTAGTCGAAGATGATTGCTTGATGGACTAGGGCTTTCGGATAGCTGTCACGCAAGTCTTCGAGCTCTTGGTAGAGCGCGCGGATGTTCCTCTCGACGGCGGTCCCAGCCGCAGCTGACGCCGAGTGTCTCTTGCTAAAGGCGGCATCGTGGAGCTCCCGGCCATCGGCAACGGCTACGATGGCCAGCGGCTCGCGGTATAGGTCGAAGGGGGATAATGCAAGGTGAGAAGCGGGCGGAACGTGAGTAATGAGGTCGTAGAGAATCGCACCATCAGGGTATGCCAAAGGCGAGAACATGTCTGATGGCAGTCAGTTTCGCGAACCGGGCAAGGGGGTCTCGAGGAGGGTCGTCGCACTCCTATTCGGTCTGCCATCGGGGCTAACGTCTCGTAGCTGAACGACATGTTCGACTTGCAGCCGCTCGGCAAACGAAGCAAACCTCTCTGCCTTGAGCTTCCCCAATGGCAAGAGCAAGGCCTTGACTCGCGCCGGGGCGATGGGCAGCAAAGGATCGAGGCTCATGCTAGCAATGGGGGCCCTGTCATCGTTGGCTGGCGCGGCGGGGGGATCAGGAACATGCTCGTTGTTTGAAGCCGGCTCGATGGCTACTCACTGAGCTCACGGGACTCGAGAAAGGCACATGCTCGCTGTCGAGGTAAAACTGGCTGCGTCACGCTCGAATGTCGAATATGCGATGAGAGGTTGGCTGAGGCACTGTATGTCGCATGCGCTGCGAGGGGGTACGTACCCGGTGCCAGCAGGGGTGGGCGACTTGGGCGACCTCTGAGACGAGGGGGGCTCAAGCTTCTCGGCGGCACTTTGTTACGCGCCGAGCCGAGCAAGTGACGGCGCTTGTTAGAGCAGCAGAGTAGGTCACTTAGGCCTACGTACCTAGACAATCGATAAGAGACTGGGGGGAGCTCTCTTACGGCGCCCCCCACGGCAAGTCACTGCTGCCTGCCCCTCCTCGGTCCTGTGCGGGAGCGTCGCACAACTCGAGGAGCTTCGCGAACCCCTCTCGCCTTTCTTGCTGCATGCCCAGAGCGAAGTCAGCCTTTCCGAACCCCCTTGCGGGCAACAAGCTGGCGACATCTTTACCTTTTTAGTCAAACATCGTCACTTCAGTTCGCCATATCCTGAAGAAGAACGTCGGCCCCATTCGACCGACGACATCTTGGCTCCGGCAGCTGGCAGGCAGGAAACTGGAGAAACGAGGAGCGCGGGCGACCTCCATCTTCTCCTGTGCGGACCGATCGAGACATTGCATCGATTGAATCTTGGTCCAGTGCCCGGTTCCTGAGGCATCGCCTCTCCGACCATCCTCCTTCTTCAAACATCAATCATCGCCCACCATGGCCTCTCTTGCGGCCAACGCGGCCACGCCGCAGACTGTAATGGCTCACGTCCGCAAGCTCAGCGATACCGACCCCGATTTCCGCTTCATGTCATTGAACGACCTTTTACAGCTTCTGACCAACTCAAAACCCGACTTTCTGCATCACGACTACAACGTCGCTGCCCGCGCCGTCGATAGCATCATCAAGACCCTCGACGACCAAAATAGCGAAGTGCAGAACCTGGCCATCAAGTGGTGAGTCTGACATGGTAAATGTGCTCCTGAATGGCTATTGAACATGCCTTCTTTCTAGTCTTGGACCCCTTGTGGGCAAAGTGCCGCCCTCGATCCTACCGCCAATGATTGATAAGCTATCGTCGCTCAAGCTTAAGAACTCGGTCGACAACACCATCCCCTCACTGGCCCTGCGATCCGTCATCACAGCTCTTCCGCGCCCGATACCGGGCTTACCAGTCTCTGGAGATGTCAAACATGGCTTTGACGCCATTCAGAGGGTCTTGATTCCCCGACTCATTGGGCCTGGCCCGTTAACCCGTGTACCCGATGCCGGCATCTCCCTGCCTCCAGTTCCGACCGGTTTGCTTCAGGATCAAGACAACATTAACCCCGAGACTGTAGATGTCTTGATCGAATTGGTTCGATGCTTCGGTCCCCTTCTTCAGCCTGTCGAGGTGGAAGCCATGCTGCACGTCGTCATGCAGTTGCTCGAGAGCGACAAAGGCTCTTCGGTGGTCAAAAAGCGTGCAGTCGTGGCCATATCCATGTTGGCTGTCTATCTCGGCGAGGATCAGCTGCAGGAAGTCGTCAAGCGCCTCACCTCTGGTCTCTCCCAGGCTGGTACCAACCATGTCACTCGGCGACTCTACATATCCATCCTCGGCAGCATGGCCCGGTCCAGCCCGACGCGGTTCGGGCCTCACCTCCCAAAGGCCGTGCCATACATCCTGCATGCGCTCTCAGAGGGAGAGTTGCAGCAACACATGGAGAAGCTGAGCGATGGAGAGGACACGAATCACGACTTCAACGAGGTTCGAGAGGCAGCTCTTGTCTCCCTTGAGGCCTTTCTCGCATCCTGCCCACAAGAAATGCGCCCGTTCACAGACGAAACCATAGCAGCCTCCCTTCGTTTCATCAAATACGACCCTAATTACGCCTTCGATAGCGACGACGACGACGACACGGAAATGGATGAGGACGCCGATGAAATGGGAGAGGACGACGATTTTGACGATGACGAAGGCTTTGAGGACGATGATGATGACGCGAGCTGGAAAGTTCGTCGATGTGCAGTCAAGACATTATACACACTCATTGCGACCCGAGGTAGCGGAGATTTGCTCGACAACGGCGTTCTATACGCGCAAGCGGCGCCAATTCTCATCAAACGCATGGCAGAACGCGAAGAGAATGTGCGACTCGAAGTCATCTCAGCGCTCTCCCTCCTCGTACGTAAGACTGGCGAGGGTTTACACTTGCTGGACCTCTCGACCGACGATCTCGAGCCCGAAGTGGCCAGTCAGATGCCGCCCACTCGCAAACGCAGACGCCAAAGCAGCGGTGGCAGCGCGAATACTTCGCGATTTATGGCTGGGCCCGGGCTCATGTCTCCGGTCCTGGATAAGGTCCCAGCATCGGGTCCGCGTGCCGATCTTTCTCGTCTCATTCCAAACATCGTCAAGGCCAGCACGAAACAGCTCAAGGGAAAGACGGTTCCTACGAAGCAGTCCATCATCAACCTGCTCGACGATCTCGTGGCCGTTCAGCGTGGTGGTCTGTCTGACTTCTTCGGGGACATCGTCGGACCAATCACCGAAGAGGCCAAGTCTACAGCTTCCGGTAATGTTTCGTCCTCGCTGGCGGCCGCAGGTGGTTCATCGTCTGCAACAACAAGCACGTTGCGCATCGCCGCCCTACGTCTGATCAGCGACGTTTGCAAGACACATTCGTCCTCGCTTCTGCAGCCATTCCTGTCCCAGATTGTAATCGCTGTCACGTCAGCCGTTCACGACCGCTTCTACAAGATTTCTAGCGAGGCCATCCGCACTGCCGAGGAGCTCGTCAAAGCCATTACCCCCCCTCGTTCGCGTAACGCTGGTGTTAAGTACAAGGGGGAAATAGAGAAGCTCCACGACGTCATCATGGACCGTGGTCTGGCCAACGATGCGGACGCAGAAGTTCGCCAGCGAGCGATTCATGGCCTCGGTATTCTCGTTTCTAGAACCTCGAGCGCCGAGGGCTCAGACTTGCTTTCTCAACAGAAGCGCACGGCCGCTCTGAATTTACTCCGCGAAAGGCTCAAGAACGAAACGACCCGCCTGGCCGCGGTACGGGCTGTGGACAACGTGGCTGCCTTTGCCGCTCATGACGGCCAACTTGAAAAGGGCTGGATCCAGGATGTGTCACTAGAATTATCTGCGCAGCTCCGCAAAGCGAATCGATCACTGCGATTCTCGAGCGTCATGGCGCTGAAGCATCTAGTTTTGAGCAATGCGGCGAGCGGCCAACTCGAGGATTCAACCATCAAAGGTATCGTTTCGTCCCTGATGCCCGCCATCACAAATAACGACACCCACCTCCTCGGCCCATCCCTTCTCATCCTGGCCACCATTGTTCAGAGCAAGCCCGACCTCGTCATTGATCAAGAATTTATCGCGGCCCTTTGCCAACTACTGAAGTCACACTTTGCAAACATCGTGCTAGAGCAGCTGTTAGAGCTCATGAGCAGAGTGGGACGGAGCGGTGCCACCAAAGAGCTGATGCAGGGGCTTCTCACAGACGTTAGTATCTCTGGTGACCCTTCTATTGTCGGCAAGGTGATTGGCACACTTCTGGTAACGGGCGGCGATTCGACCGGCGTGTCGCTGGATAGCTTCGTCTCGGAGCTCCAGTCGAGCGCCGTCTCCAAAGACGACGCTCGCGTGAGCCTTGCCCTCGCCGTCTTGGGTGAAGCGGGCATGAGGCTCAAGACCGCATCCACCCTTGAACCCAGTCTGTTCCTCGAGCAATTTCATGCAGAGCCCGACAAGGTGTCCCTAGCTGCAGCAATTGCCCTAGGCCGTGCAGGATCGGGCAATGCTCCGCACTTTCTCCCCGTGATTCTGCAGACTATGCAGAAGGGAGGCAACACCCAGTATCTCCTGATTCAATCCATCAAGGAGATTTTGCAGTCGGTGTCTGTGCAGTCCACTGAGCTCAGGGACTTTGCAATGCCCATCTGGAGTGAGCTGTTGAAGGCATCAGAGAATCCAGACAATCGAGTGGTCTGTGCCGAGTGCGTAGGCCGCTTGGCCATCCTGGACCCTGCGGCTTTTATGCCTAAGCTTGAGGTGCGCAACCGCGTGCAAGAGACGCTGCTAGGGTTTGGCTAACACCTACTAGACTTTACTCAAGGACGGGTCGTCGGGCATTCGGGGTATGGCGGTTCAAGCAGTCCGTTATACCCTTCCTGAGAGTGACGACGCCTTCGATTCCGTTCTCAAGACATCGCTCATCGGTATGCTCCTGGTCATGCTTCAAGATTCTGACATGGAGATTCGACGTCTGGCCATGTCAACGCTCAATTCTGCGGCACACAACAAGCCGGACCTCATCTTGCCGCACTTGGGCGAGCTGGTGCCATTTGTTCTCAACGAATCTGTCGTGAAGCCGGAATTAGTAAAGGAGGTCATGCTAGGCCCCTTCAAGCACATGGTCGACGACGGGCTTGAAGTGCGCAAGGTAAGCGGAGTCAAGAGAAGACGGCTGAGTCGTGGGCTAACACCCTACACAGAGTGCATACGAGACGTTGTATGCCCTGATGGAAACCGCATTCACCCGCATGAACAACATTGACTTTTATGATCGCGTTGTTGCCGGCCTCAAAGACGACAACGACATTCGACAGCTATGCAACCTCATGGTGACAAAGCTGATTGTCATTGACCCGGATGAGACCGCTCGCAGACTCGACGCCATCGCGGAGGCATATCGAGGCGTTCTCTCGGTTAAGCTCAAGGAGAATGCCGTGAAACAGGATATTGAGAAGCAGGAAGAAGCTAACAAGAGTGTGCTTCGCGTGACGCTTTTGCTGGGAGACAAGATGAAGGCTAGAACGGGTAATGCGGGAGCAGCGACCAGCAACGCCGGCGCCGCCGGAGTCTGGACGTCTTACTGGGAATGGGTCAATAAGGAGTTTGATAAGCAGCTCAAGGGGCTGCGAGAGGAGACAAAGGAGTTGCAGACAAGGATGGTGTGATGGAGCACCGGTTTCTCCAGTCAAGGAAGGCGTGTCTAAGACGAGCGGCGAGGCGTGGATTGATGCGAAGGTTGAGATGAAATGCCGCGTCTAGCTCGGCAAGAGGATCACGGTTGGGCGATGAGCAAAGACGAGGAAACCCAGGTGTCGGTATTGGCAACGCCAGGCATATGCCCTTGCGAGCCAGTACCCTGCGTAGCTTAGATGGTTAGCAATCACAAGCTACGATGAACGACGACATGTCATGAGAGAAGCATGGGATCCAGCGGGCGTGGATGGCGGCACGTGTGGATTCTGCGGTATAGATGCCGGCGTTTACTTGGTCTCTGGCCCTCCATGCAGGAGGGACGCGAATGCACAGCCGCCGCGTAAATACATGTACACTGCTCTTCCACCCTTTTCCCCTCGTATATATACACACGCACCTCTCGTTTCTGCCTCGCCCTATTTCTCCCATCTCTTGCGTTGCGTCGTCAAGGTCATGCCGCTTCCCACCTCTTGCCCGCCTGCGCGCGCCGTCGCTTTCCCGCCGTAAACATGCCGCGGCCCAAAAGAAAAGAGAACAAAAAGGGAATGGGGTACTCGTATTCAAAGCAGAGAAACGCCGTGCTCGGTGGTCGTCGAGGCGACTTGAGCTTGTATGCCGTGCTGACAGGAAAGAAAATAGACAAGGAAAGGCGTTGCGCCTGGTGCGGGAGCCGTCGCTGTGCGCGCGCGTCACCCCGCCGCGAACCGATCCGGTCCAGCGGGTTCTCGCGCTCCTCGGCGGGCGGCGTGAAGTTGGGCGGGCGGTAGTCGTCGTGGCTCATGCGCGGCGGGCGGCGGCCCAGGTCGTGGCTGGCCCTGGGCGTCTGCGTGGGACTCCTTGCCGCGCCCGGGACGTCTGCCTCGCGCGCGGGCGGGTGCTGGGCGGCGGCCACGTCCGTCATCTCCACGGCGCCGTCGTCCTCCCGCGCGTCGTCGCGGGCCTCGGCGCCGAGCAGCAGCCTGCGGTGGGCGACGGGGTCCTTCTCGATGCGCTGGACCAGGTCCTGGTCGGTGGGCCGGTACACGCGCCGCAGGCCCTGGACGGCGAGCTCGAGGGTGACGACGACGCCGAGCGCGAGAAACACGGTCGACCACCACGGCAGGGTCCTGCCGAAGTTGTCGAGGAAGGCGTGGCGCACAATGTAGGGCCCGACGCGTGGTCGGTAGATGCCGGAGAGAATCACGTTCCACAGGAACCATCCGCCGATGGAGAGGAAGAAGCCGGCAAAGGTAATGACTGTCTTGCTGTGCAGCTCGAGGATCCTGACGTGCGTTAGCCCAGTTGCCAAACATGCAATCGAAACAGAGTCGGGTCCCGGAACTCACAGTAGCTTCACGTTGATGAAGACGACGGCAACGGTAAAGCACATGTCCCCCATGGCAAAGAGACTCGTGTCAATGGTAAAGAGGGCGCGCCAGTAGAGCCCAAACGACGTGTAGAAGATGGCGAAGCTGCCGGCCACGGCCATGAGGGTCCAGCCGAGATACTGGAGCCCGTTGAACCCGAGCCCCTGCTGGCCAAACGTGTACAGCTCCGGCACGGCGAGCAGCGTCTCGGCCGCCATGTCGCGCTCAAAGATGCCGAGCAGGATGACGGGCAGCGAGGTGAAGGCGCTGTTGAAGACGGTCAGGCTCCACGACTCAAAGAGCGAGGTGCCCGAGTAGCCATCGAGGCGCTGGTAGTGCGCCTGGACGAGGAAGAAGACGATTTCCTTCCAAAAGGTGGCGAGGACGTATTTGCCGGTGCGGATGTAGTTCCAGCGCCCGTGGACAAAGAGGAGGCGCTGCAGGAAGCGGAACTGGGCAATCGAGTAGTCCGAGATGCGAGCCGCCTGCAGACCCTCGCGGCCCGAGATGCCAATGCCCACGTGCGACGCCTGGATCATGCCAATGTCGTTGGCGCCGTCGCCAATGGCCAGCGTCATGCTCTGGGGAACCTGGCGCCGAATCGACTTGACGAGGTGCGCCTTTTGCGACGGCGACGCGCGGCAGCAAATGACCGAGTCGACGCGGACGACGAGATCGTTGAAGAGGAGCGCCAGATCGGCGTCGGCTTCAATGACTGCCAGCGTCTGCCCGTCCACGACGACGACGGAGTGCGGCACCATGCCGCGGCACACGTCGTTGAGCGTCGCCGTCATGGCGTCGTGCAGGCTGCCCGCGGTGCTGTCGAGAATGTAGATTTCGGAAAACGACTTGCACAGACGGGCCGAGTGGCCAATGTTGATGGCCGTCTCGCGCTTGTCGCCCGTCAGCATCCACACCTTGACGTTGGCCCGGCGCAGCTTGTCGATCGTGTCGGCGACGCCGTCTTGCAGCTTGTCCTCGATGGCGGTCGCGCCGGCCAGCTCAAACTTGTTCTCAATCTGCTCGCCGGCCTCCTCAATCAGGCGCTGCCGATCCGTGAGGCTCGTCTCCGCCTTGCGGTATAGCTGCTTCCACCTCGCGTACGTGTCTTCGTCGACGTAGCGGTAGGCGTAGAGCAGTGTCCGCAGACCCTCGGTAGCAAAGCTGTCGACGTGCTGGAAACACTTTTCAAACACGGCAGCTTCGTTGGCCGCGATGGACTCGTCGACGCTGCCAAAGTCGAGCTCCTCCGGCGGCTGTGTAAAGTTGACACTGGCTCGCGGGCTGCGAAAGAAGTCGGCCGAGGTTCGAGGCGACGTCGCCTGCTCGGCTCTCTGCCACTTGCTGAGCCAAGACGAGCCCTCGACCTGTGACAATCTGGACAAGTCGGTGGATCGCCTCCCGATGCTGTACCGCAGGCCCTCGAGCGGATCGCCCGACTCGCGGCGCCGCTGGGCAAAGCTGTTGCGCGGCGTTCCGCGCACGCTGGCCTGCTCACTCATCCGGCGCAGGGCCTTGTCCTGCTCAAACGTCTTGCGCAAGCTCGCGCGGCGGCCAATGTCGCGCGCCTTCTGCTCCGCCAAGTGGTTGAGCTTGAGCCTCGACATGATGACGTTGTCGGCGCCCTTGCAGATGACGCAGATGCGGCCATCGGGCATGCGGACGATGATGGTCATTCTCTTGCGACGGCTGCTAAACTCGATGACGTCCAAGACCTGATAAGTCTCGACCTGCAGGACGCCGTCGCCGTCACGGGTCTGCAGCCTGATGGACTGGGCCGGGCGATCGATGAGCATGAGGCCGAGGTCGCGGGCAGCCTCGACCAGAGCTAGCTCATCGGGAGAGGCGGCCTGGAACTCGATCTCGCCGTCTTCGTTGGCCTCGGGCAAGCAGGTGTGACAGAGCGCAATGCAGAGCAAAAAGTGCTTTGCCTTGCGTGAAAAGGTGGTGTGAGGTTTGCGGCGAATGTAGTCGAGTAGGTCCTCGGACTTCATCTCCGGTCCGTCGTGGGGGCCCTCGGGCGGCTGCTGTTGCGCCAGACGTGCCATTGATGGCATAGGCTTGCTCTCGTCCATGTCGTCAGAGTCCTCGTCAATCAGGCCTGTTGGACGGTACGCGACGGCCGCCGACTTGCCCTTGCCCTTGGCGCGCTGGACGGCGTCCATCTTGCGGTGCTTGTCAGTCCGATCCCGCTCGACGTCCATGTCATGCAGACAGGCGACGCCGGCGACGCTCATCTTGCGGAAGCGCATGAGGTTCTCCGTCAGGGTGCCCGTCTTGTCGGAAAAGACGTGCGTCACCTGGCCCAGGTTCTCGAGGATGGTGGTTGTGTTGGCGACCATTGGGGTGTCGGAGACCGGGTCGTACATGTGAACGTCCTGCATGAGGATGAGCTGGCCAATCTTGATAATCTCCATGCTAATGTACAATGATAGGGGGATGAGGGTGTTGAACATGACGAGATAGCCAAAGAAGATTTGCCTGTAGTGGACGTTGGCGCTGAAGAAGCCTCGATGGACGAGGTAAAAGGAATGCTTCTCGGTCGAGCGGTTCCAGTGATGATATCCAATCGTCAGGCCACTGGCCAAGGAAATGACAATGGCGATCTGGACGAGCACCATCCTGTTGATGGCGGACTGCATGGCCGGCTTCTTTGCGCGAACGTTCTTGTGGGCGTTCATGCGGATCTTGCACTCCTCGCCGGAGTTGACGACGAGCCCAATGGCCTCGACCGTGTTCCGGAGAGTCGAGCCACGATAGATAATGTTGTTTATTGAAAGGGGCAGGGCCTGGCCGTCGACCACCACCTTGCCGTCGTAGCTGTACAAGTCGAGGTTCGGGTCCTCGGACACGACGGTGGCCTGGGCGGACTTGAGGCTGGCCATGGAAGCGCAGCGTTCGGCGAGCAGGGGACACGCCTGCTTGCTCTTGAGGTTCGTCTCACCGTCCAGGGCCATGGTCTCGATGTAGGCGACGCCGTTGGGGCCCGTCGCATGCAGCAGCACCATGTCGGCAGGCACCGCTTCGTCTCGCTGCAGGCGCACCACATCGCCAACGCGGACGTGCTGCCACTGCACGGGAACCCAGTCGGGTCTCCAGGTCGCCGTAGTCGGCGGCCTGCTCCGTCGCGGCGTCTGCGTTTCCCTTGGCCGCCCGGCGCCACGTGCGCAAATGGCCCATGGACCGTTGGCCACGCCGGGGACCGCGCCCCAGAACCCACGCGCGGCTGCGGTTCTCGGCCTTGTCGAGCTGGTAGCGGCGGTAATCGTCATAGCCCTCCTTGGCCATGCTAAAGGCGACAAAGATGCTCAGGGGCACAATGGTGGTGAAGCGGCCGACGGTGCTCAGGCCAGGGATGGCCTGGAGGATGCCCATGACGAGAAAGTAGAAATTACCCAGCTTGCTGAACTGGAAGAGCAGCTGCTTGGGCAAGAAATCGTAGACGGTGTAGCGGCTGGAGCGGATAAAGTTGCTCACGTAGGGCCTGCCGCTGCGCTCGTCAATGAGGCCGCCAGCGCCGGACGACTCGGGCGGATTGAGGGGAACGTTGCGCCCATCTTTGCTGGGCGGAAGGGCCTTGAGACGGAGGATGCCCTCGAGGATACAGGTGCGGTAGAAGCCCTCGAGGGAGGCTTTGACGGCATTGATGCGCGCGAGGCCGGCGAGGCCGGCGCGCTTCCTCTTGGCCGCCGTTGCCAGCCTGCTCGCGCCCGTCGCTTCCGAGTCCTCGGGCCCTTGGCGATGCGGGGATGCGGCCTCGCTTGGCGACGGCACGACGTGATATGCGGCCGAGGCCTTGACGTCCGCCGA
>KQ030530.1:0-259293 GCA_000956045.1 Hirsutella minnesotensis 3608 | reverse complement strand
GTGACGGCCCCCCCCCCCCTCCCCTCTTGTCCCCTAATGCGCGCGCCGGTGCATGACAAAGGGTGCACTCGTCCGGTCTCGTCGCGTGCAGAAGAAGCGCCGCTGGCATCAGCCCCAGCATTTGTCAGTCCAGCCCAAACACACCAGAAAAGTCATGACGATCACAGCACAGGTCCAGGTACGTATTTCTTGTCGAGTGTCGAGTTTTGTGGCAGAGCGCGTCCCTTTCTTTGTCACCCCGCATCGGACACTTCAAGTCAGGCAACCAGTCCATGGCCCTTCTTGCCCCTTTCTGCCCTCCGGGAGACCAATGAGTCGCTGGCTGCCTTTGGCGCCGTGTGTACGTAAGGCGTCCACGTACGGGTACGTGAGGAACCTCCTGTGCACTGTCGGTGCAGCTGCTCGTAGCAAGGCTCGAAACCGAGTCCTGAAGAGCGGCAATTGACAACGCGCCGATGGAACAATGCGCAAAACACGTCGTCAAATCCCAAATCCCGACACACCAAGGAGAATGGACGAGACACGACGCCTTGTCTTGCTTGCTTGCTGCTTGACTCTCCAGGGATGGCGCGCGCGACACTCGAACAGAGCACAGTACAGTACAGTACAGTACAGTACAGTACAGTATAGTACAGTACGTACCCAAGCCGCCTCGCCGCGATGAGCTTCCGGCCATCGGCGGTCGTGGGCCAACCGCGAGAAGCACCGAGTGGGTGCTCTCTTGATCATCGGTGCACCCCACTCCACCCGTCCGATCCCCTTTATCAAAAGTACCTGCCTAGCTGCCGTGTATCGACCTCTGCTCGACTGCCCGAAGCGCCAACACCGGCCAAGTCACGTCGACGCCTCGCACACCAGCCAAGGTAAGCAGCTTAGCCTCGCTGTAGCTGCAAGCTCGATGCAAGGTACCCGAAGCACCCTGCTGGCGCACAATGTCTCGCACGGTGCTTTGCAGCTGGTGCGAGCACCGCTGGTCTTGGAGTTGCACGGCACTCAGCGACGCAAGAAGCAAGCAAGCAAGCGCCCGTGATATTTGCCGGCTGGCCATTGCATTTCGGCCTTGATCGTGTTACTCTTGTGAGATGTAGGCATGTCCACAGGCACAAAGCCGTGTCGAGTCATCGCCAGAAGCTGTTTCAAGGCCATGACGGGAATATGGTTCGTCTGAAAGAAAAAGATAAACTCGATCGGTCAAGTCGTTGCAGAGCAGGGGTCTGCCGTGCATGAGTTATACAGTCTACCACGCAGCGCCTGCGTGGCCTTGTACCCATGGTCTAGAATTCGGGCAGCTTGCACTGTAGGACCAGGCACAGTGCATAACCAGGCGACACCGGCAGGCAGGTACTAAGGCGGCGCCTGGCATGCAGACTCGCTTCCGCACTGTCGAGCATGGCACTGTACGCGTTGCGCGCGAGGCCCTCCCCGCCATTTTAGACGCCCAAGGCGCGGCTGTCCAGCATAATGGAAAGCGTCTCCCCGTCTTTATGCCTCGAGCCTAGGCCTGTTGTGTGCAGCTGAATCGGAGGATGAGCCCAGCGAGCCTCATGCATCACTTGCCTTGGTCTAGTCCGAGACAGCATCAGGCTGGCGGTGGATCTCCTGGTCGCGGGAGAGAACCAGCAACCCCTGCCCTCTTCTCCGGGGCTTCTGGTTCCAGCGCTCAACACTTACGTTAGGTACTAGGCAGCCTAGGTGCTGTACGGGCAGTAGAGAGGCCCTTCATCCTCAGGCACCAAACTCTAGGAAGCGGCTGATGCCGAGTCGTGGCGCGGCAGCCCCGACTTGCCTGCCTGCCTGTAATTCGTACCGACGATTCACCCGGCCATGGTGACGGCAGATATCCCAAACCTCCCAGCCTGACGGCATTGTGCAGGCAGCCTCGCTGTGGATTCGCGGAGCCACAATTTGTTCAGGGACTGGAACACTGCGACCGAAGCCAAGCTTACACAAGGGGAAGTGTCCCGCCAAGTGCCCCGAGCCTCCCTGCTAAACAGGGTCCAGAGCCCATACAGACCAGACCCTCTTGGGATCCCCGATCACGGTGGCCGGCGGCGACCCCCAAGCTGCTAGCGAGCCTGGCTCTGAGCCCTTTGCGCCCATATAATGGCACCGCGCTCTGAGACCTGTCTCTGCCCACGATTGGGACGGCGCTGAATCACGGCGCCGCACGAGGCGCCATTGGCCATTGCGGAGAAAATAAACGGCGCGCCGCGTTAATTCGAATGCGCGCACTCGCCGTACGCCCTCCTGTGCACAACATCCAGGTGGTGTACACGATGCCGTATTCTCTGCTGTACGCGATAACTTAGGCCGGAGAGTCTTTTCACCTCGTCTTCCGATTCCCACAGCTCTCAGAGCCCGGTCCGGCGAAAGGACCGGTCTGGGCCAAGAGCGACAGGAATCGACGGGCTGCTGCAGAAGCTTCTTGGTGGATTCAGGCATTGTCTCCAAGGCCAGGATGTGTCGACTACATGGCCTGCCGGGCCTGTCGACAATGTGTACGAGGGATAAAGGTTTCTTTGACCAGTACTGGCAACAGACGCCGACAAAGGCCAGCCACACGCATGCCTGGTCTCGCATGCGACTTTGACCAGCAGAGCCCTGACAGCTGCTCTGCAGACACTGGATTCAGCTCGGGGACACGATTCGCGCCTCGGATGCTTGTGTCGCGCGTCGTGGCCCTGCGTGCAAGTGCCGTACGGGTCCGGCATACCGGTCACGATTCGCAAAGCACGGAAGCTCCGCCTTGTCGATCCGATCCGCGCAGCCCCATGGCGTGTCAAGAATGCGGGCGAAGCCACTGGGACGCGTGGACCGTACCGGCGCCCGCACGATGGCGAGGCGGGATATGCTCTCCCCTGGCATGCCTTGTGACGCCGCGAAACATGAGACGAAGCGACTGGAGCCGGCATCTGATGCGCCATGTGGCCGCTGTATAAAGCACGTTTGGACATGAGAATCGAGTGGAGCGGCCACTGGATTATATGCAGACTGACTGACATGCGTGAGCAAACATTGAATGGCCGCGCCGGGTCGCGGAGGAGGCATCGGATTGAGCCTAGCTACCAACACCTCGCAGTCACCACGACGCGCCTAGCGAGATCGAGGTGCGCGCAGAATTCACCAAGACAAGCAGTCGGCGATACGGGCATGCTGCGCTGCACATGTGCGCCTTGCAGCCGCTCACACGCCTGCACGCAATCGCCATCGCACGGCTTGGATGATGTGCCGAGGATTGAACACAGCGGCCGGTCGCGTATCTCATGCCACGTTTCGAGTGGCCGAGGGGCGAACCGATGGTCCGGTCTGTCTTTTCCCGATGGCTATGCCAAGCAGCCGCGTCCGTGTCAAGAGGTGATGGATCAGACGAGCCCGGCGGGTGCTTCAGGTCATGGCATGCGTGCTCTGCAAAGTCCCTGCCAGGTCGACTTGATAGAGCTGCATCACCTACAGGCTCTTGGAGACGCTCCTTGTCGCGAGAAGCCTTCTACGTCAACTCTTGGGTCGGGGTTTGCTGCCCTCGCAGCCTCTGTTGCTCGTCGTGTTCCTTGGCCACCTCGCCCCCTTTTCTCCGTCGCTGCGCCAAACAGCCGCCACAGCCAAAAGGACGAGAGTCGAGGCCCGCGCTGTTCCTGCAGTAGCCTCGTCCAAGGGCCAAAAGACGCGCCCCTGTCGTCATGCAGCCGAGTCGCGCGCCCGAGCGGCCCAGTCGGTCGGTCGGTCGGTCAGGTGCCTCCTTGGACAGTGCAAGGAGCCCCTGACTTTGGGCCTGCATTAGCGGTGCGAGCGGCTTGCTTGTCTTTGGGGTTTCCTGCTCGTCAGACGGCATTCTTGGCCCCCGCGTCTACGATGGTACGACTGCGGATACTCGACGACGCCTTCAGCTTCTTCGCGTCGTCGCCACCAACTACCTCGTCAATTGGCCGGCTCGCGTCAGCCCTCTTTGCATGATTGTCGCCGGCGCGGGTCATGACAGGTGACCCGGCCGCCGCGATTCTACGTCAGGCGTCATATGCATCTGTCTTTGTCCCGAACCCTTCCATGCAATCCCGACGCCCCCGACAGGCTTCGCCTGATTCCGGCCGGCCATCGTGTGAGTGCATCTGCAGTCACCCCAGGATTGCGTGAGAAAAGGGAGACTACGGTAGGAGACACTGTCAGACTCGGATCTTGGCTGTCGCCAACCGCCAAACCCGGCTGGGCACCCCTGCAAGAAAAAACCAAATAGCCAGCCGGACGGACGGCACTTGCGGGCGCATGCATCGCGACGAGGTCTGTGCCGGCGACAGATGCGAACGCGCCGTGCACTCGAGCGTTCGGGCTGCCAACCTGAGAGTCCACGGACTTTGTCCTGGCCGGTGGCGAGTCGAGGCAGCATTCACGCCTCGCAGTGCTCGCACCATCAGTCCTCGAGAGAGAGGCACATTCATCGCCCATTCGCTCGTCGCAGTCTCGGGCTATCCAGTGAGCTCTCGGCTCTCAGCTCTTGAAGCCTCCATGCCTCTCAAGCTCGCCATTGCCATGCGCGCTTCCCAGTAGCGCAATGCGGCTCGTGCGCTTAGGCTAGACTTGTCTTGTCCGCCAGTCTACTGTATGCCTTGCAAGTTCCCCCCATCTTTCCTCGCGAGGAACGAGCTCCCTTATACCCCTGACTAGGACCCTGGCTGTGCCTCGCCGCCGCATATCGTGCGCCAGCCATGTCTTTTGGTGGGCGGCATAGGATGCTCAGTACGCAACAGCCCGGGCCCGAGGACAGCTTGGCCACGATTTTGGTTGTAACTTGTCGCCTGCTTCCTTTCGATGCAATCCTGCCAAAGAGCCAAGTCCAATGGATCACAGTCTACCAAATGTACGCAATAGGGGTCGAGTGCTTGGGCTTTGTGCGCGCTGTCTGCCTACTCGGACAGCTTGGGTTGTCTTGAGCATGCCGCGCATAAGCCGGTAATGCCTTGGCCGGAAATGGCTTCAAGCCGCTTGGAATCGAGTGCCGAGCTAGATACTTGCTTTTCTCTTGGTCCTTTGCCTATCGCTCTTTTCTTTTCAGCATGGTGGCGTGATGGGGCTTGATGCCTCGGACGGACGGCTGGCCCGGGCTGCCAGCTCGTCCCATATCAGCAAGTCTTTGCAAAGTCCAGTCCCCTTGCAAATTTGTGGCATTCGAGCTCAGGCTGGTTCGTCACGATCCCACGTTGACTAGTCTGCCTTGCGAACGCCATCCATGTTAAGGACGTGCTACTACGGCTACTCGCAAGGCTTGAGGCAATCCTAGCATTTCTCTGGCCGTGGCCCTTTTCTTTGGCAAAAATCGATGCGCAAGTTGAAGGCGCCCGTGTCACTACTAGCTTACGGTGAACCCGCCTTGAACCCGCCTTGAACCCGCCGTGAACCCGCCTTGAACCCGCCGTGATAACTGTGGGACTCGAGACTCGAGATGACGTAGGAGCTCGGAGCTTCCTGGCCACGTTTGCGTCCTGTGAGGCAAGGCCGGATCGACGGGAGACAAGGCTATTGACATTTACCCGCCCACTCTCGGCACCGCTCGGACTCGTCTGACTTCTGCCTTCTCCCGACTTGAGACGGATAGTCGAAGAACGCAACCCGGCGAGGCATCAGCTGCTTGGACGATCCTGGTGGAGTCGGCGCGATCAGTGAGATATATGAGGGCTGTAATAGTCAGAGGTCGGCTCGGATTAGCCCGATCCGGCCTATACGGGACGCGATTATGAACTATTGACACCTGCGTCGAGACGAGACCCATCAACTCTACTCTACCAAGTGTTCCTCGGCTCATCTCGGGGTCGGGGCAAGGACAGGCTCGCAGCTCTACAGCTGCTCCGAGGAAATTGTGCTCGGCAACCCTACAAGACGGTTGGCCTTTGGTTTAAACGTTGCTGACCGGGCGAGGGTTGCGCAATCTCCTCGCCGATGCGTCGTGTTGCCGATTCAGGACTTTCTGCCGGAGCGCTGGCGCCATGATGGGACGAACCCGTCTCTTGCCCTAGTCTCTGCTTCGAGTCTCGGCGGCCTAGACTGCAACGGCTTCTTCGGATTGCGGAGCACTCGCACACGCGGGATCCTTAAATCATCTCCCCGGCCGTTCGTTCACGTCAGTGAGGAGGCACCGCACTCGAGCGAGTTAGTGGCGGACAAGACTACCCTACATCTGGCCGGTTCGTCCGTCCGTCCGCCCGCCTCGCCGGGTCTAGCCATTTATTGTGCTTGTGTGTGTGTGTGTGGCTAAGCCACAATGTTCACTGATCACAACTACTTCGAGGAAGGTCTTGCGATAGGCTTGATGGATCACGACTTGGGGGGTCCCGCAGGCGCGTGCGCGCGGCTGATCAGGCGAACTGCAAAGTTCCCCACGACTCTAAACTAGATTATCCTTGGGACCATGGTGGTCTTCAGTTTTTCACCGGGGACGCCATTACGAGGACTCTGGTGCCATTGTCCGTCGCATCGACAGTCTCGCGGTACGTGTGCGGCCCTTTCATGGGTGTCTGTTTGCCTTCTGTCATGCTGCTGCGATACTCAGGATCTGAACGCCTCCCGTTGATTGTGGGCTCATGGCGCCAGTAACTTCAAGGTTCTTTCCTACCACGCGAACCCGCACAGTCAAGCGTTCCCAAGGCGGTCATGGCAGTCGTACTCGCCGTCGGGACCGAAACTCCCCAAATCGGAGACTCCTCCGTTCCCGTTCTGAGGGACTCAGACACACATCACTCAGTCTTCTCCCGGCTCGCTTGAGCTGGCGGGACTTGGCCGGCGGAAAGCTGGACGGCGAGATCCCAAGACTCTCGCAGTGAGGCGCCATCCTGCGCCATCCACGCCTGAATCGTCTTCTTGAACTCGGCGCCGCCGCAGGCCTCGATGATCTCCTCGACCGCCTGCCTCCCCGCCGCGGCCTCGTGCGGACAGGTGCCCTTGATGGCGTCGAGCCCCGTCAGGAGAAAGCCGAAGCTGAGCATGGTGTTGCCGCCGACGGTGCGCGTGGCGTTGCCCTGGGCCCTCGCCCTGTCTCTGTAGCTTCGCATCTGGTGACGGTGGTTGACGGCCTCGACAAAGTCCTGGCCCAGGGCGGCCATGAATGACTCAAAGTCGCGGGCCACCTGCGAGTCCTTGCCGACTTCTGCCTCGAGGCCCTGCGCGACCTGGGCGGCTAGGAAGTATGTGCCGGGCGGGATCCGATGCGGTATCGCCGTCTCGGCCGAAACAGCGCTGCCGGCTGAGAAGGCACTGGCGGCTGGACCAGCGTTGCCTTTGGCCCGCGTGGTTCCCTTGGGCGTGCTGTCTGCCGTGGAAGGTGACTGCTTCTTGTTGGCAAACGGCATTGTCGCTTCCGTGACCGATTCGGTGTCACTAGAGCACGAAAGTTGATGGACGTCGACGCAGCGAAGCAGTTCCAGCGAGTCTGGCAAAGGGTCAGTTTACTGATGAGCGCAAATTACCCCCCGAATCACGTACGAGGTCGAATATCAAGGTAGGGACCACTGACCGGTTGCTGTGGCTCTGATCGACTTTGCGCTCAAGGTTCGGGCGTAAGCTCAAGTCTGTCGAATACTCTTCTCTCCGAGTGAGCGCAACGAGAACCAAGTCGGTAGAGGATTTTGAGATGAAAAAGGTGTCGTGCGAGTGAGGCCAAGCACCATGTCCATCGTTGTTGTCTTTCAAGCGCCTTTGAGGGACATGCCTCCTGTGACGGCTCGAGTGACGTGAACAGTGCCGTCCTCCCCGAGAGTCTGGGAGAATCACTATGGCATCGACATTAGAAGGCCGAGGACTTGCCTCTTGCGATGACTCGAGTGACGTGAACAGGGACATTCTCCCCGAGAGAGCCTAGGAGATTCACCCGGGGGTCGATGCAAAGGACTTGCCTCTTGCGATGGCTCGAGTGACGTGAATAGAGCCGTTTCCCGCGAGAGTCCGGAGAATCACCGTGGTATCGAGGCAAGCATGAATTCGGGTGTCCAAATCAGTCACTCGCGCGTCTGCGTACCGAAGCAGCCTGGATAACCCAGAGAATCACTGCTGCTTCGATCACCCAAGACGCGGCAAGCGACCCCTTCATTCCGACAAGCTGAGCAAGCTCGTCATGCGGACATTGAATCTTGTCGACAGTCGAGGAAGTTGGCTGTTTGCAGGCCCACAGCCTCGGGGCTTATTGGCAATATCATGGTCCGTCAAGAAGTGAAGCAACTCGCGGCCTTGACTACACTCAACCAGGGCTTTGCGCCACCATGTCCGCAACACGGGTCCTTGCCCTTGACAACTTGTCGATAAGTGAACAGGCTCAGTCTGACAGCATACGCCCGGGAGCGGGTCTTGTGAATATCCGTTGTCAAAGATCCGGGGCCGCGCCGCTTGAGTTGCAGTTTGACTTGGATTAACGGCACGTCTCTGCCAAGACGTTGTCAAACTGCATCGCTTCTCGCGGTAAATTTCATTGGACGCAGCCGATCGAGGACAAGCAAGCGACCCTGCTGCTAATGCGCAATGCTGTCAAAGTCCGCTGCACCCACATCGTCCCTGCTCCATCACGATTGGAAATCCTGTATCCAGGTTACATTCCCACTGGGCTCTGCTCTCAAAGCGGCAGGCGTTCGCCGTTGACACACATGGACGGGCCTCTCTGTGCCAAGCTCATACTCCGGATAGTATATGTATGTCGCAGGGGGCGATCAAACGCAACGGTCAGGCAGCGGCCGGATATCGTGGGAGGTGGTGCTTGCTGCCTCGTTTGCATGCCCGCTGTTGGCGGAATATCTTCCGCGCTGCCCGCCCAGAGCAGCTCCCTCATTGCGTACCGCCACCGGGATGACCCTGCAGCCTCGACGATGCCGCAGCGGGCTGGGGCATGGGATGACGAGGGTTTCATTGGCTCGGTTGAGGCAAGGCCTATCCCCAAGGCGCCCCCGACCAACGACTCACTGCAAGTGCGGCGAGCTAACAAGAGGGACGCTCATGGCCCTGCAACATGGAGAGACATGGAAGGATCTCCATCGGAACGATTTTCCGTTACGTGGAATGACAAAGCCCAGAGGAAGGTCCCCGAAGAACGGTTGGCGATGGGGGGCACGGCTGGGGAAGAGCAATCACAAGCATCAGATCGTGCTCGCGTCCTGGATCGTCCAATGGCAGACTGGCCCAGACTGCGGCCGCGTTATGCAGCAGCAGACGCCGCTGAGACTGGAAAATATCGGGGTTCCGCCTAGATGCGATGGAAACGGGCTCTGGACTCATCCAAGGGTCGTCGACGCTCCTCCACTCCCGCGCCACCTCTCCCTCCCACCTTCTCGACTCTTGAATACTCTTCCGCCAAGAAGACGGATCCCCTTTTCTCCCCTTTTTCCTCAAAGCTTTGGCTTTGCTTCGAGGGGGAGAGAGAGAGAGGTAGGTGACAAGAGCCGAAACACCCAACGACATCAATGCCTCAGGGATTCAGGATCCTTTTGGCCGCCCAGGCGAAACCTCTGGAAGAAATCGACGGCCCCGGCCCGGTTGGACCGACGAGCGCCGGCTGGGGTGTCACCAAGAAGCGGCGGCCAATCAGCAAGATAGCCTGCAATTCTTGCCGAGCCAAAAAGATTGCCGTCAGTTATACTTTGCATTCTCCTTTTCCCCTCCCCCGTTGCCCCTACCCGGCCCCCGTTTCTCTCACAGCTACTCCGAAAAGACGGTGGCGCTTTGGCTTGTGCGACACTGACACGGGCGGACCCCTTTTCTCCATGGGGGGATCCTGACGGGCAGTGTGACGGAGTTCAGCCCGTATGTTCACCATGCGCAAACAAGGTCGCGAAATGCGTCTTCCGGCCTCCCGACGCCAACGCCGCGCTCAAGAAGATGCTGGCCGAGCGAGACCGCGATGCCAGTGCCCTCGTCGAGCACCTCAAGTCGCTGGCCGACGGCGAGGCCCTCGACTTTCTGCACAAGCTCAAGTCGGCCCCGGATCTCAACACTGCCCTGTCGTCGGTCCGTTGCCCGACCGGCAACAGCGGGGCCCGGCCGGAGCCCCCGGCCGTCGAGACCATCTCCCCGCCTGTCTCGCCGGGTGCCTCGCCGAGCGCCTCCCCCCCGGCTCAGTGGCACATCGAGTCGGAGCTTTCTGTTCTGCACCCAGCGGTGTATCCGCCCCTGTCACCCGTCACGCCCGGTTCGCCCGCTGTCTACGGCGACAGCTGCGGCGACCCGACGGGCCATTTTGACGGGGACTATTTGGCGCACCACTACCTGTCCGTACCTAACGCTCAGTTCGGTAGCAACGGCCTTTACTGTGACGCGCGCCTCGAGAGACTCGAGATTGGGTATTGGACCCGGGTTCCCATCTCAAACGCCCTGGCGGCCTCGGTCCTCTCGCTCTATCTTACCCGCGACCATCCCGTCCTGCCGCTGTTCGACACGGAGTTGTTTCTGGCAGACCTAGTAGAGCAAAAGACCAACTTTTGTTCCGCATTTCTCGTCAGTTCGCTGCTATGCCTTGCATGTGTAAGTGTTTGCGATGCCCAAACGATACGAGCTACTCAGGCAGATTGACACGCTTACCCTCGCCGCGTAGCAGGCCTACTCGGTCACGTATCCCGAGACGTGGACGCTGGCCGCGGCCTTGTCCGACGAAGCCGAGCGGCTATGGCGGGCGGAGCAGTCGTCGGACTCCATCGTGACCGTCGCGGCCTGTCTGTGTCTGCGAGGCGTATATGCCCTTCGGGGCCAGGATGTGCTGTGCCAGGAACTCGCCCTCACCGGGCGCAAAATGGCCGAGCGGCTGCATCTGTTTGGCGTGAACCCCGACGCTCCCGCGGCCGCTGCTCTCGGCGCCAAGTCTGCCGAATGGACACGGTTTGCCGCGCACGTTGCCTGGGGCGCGTACAACTGGCTCACGTTGGTTGCTCTCCCTTAGCATCTTCGCGCTGATTCTGATTCTGCGGTCTAGGTTGGCTGCCCTGAACTATCTCGACCAGCCCATTGTTTATCCCCCGAACTTTCCGATCCCAGGAGACGCCGTGGGTGCAGCGCATTCTCCGGCAAGCACCCGGGATATCAATGGCCAGCCGGTACCGCCTTTGGATTACCTCCCGCCATACATGGCACGCACTTTTCCTGAAGCCTGTCGCTTCTTCACCATCTGCCAGGGGCTCGCCAACGCCTATTTCGGCCAGTGTCAGTCGCCTCTCGGCCCAGTAGCTCTGGCCTTTGCCGAAGCCAAATATAGGGAGCTCTTGGCTTGGTCGGACGGACTTCCTCGCGAGATGCTTCGCGGTGGCCACTCCCATCCGCACGCATGGATCCTTCAGTAAGTCCGAGGCACCGAGTCCCCTTCTGCTGTGTCCTGGGACGCCTGAAGCAGACGATAGACACTTGAATTGCACGGAATGGGCGTACATTGACTAACAGAGCTATAGCACGTGGTTCCACTGCGCCGTCTTGGGTCTCTTCCGACCCTTTCTATCGGATCACGGGGCGCAGACTTTGCTGAGGTCATTTTCGTCTCCTGACGGCTGTCCACAAAGCATTTTCGCAGCTTCACTAAAGCAGCTGCAGCACCTAACGCTAACATATTGCCTGGCACAGCCTCGCTTGACGCATAGTCCGTACATAGGCTCGTCACTAATGCAGGCTCTCGTGCCCATGCTCAAGGAGCCGGGCTCACAAGACTGGCGCTTCTACCTGACCGTGTTCCTCCGCTTCTGTGAGGACTTGTACGTCGGGCATCCATTGTACGCCGAACTTGCGCAAGCCGCTCTGTCTATTGCCATGCGGCACGGCCTGATGACGGGCGCCGAGGCACGGGACCGCATGACTGGGTTTTGGCAGCCGCGCTGCCACCACCAAGGCTCTCCCATACAGACATCCATTTCTACCTTGGTCGTCGACTTTGACATGGCCTTGACAGATGTACACGCGTCTCGGATCTCGAATGTCGCCAGGGAGTTTCAGTTCCTCATCATGTTTGATGAATTGACAGCAAACCAAGACTTTGAGCAGTTAAACTGGGCAGAAGCACAGCCGGCGTTTCAGGACTTTTCATGACCACGACTTGCTCGTTTCATGAGCCAAAAGCATGGATGCTGTTTGGTTCCGAGGCTACGAAATGGCATTCCAGTATTGTCCCAACTCGAGATCGAACCTGAGAGAACGTTGGAGTTAGCAATAGTCGAGATATCCAATGGAAAATTCGCGAGGGAACCAGTGTCCACAAAGCGCACAACGCCCCGTTTGGAAGCCCAGGACCCGGACGTTCTGGTCTGACGAGGGTGATTGCGTGGTGATACCCCTGGGCCTTCGCCTGTACACCACTTTGAAACGGGTTTGATGAGCAACGGCCTTTGGATTCCTACGTCTGCCGAATCAACACCATAGAATGCTACTTTGAAGCCGCCTCCTTTGACATTCCGCAACTCAACTGCCGCCGACAAAAGTTCAAGCAAGGATCTCGATCCAGGTGATTGCACGTGGAGCAGGCACATGACGGGACTCCAGGAGGGTAATGGTGTGTTCTTACACGATTTACGGTGTCAAAGGGAAAACAGGCAAGACGACTGGGCGCGCGGAGAAACGGAACGTGCTGATTTAGTAAATACATGAGAACTACATTGGACGCATGGCAGCATGTGTAGGGTCAAATCATCAAATGTAACAAAGACTTCGCACCGCAAGAGCACCTCAATATAGTTCCAGCACTTGTTGCACTCTGAGGACCAACACGCTCATCTGCAAGACATGCTGCCCTGATGCTATTCGCGACAGAGACCGGTGCCCGTCGTCGAGATGCGGCCGCAGCAGTCAACGGCTGCCGGATGCACTTCCGATTGACGGCTTGGCCTCCATGGCGATGACGGCACCTGGAGCCAGGACAAAAGAATCCCTGCAGCCTCTGCGCAAAACAGGATTGGCATCTTGTTTAGATCTGCAGATTGGCGCCCTTTTCGGCCGAGAATGGCATGATTTCTTCCAACAAGCCCGGAGTCGCCCGTGCGGCCCTTTTCGAATCAGTCTGCTGCGCGGCGTGCGTGGAAGCCTCGAGAAATGTCTTGGAACGGGCCTCGCAGCCATCCCTGAGGATATTCTGCCATGTTAAGGGGCTTGCGCAAGAGAAGATGGGGGGACAGATAACGAGTGGCCTGACGGTGATTGATGTGGTAGGACACAATTCCAAGTCATCTCACGTCGATACTAATCTTGCAAGCAATCGGTGCCGGCGCGGTAGACAGGATAGAAGAGCTCTGGCAGAGCCTGTCTCAATCTCATACGGCCACCTGTTTGCGCCGCAGATAAGCTCTCGCCCTTGAGTGTCATTTCTCGTGCATGCCAACCGCGAAACAGTCTCGCCGTGATCGGTGCGAACCCATCGTGAGCTTGCATTGAGAGCAGTCGCGGATGTCTTTGGTCTGCGCCAAGAATGTGCGTCGCCCAGCTGTAATCACTTCTTTCCTCCAGATCGAAGCGCCGGTCGCCGTCCTCTTGGGCCATCGTGAGCGCCGCCAGTCGAGCAAGTTTGGGTGCCGGTGCTTCGGATCGATTCGTCCGGAGCCACTGTGGCCATGACTGCTCCTTGGCTGTTTCTGAAGTATCAGAAAGCAAACGCGGTCGACGCGGCGCTTCGTGGAAACAGGGTTTGATGGCTCCAACCCCCAGACAAATAGCACCTAGAACACTACAATCATTTCTGAAGCCATGTAAACCAATGAGTTTGCCCCGAACAGCTACAAATAATTATGAATGCATGCCTTTAAGTGCTATGTCCAGCGCGATCGACCGCAGCACGATATATGGCCGTTTGCTTCTGTTGGCCAATCCTCCAGTCCAAGCTGTCCGTCTGGTATTCGCTCACCATTTCTCTCTTCATCTTTCATCTCTGGCGTCAAAGCGTCGCCCTAAGCGAATGCGCAGACACTTTTACTTGAGCTGCGACAGCATATAGACTTGAGTTCAACTCATGCTGCGAATCCAAAATATTACATATAGGCGCCCCCTCTTGACTCATATGCAACTTTGCGCGAGCCTAACGCAAAAGCCAGCATGGCCTTATTTATAACGTTGAAGTGACTGACCGTTGACATCTTACATATTCGGTGTAGGGTTTTTGTCAGACTAAGACGGTTTTACTTGCAAAACCAGAAGCGCCTCTCCATATCGCGCCATAACCGGCAACCCAAGTAGAACTGATGCTCAGTCGTCAAGTAAACCGACAGATTTTCTAAGCCTTCCAGTTACATATATATTGTTAGAAACTCCTATATACCTAACGTATGATGCATGAATCAAGTTAACATACATACGCCGCCATTGGCTTTATCATTCTGTCATGCTATGGGCGAGTCTCCTCTTCCATGTTCACAAATCGAACCCCTTCAAGCCAGTTATTCAAAAGCCGACTTCAAAGTGCCACAGGTATCAGTCTCTGTCAGGAGGGATTATTTGCTAATGACCTTCAGAGTTTTCTAAAACATCCAGTCATGCCCGGTGAGCGGTTCAAACCCTGAATCGTGCACATCGTCGACACCCCTGCTCTCGGTCTAGCCTGGAACAAACCCACAATGAAGCGGCCAAGCAGCACACCCGAATCTACTCTACCCACAAGGCATAGGATTTACGGTAATTGACATGAGTGGCTGCCCGCAAGGGGTATTGGGTAGCGAGTGCGCGAGTAAGAATTGGTGCAAAATATGCATATTGAAAAGCCAAGGGTTGAACAGCCTGAATAGCATCATGTGGCTGAGTTGTCATGCATAGTCGTGATTTTGGTCGACCTCGGCACATGTAATGGCCGCCCTTCATCATTGATCCCGAATCCCGATCCGCCTGCGGTGCAGTGAGCGCGAAATCCGCGATAATAAGTAGCTGATCACTACTCAACTTAACTTGTCCGCTTCTCAGTCACATTGTCCTCATATATTCAAGAAAGTTTGAGAGAAAATCACAATGCGGCTATCAGTTCTTCTTGATTGGCTGCCTCTTTTGGCCGCGGCCGCCATCCCCAATGAGCCACGGGGATTCCTTCAACTTCCAGTCAAAACTCAAGAGTCCGAAACCAATAAACGGCAGCTCACTCCACGACAAATACAACTGGGAATTGAGCAAAAGGATATCCAAAGCTTCATCAACTTGACAATTGGGACGCCTCCGCAGCCACAGAGTCTTTTGTTCGATCTTGGATCATGGAGTACCTGGGTCAATCCGGACTGCTCTGAGCTTCAAAATGGCCGAGAGTTCTGCCAGAACTTGCCACGATTTCAGGCCAACAATAGCGCGACCATTGAGGATATAGGTTTCCCACCTCAGGAAATACACTATGGGAGTGGCCGCGTAGTGGCTGCTACCAAGTCCGACAAGATTGGATTAGGAGGTAAGTATCAGGCTTGCTGATGCTATTCTCTTACCCATTATGCTTTGTCTCGAAACCTCCGTTCAAAATTCTGACGAGTTTCTCCTTTGGTATATTAGGCGTGAAGGTTGATAAGCAGCTCTTTGCCATTGCAACAGAGTCCACCAACATGATGGCTGGTATTTTTGGCGCAGGTATCGACCTGAGCTATCGGTATTTCGGAGAGCCAAGATATATGCCGGTCTTTGAGCGGTTGAAATCCCAGGGATTCATCAAACGCACACTTTTCGGTTTAGATCTTCGAGGCCCAGGTGACGACGGTGGTAGGTCGACCACATAAACATTCTTTACCGATTGTCGTTCGCAAGCTGACCTTGCCTTTAATCAAGGTTCACTCACGATTGGTGGCATAGATTTGAAGAAGTTTACCGGCTCGCTTGAGAAGAGACCGATTGTCCGTGCTCGGCGACCATCGACTCGATTAAGGTAATGCCCTCTCCTGAACCAAGCATTGAAGTTGGCCAAACGGAAGCTGACCAGTCGCCACGCTTGAAAAGCTATACAATCCGCTTAGATGATATCGCGCCGCCAGGCGATCGAGGGAATGGAAGCCTCACAGCAGCGCCGTCTCAGCAAAAGCCTCTTGAGGTAACGCTAGACAGCGGCTCGTCGTTCAATGTCTTACCAAGTGCCGTGGTGCAAGAAATAATGAAGGCGTTCCCCTCGGCGGAACCCTCAGTGCTTTCTTTCCCTGAACACAACTTCACCACCTACAAGGTTGATTGCGCGCTTCAAAACCGTACCGACACCATTGACCTTACCTTTGGCGGCTTGACCCTAAAGTCTTCTTATCGTGATTTGGTGTATGCTCCTCGCGAGGGAGAACAGCACTGTACATCCGCATTCGCATCAAATTCTCTCCTGGAAGGTAAGCAACCGAGAATCACTCAACCATCTCAACGCCGGAGTCGCATTGCTAACATAGCCCTAGCACGGGGAAACAATATCTTAGGGGCACCCACTCTTCGCAGCGCCTACATGGTGGCGGACTGGCAAGAGTTAACCGTATACCTCGGGCAGTCTTCGGACTGTGGCAGTGAACCGCTCCCCATCGATCAGGAGACAACAATCGAATCAATAGCAGGTAAATGCTAGTTTATGTATTCTGAAGGATTTGGTGCAAATTTGGCTTCCAGACACTTTCATCTGCGAAGTACTTCGTAGATGAGCCTCCATGAGCTCGGAAAAGCAAGATTTGCAGCAATGAGCGGGCAGTGTCAAGACCTGGCGAAAGCAACGCCCTCATTCGCCCTCTATAACTTATAGGACAAACTATTGCGTATGCTCCCTCTGTTACATATCCGAATGCGGCTTACAATCGGCCAAATGAATTCAGCAGATAATCAAGTGACGATGAGCTTACTGAAAGTATAATATATTTCTTGTCTCTACCCTTTGCCCCAGACAACTCATCACGGACTTGACTGTGGACAAGATATTCCGGGTATGCTGGGTCCTGAAGCAGCCTCTACTGCTCTTTGCAATGCTTAGTCGTGGCAACAAACTGCGTGCTCTACAGTACATATACGAAAAGATGGATGGTATAAGAGCCAAAGATTTGATCGATTGAGTCTCCGACTTTATTGTTCTTCCAGAAGTAGTGGGCTTGATAATTGCTACACGAAAGAAATCGTATAACCACCGATAAAACACAATCGAATCCTTTGAGTGATGACACGGCAAAGTGCTCGGTAGCCGGCAATTCTGAGACAGGACGTAGCATGTTAGAACATTCATCCACCTCAGACTGATATGGCTTAGCGAGTGCCTTAGCATTTGTCGGGTCGTCGCGAACCCGGCTTGGAGAGGTCCCGCAACGTTTGCCATTGCAGACGGTAGGAATTGATGGTTGAACTTTTATCCGCCTATATAGACAGGTGAGACCTTGTTTCCTCCCTGCACTCCCAATGAAGTTTGGGCCGCGAAGAAGGAAGACACGGGAGTGAAAATATTTGGTATTCGATGTTCAAGTGTTACGCCTATCTGATGTGAATAGTTATGCAAAAGTAAATTCGGAGCAGGACATATGTAAGGTATGCAACGGGCGGCGAAACCGGACCACCTTTCATCTCTCCGGTCGCGAGAGTGTCTACTTCTTGATTGCTAACGAGGGCGCAAGACGCAAGCAGCTTAGACTCGAGGCCCAGTCGGATCGACGAAGACGTATTATTTGAGCTCGTCATTGACGTTTACGCACAGAGTTGGGTGTCATTGACGACGCTCTGCTCCAGGGCGCCAGTAACCAGGTAAAGGCTGGAACAGAGCCCCGGATCCAGCACACGCATGATAACGGGCTAAGTTTCCAAAGGTTTCAGACTAGTTCGTCGTTTGGGACCTGGGAACCGCAGCCTCCATGATGGACTTTTGACGTCCTGCGTAACAGTTTTTCCTCCCGGCATCGGACCAGAGCCTGGCCGAATTCTCAACGCCTCTTTCAATTTACGCGTGAATCACCAAGTGGGTCTTTTCACATCTTGATAGTCGATTACTTGCTGGCATTCGCGTAGTCGCAGCGCTGGAATGTTGCCCAGCTGTGAGGTAACTCTTATCTTGACATCCAAGACACCCGGCGAGCAATGTCGTCATTGACGTTTTAGGGGCTCAAGCACCAGAAGCTCGACTGCCTGGCATGGAGGCGTACCCAGCCCCTTGATAGGCAACTCGAACTGCGGTGGTATTACGCCCAGCCCGTTCCTGGTCTCGCGGCGTACTGCAGCCCCAGACCGTGGGCTCTCGGTCGTGATCTCTCGACTTATGGATCGTCCTGCCCCGACAAAGAGTATTGACGACTAGTTTCCATCAAAGTCTTCTACGGGGAACACGTCGCGAAGCCATCCCTTATCAAGGCGCCGACTCTGCTAAGACATCCAGAAGCCAATGTTCAGGATAGGCTGCAAGTTGTAATCCAGGGCTTGCCTGGCGCCTCGAGGACCCACGAGGTCTCGAAATGGCGCCCCCATGCGCGACCGGCTGCTCCCATGCCTTCGAGGTGTTCTGATTACAATTGATACGGACTCCTCGCGCTTAATGTCTCGATGTTGCTTGCTCATGGACAGCCACTGTCGTCGCCTGCAAAGACAGATTGTGCCAGGCAAGGTGTCACTGGCACGCTAAGTATCGGCGACTGTGATCTTGCAAGATATATAGGACACTTCCCACAATCGTCCAAGCTTCCCCTGATTCCTGACCCCCTTGCGAGAACCGGAGCGAAGTCTCGGAGAGGCCCAGCAGACGGAGCGATTCGCGGCTTTCGCCACCAAGCCAATCCGGAAACAATTGATCCTCTGCAGCTGCTCTCACGATCTCACGATACCTCCCGTCACTCGGCTAGGCCATGCCTCGATAGCGGTAGTAAGCACCTATTTGCGAAGCGTAACACGTCTCTCGACTGCTCACGTCCTGGCCAGCTTACCGGGCACCGACAACGGAGCCCACGTCGTCGTATACTTTGACTCGCCCAGCCACATTCAGATCCAGCAGCCAGTGAGACAACTGACGAGCGGCAAAGCCACCATTCCTGGTTGAACCATGGCATCTGTGGAGCGGCGATGGTCACCCGACGGCTTCTCACCAGGTTCGAGCACCTCGGGCGACCTTGAGCGCAAGAGTTACGGTATATCGAGCAAAAAGACCTTCTTCTTCGGTGGAACGGACTTCATAATTGGCCCTCGTATCGCGCCTATACCCGAGCGTCTAAAGAACGATGAGATATACCAGGGGGATGATTCGGGCGCGGCAATCCTGGAGAAACAGCTTGCCTCTGAAGAGGGCCAAGCAATTCAGTACCGAACATGCAGCTGGCAAAAGACTGCTGCTTTGCTCTTCAGCCAGTTCATCGCCCTGCCAGCCATGAGCTTTCCCTTCGCATACAGCCAACTAGGCCTAGGCTTGGGCCTCGCAGTAACGGCCGTGGCAGCGGTCGTTTCCTTCTACACGAGTCTCATCATATGGGAGTTCTGCCTACGACATCCCGAGGCCCGGGATGTCTGTGATATTGGACAGATGATTTTCGGGGGCAAGGAATGGATGTGGTGGGTGATAGCAGTCGTCTTTGTCCTCAACAACATATTCGCTCAAGGCTTCAGCGTTCTTTCTGGCGCGCAGTATCTCAACACAATGACAGACAACGACATTATTGGGGGTTGCCGAACCGTCGAGTTCGCCATCATCTTGACAATCGCATGCTGGTTGGCCTCTCTACCGCGTACCTTCAGCCTCGTGTCGAAGCTTGGCACCATCTCTGCTCTTTTTACATTCGCCGGCTATATCGTGACAGTAACCTTTGCAGCAAAACAACCGTCGCCTGCTGGCTATGACCCCGTAGGCAAAGGCGAGCCTTTTCTATTGATTCAACTACCCGCGAGCACGACATTTTCCCAGGGTCTCACGGCCGTCTTAACTATTAGTGTCACTATATTCGGGCAAATTGCTGTGCCCAGCTTCGTTGCGGAAATGCGCGAACCACGGTATGGGTTTTTTTTTAACCAGTATCCCGTTGGCTGATGGTTAGCATTCCGCTTACCGATATTACAATCAGGGAATTCCCAAAATCTCTTCTAGTCTCCGTCGTTGCCGAGCTCGTCGTCTTTTCTGTCGTCGGCGCCACCATCTACGCCTTTACAGGACAGCAATACATCACGTCTCCTGCCTTCGGCGCCCTGCAGTCGGTGTACAAAAAGATCTCGTTCACCTTCATGGTCCCGACGATTCTCTTTGTCGGAGCGCTCTATGCCTCCTTTACGGCTCGCTTCGTTTTCTTTCGCATTTTCCGTGACTCGAAGCATACCACGGGCCATACCCTTGTTGGATGGCTTAGCTGGAGCAGCATATTACTCGTTAGCTGGATCAGCGCCTTTCTAATTGCGGAGGTCGTCCCCTTCTTCTCAGCACGTAAGTCAGACTGTGTCTTTATGGGCCGAAGGGCGTTAGATCTCACGCTTTACAGTCCTATCCCTCTCGGGCGCGCTGTTCATGAGCTGGTACGGCTTCATCTTCTGGGGCGTTGCGTGCTTGCGGATGCGCAGCGTAGATCGAAAAGTTGGAAGATGCAACGCGCCGATCTACGACTTCTTTCTGGTTACTGCCAACAGCGGCCTCATCCTGGCCGGCATATTTTGTCTTACCGCGGGCACATATGCTAGCATAGACGTTATAGAGGAGGCGTTCCGCGACGGTCAGGTTCAAGGGGTATTTTCATGTAAAACCAACGGGATTTAATCTCGTGATCAGAAGCACGAAAAAGCATCATACGTTTCTCTTTGTATAATAGCCAAGCGTGTGTGATTATGAATAAGACTCTGAGTCTCAATGTATTGCAGGCATTCGTCTAGATGTGGCATATATTCGCGCGGGTAATGTTGATATTTACAGATTAAGAATAGAAATCGCTATTAGACCTACGCATCCGACTAAACTACGGCAAATAGAGCGCAGGCCCGCCAACGCCACTGCTGCGTAGCCACGGGTTGGCGGCGCAAATACTCAGGCTTCCGATGCCACCTTGCCATTCACGACGCCGCCACCTCTGATCAATTCCAGAGCCTTTGTCCCTGCCGTGGAGTACCTGCTCGGGGCTATATCTTTACCCCTGGGCTGGACGGACCTGTGGCCCTTGCCTTGAATACCGCAGCATGGCAAAAGTCAAAACCACTAGAACGATGCGTACCAATAACCATCTTCTGCGAAACCACCCCATAAGCATCGCCGGCCAAACACTGGGTAAGACTCACGCTGGGCCTCTTGAGCAGCATGTCCGCTTTTCCCGACGACTGTGTCTTGCATTGTCCCGAGTCGGAGCTGGCAGTTTTGATCGGCAAGAGTCCTAGACTCGAGCAGCATTCCGGCATCGCACGGCTATCGAATCGATATCTGGCAAAAGCCTACGACCCAGCCTCCGCTGAAGATACACTCGAGGCGGTCGAAGTTGCACACAGACTTGGAATTCGCGTGCCGCGGTTTGTACGCTCGGTCCGGTGTGGAGACATGGTGTTTGCCATGGAGCGCGTTGAAGGGGACACTCTGCAAGATGCTTGGCCGAGTTTAGGCTGGTGGCGGTCTTTACGTCTGGCACTACAGCTTCGGCGATTCATCCTCAAGATGAGGTCTGTCACGTCGAAAACAGCCGGCTCATTGGTCACGGGCGACTGTAGGTCTTTCTGGTTGGACGACCATTTTGGTCTACCTGCGAGGGCAATGCCCAGCGACATCTCGGCCTTTTTCACCTTCTGGGCCAACTTTATATCTATCCGCCAAGAGTTGAAAAAAGACAGCCACCATCATTCGTCACTGACAGGAATTCCACCTCTCTCACTGAGCAGGCTGGTATTCACCCACCACGATCTTGCGCCGCGGAATATGGTGGTTGATTCGTCAAACGGGCTCTGGCTACTCGACTGGGACTTTGCAGGCTTCTATCCGGCGTACTTTGAGTACGCATCGATGTATAACTTCACGCTACCACCTGACTGGGACATCCTCTCACGCATTCGATGGAATTTGTTTACCTGGATCGCTGCTGGGCGTCCCGAGAAGGAAAGCCGACTATTGCGGATAGCGAGGTCTAAGTTTCTGCGCTTCGGAGCTGGACGACGGTGTAGCATCAGAGCACAAGCAACCAAGTCAAGGCGGCACGGGCAGATAGTTTCAGACTCCAAGGCATCGGACTCCTCGACAGAAGAAGATTGAGTCCTGGCAGCGCTACTCATACCAATAATTGATTTTTGTTGACTCGACTAGCTTGTACAGTACTCAATTGCGGGATTTGCCTTACTTGACAGGCCTCACCTCATACCCCTCGGGTATCGTCAGAAGTAGGATACCGCCTCCCAGGCTGACATTGCGCTACCAAGGTCGATAATGCCAGCACTCTCCAAGTCTGAGATGACAGTGTAGACCCAGAACCGGCAATCTTCCATCTCCTCTGTGAAGGTGTATTTCTGCCTCTTGTTTGTACTAATTGTGTCCGTGATGGTTGGAAAGTAGGCTTTCCATGGCGGATCGATGATCTGAAGAGCTGCGGGAACGCAGACAGGCAGGACACAACGATAGCTAAGGCGCATAAGTCCACAACGGTCCAGCCAGCAGGCGATAAAAAGACTGGGTCGGTTAAATATCAATATTTGGTTCGATAGCCGTCCACGACCACAGATATATCGTGTTCATGTGACCGTCATCCCATCTTGTAGCACTGACACTGTCGATTCGTACGACGGCATTTGTCATGTCACTAGAGAGAACGAGAAGAGACTTACAAAGGCAAGTTGCTTTGCCCATTGTATCTTGACACTCCACAATAGGGTGATTGACAATAGTATGACTATTTGGCAGGCCGGCGGGTGCGTGCCTCTTAAAGGCGCACCAATATAGGGATGGCGTTTTAGGAGCTCACTAGAAAATTAGAAATGATATCCGCGGCACAATTTGCTTCAAAGCCTTTGATAGAGATGTCGTGAGCCGCAGAGTCCCGCAATATCCGTGGAAATCCTTAGTTAAAGCCTAACCAAGCACTAATACTAGACGTTAGCAAAAAAAAAGGAGCTACTTAAAAATCCACGGGCTTTTACTATTTATCTACGGAGTATAGCTAAATACACTTACGAGCTATATAAGGCTATAAGGCACGTGAGAGCAATAGAGGCAGTAGAGGCAGGCGCGAGTAGTAGAGGCTATAGGCTAAGTTACGAGAGGTAGAGGTAGAGAACGCGAAGGTAGAGGCCTCTATTGCTTACGCCTACCTCTACTACCTCTATTGCTCGCGCTTACCTCTACTGTATCTGCTGCCTCTGCTGCCTCTGCTGCCCCTGCTACCTCTATCTCTTCTACCTACTAATAGCCTTATACTAGTAGCCGGTAGTACTTTATAGTGCTAAGCTATATTAACTTATATTCCATTAATAAATAGTAAAGGACCGTAGATTTTTAATCGGCTCTAAAAAAGAAGACTATATAGATAGCTAAGACTAAGATATCGTTACTATATACCCGACGAGGTCCTGGTAAGCGTGAATGCAGCTTGAATGAAACGAAAATTGCCGCAAGGCTGATTGTTCCCTAGATGGCGCTCTGTGAAGGTTAGAGGCTAGGTCGGGACGCCGCAGTGAGTAGATGGGTCCATATATGAAGGCTGAAATACTAAAAACGCATTAAATGGGACGCCAGGCTCCATTCTAGTCATGTTGACTTGCCTGGACGACCTCTAGGAGTCGATGATGGAACAGCAAGAGATTGAGGCCAGCCAACATTGAAGCGCAGAGCTGGACACGATGTTTTATTGAAAAAGAGTTGTATCAATCTGGAGCCCAGGGCGGTAGGATAGCCCGAATGTAGAACCGAGCTTCATCGGGAAAAGCACAGCGATGATAGATATGGCATGAGAAATAGAAGTGTTATATTCTTCGGCCACTTCCCTTCTCGCGTGTGGAGAACATGCAGCAGCCCTGATCATGTAAAGAGTGTTGTCGAAAAGACATTATTGATGTTCTACTGAAGCTGCAGCGTTGCACATGCACCATTTATAATTCACATCTGACGTTCGGCAGACTACTGGTCTGGTGTCACCGCAAAATGTGCAAGACCAGACGTGCAAAACTAGATCTTTTCCTGACCAACTACATACGCTGCTGTGTGAATCCCGGGACGCTTCTGCAGCCACGTACGTCTACTGAGTTGGTTTCACCGTCATACGTGCCGCTAACTTGCCGTTCAGCTGAGGTACTGATCTCCAAGACGATCATGGCTTCTCAACCAATGCAAGTTGGGGGCGTATATCTTCCTGACTGGAGCATGTTCCAGTGACGGACATGATTCTACTGACACTGTTGAATGGGGCCTCGCATTGTACAGCTCAATGTTGTGTCACAATTGGAAAGGCAACAATAATTTGACAGACGCCTGGCGCTAGACACCTGCACCCGAGCGACGCTGTAACCGCACCTGAACTTCTGGAGCACTCTGAACAAATGGTGATCGAGGACTGTCTTGAATTGAGTTATACGGGCTTTTCGCCCGAGCGGTGACTATGAAACAGGTGGGACTATCCGCTTCATGTCAATAATCAAATCCATGTCGTCCCTCGGTCCATTGACTCCAAGCGAGGGTACCGTGTCGTTGAAAAGTGGAAACCTCTGCTTGTTTCCAGATGCATCAGTGGGTGCCAGAGTCACCTCAAAGTGGTGAAAGAGAAGAGCAATGAAGCCATAGACCTCTTCTTTGGCCAGGAACCTGCCTGGGCAGTACGTGATCCCTCCGCCGAAAGGCCTGTAGGAAGCATGGCGTGCCAGGCTCTTCTTCTTCAAGAACCTTGACGGGTCAAACTCCCAGACATCCGGGCCCCAGACGTTACCATTCGTGTGCAACTGGCGTGCAGGTAGCAGAATGGCGTTGCCGGGTTGAAGGACCTTGCCCGCGAGTTCAAACTTCTCCAACACAATGCGAATAGCGCCAGCGCCATTTCTGAGGCGCATTGTTTCGTAGAATACGGCGTCTAGCCAGGGAGAGTTGGCGCATAGATGTTTGACATCGAGCCTGCCATTTTTCCAAGCACCTTTTGTCTCCTCTTGAACGTGCTGCATCAGGGACCCGTCCCATAGCAAGATCGCCAATACCCAGAAGGCGACATTATACTCGTTTGATATGGCACTACACGGTTAGAAAGAAAAGTATAAGCGCGTGATCTTATTCAGGTTGACGAGGGATCGGAGAGACTTACGCCCAAAAGCTCATAAGCGTCATGGAGGCACGCGACTCCATGTCAATGTCAAAAAGGTCGTAAGCGGCCAGAGCGCGCTGGATGACCCAAGATGCAGTAGTATCGTCATGGTCATGTTGCCGGATGAACTCAATAATGGCGTCTTTAAGTCGCCTGCCTGGTCTCGTCGCGGCCCTCCTAAACAGGTGCGGCAGTTGATAGACAACCATCCACGCATGGTCATTGAACTCGGCGATATCCGCGACGACTTTGGGATGAATTTCGTGCAAATGATGCCCAAAAAGAGATCTAGTAGAACCATCACTCATGGCGTGTCGACAGAGCGAATATAAAGAAAATCTATGAGACGTTGCCGTCCCGTTCGTTGCCAGAGGGTGTGAAGCGACGCGGCAAAAGTCTAGACTGTCTGATTCGAGGATATCCTTTATTGCTTCAAGAAAGACTCTGGACATTTCGTCCATGTATTCTCCGGGAAGGAGCTGGCGCTTCCACGCATCCTCGACGAGATGAATCATGTCGAGTTGCTTGGGGTTGAAGTCGGGGCCCGGCAAATAACACCAATCTCCCGGCTTTGGCTTGTGCCACGCCTTCTTGAAGGCTGTCTCGGTCACGCCAAAGCTCCTGAGGAGTTGAGCCAGGTTGCCGTCGAAACCGAGGCTAACATTATCACGAAATACGGTTGTTACATCAGTCGCTGATGTTACAATGTATAGTTTCTTGCCCAAGAGCTGTAAAGCAAAGGGCTCGTACGAGCGATTCACATAGTCCCTATTTCGGGTTAGAGGAGGTCGTTGGAGACGTTGTGACGGATGAATCGTACAATCCTCGTTCGATCAAATTGTCAGACCCTCTGAAGAAGGCCACGGCATGACCTTTTCACAGTCAGCATCAGACTAATTAATGAGTAGCGGATTCGGTATACCGAGAACTACAGCAACATCACGATTAGCATGGTTACATGGTGAATGTGACTGATACATACATGGAAACCAGTAAGGGAGTTCCTTTGGCTCAGCGGGCCATATGAGTGGCTTCAAGGTAAATGCCCAAATACGCCATGAAAAGTAGAGAATCACCGGCACAAGTATTGTTGGCTCCAGAAGCCGGAAATAACGAAGAATGTCTAACAACATGATGGTATTGAACGAAAGGCTGGCAACTGAAAATGAGTCAAACGGGAACAATCGCTGCTGTCGGCTCACTCAACTCCATAATTCCACCATTCACCAAGGCTTTATATCGGCTCTTGTCTGCGCCTGCCTGGTGCTATTCCAGGAACCTCATGACTGCGACAGCCCCTTTTGCGGCTCCCTCTTGGACCCCAATACGACACCCATTGCACCTAGCATGGGTTTGAGTGTTTCGAGCAATTTTGCATGTCGATTCTTGACCCTCCATGAGTATGTTTGTCGGACAACGAGCCGTTTCTGGAGTCCAGAAAAATCATTGTGGATGAAGGATCAAGCCTTTGCCTTACTGACGTTACAACGCCTGCTTTTGGAAATTGGGGGCCATTTCTTGCCTGCGGCCCGATCCAGAATCCCACTGCTCCTACCGTCACGCGGGTTAACTGCCTTGCATGTGCCGAAGCATCTCCTAGGAACCAGACACGCTCCTTGCTGAGCCTGCTTACACCTCCCATGAAACATCAAGTGGCTGCACCATGACGGGAGCTCCGATTGTCTTCGGGCCAACCTTCCATCACGAGCAGCATGATAGCCGTGAGGGCTGACATTGATGACCCAATCGAGTGTTGCACATAACATGACCATAACTTGAATGTTGTTCGAAGGATGACTGGGGTCGGATGCTCGACGTCCGATATTAAACGGCCATCGAATGGTGAATGGGTTATTCTGGCGGATCGAAGCGACACACTCTCATGGTGGCTTTTCCATCGCTCGATTCTGCGCGCCAATCACGACCTGAACTTGCCGTAGGATTCAGGCTACAGCTTATCCCGCCAGTGCCGCCCTAGAATGCGTTGTGTCTTGTCGACTCTTAGGCGTCGCAGCTGAATGCCAGAGCCGCTAACCCCGAGGCATTATGGCCGGTAAGTGTGGTAAACTGCAGCATACACGATTCTGAGCTTCCGCAAATCTACATCTACAGAGGCATTACCATCACAAATGCGTGTGCGGAGATGACGACAAGAGCTTCGTGACTCCAGCTTGTTCTTCTCGGAGATAAGCCATAATGGCCGCAAAGCCCCCAAACCCACTCAGCTTGCGCCAATGTCGACTCTGTTATGAGAATTGAGCTGGGCCGCTAAGTCCGAAACAGCTTCTATAAATTTGCTGTTTTGTCGTGACTTGGATGTAATTCAAGGCAAAGCGGAGAAGACATTTGCAACACTCTAGTATGGGAAAAATCTGGTTCATAACCGGCTCCTCTCGGGGCCTTGGTCTGGCTCTGGTCAAGGCCGTCCTCGCTTCTGGAGACTCTGTCGCAGCTACAGCGCGCAACGGCGAACACCTAAAACATGTCGTCCAGGAATACGGTCCCGAAAGAATGCTAGCACTCAGTCTGGATGTCACCAACAACGACCAAATCGAAAAAGCCATCGAGGCGGCGCGGGCCAAATTTGGCCGCATCGACGTCGTCGTCAACAATGCAGGATACGCCAAGACGTCATCCATCGAGGACATGTCGCGAGACTCCTTCACGGCACAAATGGACACAAACTTCTTTGGCGTCGTCAACGTAACAAAGGCCGCCTTGCCGGTCCTCAGACAGCAAGGGTCCGGTCATATCCTCCAAGTCTCGTCCGTCGGTGGGAGGGTAGGCTCACCTGGCCTCGGCGCATACCAGAGCGCCAAATGGGCCGTCGGAGGCTTTTCGACCGTCCTGGCACACGAAGTCGCTCCGCTGGGGATCAAGGTTACCGTGCTTGAACCCGGAGGCATCAAGACGGACTGGGCAGGCTCGTCCATGGGCCACGGACCAGTCAGCGAGCCTTATGAGCAGACGGTTGGCGCTACAAGTCGAATGAGGGAACAGGTCTCGGCGAACTGGTCTAGTCCGGATGACATTGCTCGTGCGATTGTGCATGTTGCGAATGTCGATGATCCGCCACTGCGGCTCTTGCTTGGGCCGGACACTATCCAACATGCGAGAATGGCGGCAGATCAGCTAGCCGCATCAGACTTAAAGTGGGAGGAGGTTACCAAGCTTTCTTTCCGATGAGTGCACGAGCTGTCAAAGGAAACAAGGGCTATTCGAAGATGCTTGAAGAGGACGGTTACGTCAAAGATATTCCATAGTCTCGTTACTCGTGGACGGCGAGCGGGTCATCGGACATTAATTACTAGATTTAATATTTATGCTTTGAATGTAATCCCAAAAGACATTCGTAAAGTGTTCTGGCACCCGCTATCAGATCACCGTATATACAAAGGCTCCGTAAACTCCAGTCGTCGAGCATCATTCATGAACGTTGGACGACTAGTCAAGACCGTGGTCCCAGGGTTTCCAGAACTGGTCTGTCCATTTCGGTATACATCGGACCAAAGGGGGCGGATATGACTTCCAGTCGATCTCGAGAGGAAGTTTGCCCTGGTCCTCCTTTTCGGTCCAATCCGACGTATATCCTTGACTCTTTTTGATGGCGTCTCCCGTCTCGACGTCATAGCCAAGGCTTACGCTGGGCACCACCAGGATCTTTCCATGTCCCAGCTTCCACATGTCCTTGCACAGGAGCGTGGGCTCGCCTGCGCCGCATTCCCCCTTATCCACGGCGGCGCGCCGAAAGTCGAGGCGGCCGTCGAGGAAGGGCGTTGCCGTGATTGCGGTCGCGCCGTTCCAGCAGGCAAAGACCTGAAAAGGGACGCGCTTCTCGAACCGGTTCCGCGACACGTCCTCAAACGTCAAGAGCTCCCACGCATGGGTCCATTTTCCGGGGTCGGGCACGGGGAAGAAGGAGTCTCCGTCCATGCTCCGCGATACCCATACGTCGTAAAACGCGAGACGGCCGTTGTGGAGGCGGTGGTAGTCCATGGCACACGTCATGTCGGCGTCCTGGAATGTCTTTTGGTGTAACAGCTCGAGAATGTCTTGAGCGCAGGCCGCCACGTCGTTGATGAAGAGAATCGTGGCATCGCGATGCCACTGGGAGGCGTTGGCCATCATGGGCTCGAGCGCAAGGTTGCGCAGCTTGGCGAGCTTGCCGATGCGATCGCCGTGGCGTGGGTTGATGTTGCTCGTCTGAAGGTGATAGTCGACACCCATGGACTCGAACTCTTGCTGCAGTAGCTTAAGCACTTCAAAGGTGCCGTCGGAAGAGTAGCCCTCGACGATTGATACGGCGCAGTGCTCAGGACCGAGGAAGCGGATGACTTCTACAATGGATCCCATGAGCGTCGGCAGAAGATGGACGATTTGTCGAAGGTTGAGAGCAAAGAAGAAGCGGTGCGAGTCGCCCTTGGACGGTCTGAGGGCAGCATATCGCGACTCGCCGAGGGGAGGACACTCCAGTTTTCGATCTCGGCCTCGTTTCGACGACATTACCATCGCGACAATATCGCCTGCTTTTCGAAGACGGCCCGGGTTGCCATCTTTAGTCGGCAACGGAGACCAGGGCGTAAAGTCTGGCCGCGACTTTGCCTCTATCGTCCAACTTCCCCCGTATTCTGCGCCATGTCAGTCTTGTTGTGCCCCATCACGGGCATCGTGAAGCATATGCTGACTGACGTGCAGGCGTCCAAGGTTGGAACGGAAAGGGCGAAGAGACGTCATCCCAAAACAACTGGTAGACAATGACGATGCCGACGAAGAATGCAACGGCGAGAAGACGGCCGGGACCGTGGCGGAGCGGCATCGGAATCGGCAACCTGGCCATGATTGCCAAGATGGTGGGCGATGGGCGCCGACGGCCGGCATCCCAGTCATCCGCGTCACTCTAGGACGACTGATGCCGGACGGACCCCCGGATCTTAAGCGCACGGGGGCACGGCCCCAGACAAATAAGTTATCCGTCGACCAGACAGAAGGCTATTGGCGTATGAATCGGCAGTGCTGTCCCGAAACGAGTCCTAGCCTGGACAACTACTGTAGCTTGGGCGCGGCGCGTTTAGCAAAAAGAAAGGAGATGTGTATCTGGAAGATTGGACCTGGGAATCAGAGTCTTGGTTCACGGGGTATCACCAAAACGCCATGCGGATAGAGGCCCAGAAAATAGAGTTGATAGGCTCCGTCTCCTGTGGTGCCAGGGGCGTCATACGATTTAACTGGCCTCTACGATGAGCCTAATGGGCCTCGAGTAGGTTTGACAACGCCACCCATCTGTGCGCATGAACCTCGACACTGAGTTTTCCATTCTGCAGATCTTGGCGGCCCGAGGTAGATGTGGTCTCGGGGGGGTTCAAGAACGAGGCCAGTAAAAAAGAGTTACCCCTGAGCCTCATCGCTTCCGCACCGACGAATAAACACAGAGCACGAGCATGTGTTCCCCGGATCCGGCACATTTCCGGTGGCGCATCGCGCAAAAAGAAACAGAAGCTCATCTGGCGCACCCTTCATGTTGGCTCGTCCCCGTCTTTGATCTCGCCAATGTCTCTCTCCCCTCCCCTCCTGGCTCTCCGGCAACCGTCAGGCCAACCGGGAAAAGGTGCATGCTAGACTGCTCGTCGATAATATATATAGTTTTTAGGTAAGTAATACTTATCGTATCGTCTTATATATCTACTTGCATAAGCCCCTAATTTCTACCCATCTTTGCTACTCCCTCGCCTTGAGCCTAAACACATGTGCCTACCCGGACCGGCAGTATCATTGGTCTTGAAAGCAAGAGAGATGGATGCTCTAGCAATTGCGAAGATTTCTAATTGCGACCGCCTCGTGGAAGAGAAAGGCTTAAGAGGCAATGGTAGCTATATCCGCAACACAGCAATCCAAGGTGCCGATGAATGACAAGGAAACGACGCCGTTAATCTCGGCGGCAAAGGCAAGCAAAACCCCAGTCGTGCACTGCCGAATTTGAGGCTGTCGAAGCGGTACTAGGATATATGCCAACAAGTCCGAGACGCCGCGAATTGACTTTGATCTCGGGTGGGCTGGAATCTAATAGAGTCGTTGTTCCGACCAGAAGTGGTAGCCTCCAGCCGCATCGAAGCTAAGCCGGGAGTTGTCCAGCAAGTCTTATCTCTTTGAAGACATGTCGATCTGGAGGTCTTTCACAGCCTAGAACGGACCCTTAGCTCTATTTGCCACAAACAACCCGGAGCCCCATGTCTCTCATGGCCGCTCGCCTGACCAAAGCTTGGCGGAAATCTACTTTAACGAGAAGCCTGCGAAGGCAATAACACGTTTTCCCACACGGCATTCATGTGCCGCGATAAAATACAACGGGACTCTCAATCCTACATAAGCTTCACATGCAACCATGACCACTTGAAAGGTGAGAAATGATAGGCCAATCGCCAACCTAACAATATTTGATCTGGAACATTGAAGCTCTGGCATAACAGTCAGGAATTTTATGATCCCTGGAAAGGGTTGCTGAAACGCCGCGGCGGGCGAGGCTGTTGATCACATCGAAAGTGAGAATGTCTCTTCTAGCCTGATAACCCAGCTTTCGGGGTGGACCACGTCGTCATGCACCTCAATCGCCCGCCAGCTATGATGAGAAGCCCTATCAGCCTCAAGATCTTCACATATATTGTTATGGCAGATGCTCGTGAGCCGCCGTGATTTACACCCAAAACAGTCGCATCCTTGAGACATTTCCCAACTTCAAAGACATTTAAGCAATCACCTCATCGACTGACCGATGCTCGACCAGCATCGTGAGTTCGCCGAACGGATTAACGATGTCTCTGAGGTCAGGCATCTTAGAACGTCAGACAAGTATAAAATTAAGCATCCGTCGCGAATATGTTCGAAAGTTCCGCATTCAAAAAACCAAATTTATAAATATCAAACCTTCATAGCTATCGTCCAACTCTTGGCCCTTGGACTGCTGCTCAGTTCAATACAATAATACAAGATGCGCATCAGTAACACTGTCGCACTTGCGCTTATCCCCGGTTCCCTTGCCGCCCCAGTGCAGAGCGCTGCTTCACAGGACTTAAAGGAAAATAACGGCTTACCCAGGCCCGGTTTGCTGGGAGGCTACGGTTTGCTGGGAACTGGGATCGGGGGCCCCTTCGGCTTACTGAATACCGGGCTGTTACGTGGCGGCAGTTGGACATACCCTCGCCCCCCTCGCCCCCCTCGCCCCGACGTCTACCGTCGGGATGCCGAAGGCACGCAGACAGCGCAGGTAGACGCTTCACAGGACTCAGAAGCTTACGGCTACTACTCCGACCCCGGTTTGCTCGGATTCTCTGGTTTGCTAGGAACTGGGATCGGGGCCCGACCCGGCTTACTAGGAACCGGGATATTACGTGGCGACCCGGGTTACCCTCGCCGCGGGGGCTACTATCGCCCCGGCGTCTATCGTCGGGACGCCGAAGACACGCAGACAGCGCAGGTAGACGCTTCACAGGACTCAGAAGCTTACGGCTACTACCCCGACCCCGGTTTGCTCGGATACTACGGTTTGCTAGGAACTGGGATCGGGAGCCGATACGGCTTACTAGGAACCGGGCTGTTAAGTGGCGACTCGGGTTACCCTCGCCGCGGGGGCTACTATCGCCCCGGCATCTATCGTCGGGACGCCGAAGGCACTCAGACAGCGCAGGTAGACACTTCACAGGACTCAGAAGCTTACGGCTACTACCCCGGTTTGCTAGGATACGACGGTTTGCTAGGAACTGGGATCGGGGGCCGATACGGCTTACTAGGAACCGGGATATTACGTGGCGACCCGGGTTACCCTCCCCGCGGGGGCTACTATGGGGGCTACTATCGCCCTGGCGTCTATCGTCGGGACGCCGAAGGCACTCAGACAGCGCAGGTAGACGCTTCACAGGACTCAGAAACTTACCGCTACCGGGACTCAGAAACTAACAGCTACATTAGCCCCGGTTTGCTAGGAAACTACGGTTTTCTGGGAACTGGGCTCGGGGCCCCCTGGGGCTTACTGGGTACCGGGCTATTACGTGGCTACGGCGTCTATCGTCGGGACGCCGAAAGCACGCAGACAGCGCAGGCAGACGCTTCACAGGACTCAGAAACTTACCGCTACCGGGACTCAGAAACTAGCCGCTACCCTAACCCCGGTTTGCTAGGAAACTTCGGTTTGCTGGGAACTGGGATCGGGGGCCCCTACGGCTTACTGAATACCGGGCTGTTACGTGGCCACTGGGGCTACGGCGGCAGCCGGGTCTACGCTCGAGATATGAGCGGTGCCGAAGGGAGGGAGCAGCGTCCAACAGAGTAACCAGAAGGGAGGGAGTCAGTCGACAACGTCTAAGGGAAATTAGCGACAACCCCGACTGAGAAGTTGTTGGAGATATAATGGTTAAGTTGGTTTGTTTACTTTAGAGGATTGACATTTCTCGAGTTCGCATGCAACTAGTCTTTAATACTGGTGTATCGCGTGAATGCAAGCTTATTCTTGAAACATTTCCTGCACAGGACGCGAATATTGTGAAGTTGCAGTCCACCGCGGTATAAGGCCTTGGTGATTCCATGTCGCCTAATCGGGTGATGTGCCGTCCTCGAAAAGATTGACCCACTTTATGAGGCTCAAGCAAGGTTCGAGAGGCCATGTAACAGCTCGACGACACGATAGAAAAGAAAAAAGGTCTATATGCGGCGATAGCACACTCGAAGTGATGGCAGGCCAGTTGACCAACTCGACCCACACTACCCTTAAGCCTGCTCTTTGGCATAGAAGTACAGGGATGTCCTTCAAGTATGCCAGTATCTCAAATGATGTAGGTTCGTATATAGCGGGGAGCTGTGAGGACTTGAGTGAAGCGGCAATACGTAGTGTCTCGACATTCAAATTGTTTTGTTCATTCCTGCGGACTGGAAGAGAGTAGGAGAATGATTTACACGCAGAGCGATGCTGCCGACTGTGTATTGTGACGGGATATGCAGAGATTGGATCCATCATTCGACGAGCATACGAAGAAGAAGGGCAAGGGTAACAAACGGCTGTAAATAGTCGAGGTCTTTGGTTCACACCGCACGTATCCGTTCGTTTGAGTACTGTCGACGCAAAGGGATTTTACTTTTTCTCTAACTTAACTGAGATTAGTATTCTAAATATCCTAATGCGTTAAGTATTTCAATATTTACGAGTTGGGTCTTAAATACTTGAAAGCATTAAACCTGAAGACCATCCAAGAGACGGTATAGCTCCAGATGATTGCCTATTTCGTAGCATAATCACCCACATCGCGGCCGTTGCTCAAGACGCGTCGCGTGCCACGGCTTCCCGTGAGCCAGGCAATGCGGACAACATTAATCAAAACCAATGGAGACAAAGAGTGTTTTTGCGTCCTTTGACCAATATTCACCCCAGTCAACGTCAAAGTATGGGCTCAGTCATGCTGGGGAAGTAATGTGCGTATTGTGGCCTTTACGTAGAAAGGGTAATCGAAACTTGCTGGCATATATCACCACATGGCTAAGAAGGCAGAATATGTAAGCTAACCCCTGAGCTGAGGTTTTGTTATTGGCCCAGATCCCTGTTTATGATCTGCCTAACGCCTTAACGCATTGGATGCGATAAAGTAGCAAGAGCTTGCTTTTGAAAGTTGCCAGTAAGGGAGGCCGTAAGACCTCAATACTTGCACCGCATGTGCTTTACACATAATATGCATCAAAGGACGATGATAATAGTAAGCCATCACGTATATATAGGGAGGAGAGGCACTTGTTTATCCTCTGACTGCTCATGTCATCATCCCGCAGTCCCCTCCAGTACGCCTAGACCTGCCGTTCGAGATGCATCTTTCGACTCTCCTCACCATTTCGTCACTCGCCTTGACTGCCACCGCCAGTAAGTAATGACCTCGGCCCCGGGTTCTCTGGCGATATTCGCACTGCCTTCACAAGCTAAGCAATCTTTACGCGCCAGGCCAGTCTGCGACTACCGCCGGCAAGCAATGTGCTTGGTTCGGCAAGGGCCCCATATGCAGGGGTAAATGCCCTGATAAATGGCGATTTTATGAGCGCAAGAAGGCGGACTGTGTGGTTGGCACAAGAGTCTACTGCTGCCATTGAGACGTGGTGTCGAGTGTGAGACCCGTGTCGGTCGGACAGCTCCATCGATGCCCAAGAAATGGAATGTAGGATCAGGAGCGGGGAACTGCAACAGGAAAAAGAAAATATCAGACAGACACACTCAGCAACGAGTCTTGAAGCAAAGATTGCCAAGTGTGCGAAAACCCGCTGAGGTGCCGCATACCCGGCGGCGATGACATTTTGGGGAATGTGCGGGCAGATGCCGTGACAAAGCCGGGCATGTGTCTATACTAGCAATTCCCCTGGCGATCAGATTCAAGCAGGCTGTCTCGTAATCGAGCCCAATCAAGCGTGTGAGCGCTCAGTTGACACCCGTGAAGACGGGGACAACGTGCGAGTAGACTGAGGGGCCATATCATGAGCTGAAAGTAAAGGTATGCGGTGTAGCCGACGAGCAGCATGCGTCTGGCCTGGCCCATCTCGTGCCTTAATGTAACCCAATTACACTATGGCCCCCTGATTGGCGATGCTTGTCAACATACCCTCCGAAAGCTCAACGTTTGTTTCATGTTGCTCACCCGATTTGACCGAGGCAGATGATGGACATTCGAGTTTAGAGGAGCTTTTACAGCGTCCTATCAACTGAACAGGATATCTCCCTTCTTTATTCTGCAAACGCGTTATAATGACAGTATCTCTCTTGTTACCATTTATGAAAGTAATAGAATCGAACATCTGGTTTGGTTTAATATACTACACTTGCACCAGACGTTCATAATCAATTGACGTTTTCTACGCATCCGCAAATCTTTCGTGAATCTCGCCAGATAAAGCAGGCTTGATATCATTGTTAGTTCCAGAATCTGTCGATGTTGCCATGATCCTAATCTCTAAAACCAGACGTCAAGCCACTGTGACTGACAACACTACATGGAGCTGTGATCCAGCCCTCGGTCATGTAGAATTATCCTTATTCTTCAGATACAGCAGCCAGGGACGATTCGTGACGGCTCCGGCTATATCTCTTTCAGCGACCTGCTTAAATTGATGTTCTACCAAGGCCATTTCTCTCATTGCAACAACCGTCTTCTAACGTAACATGATCTCGATATTTCTTCATCGACGCGCAGAGGCGAGTGTAAGCATCCAGTCTCAGACCACAAAACGGAACTGCTTCGATCACGCAGATCATAGACCACCCTCCAAGGTATCTGCAGGGGACATCTCTTGCCGTGTCTTCCGTGTCTTCCACGACTTCTATCAAACGCATGACGAGGGTTAATGTGGACGCTTCACCCTGCCCGCGTTCCATCCTGTCCTTCATCGATGTTGTTCGTTCGGAGTAGCTCCGTGGCCTGTACTTCTGCCTGACACTGACATCACAGCAGCAGACAACGATATGAAAGGTGGACCGTTCACCGCTTCTTTTTGCGAGGTTGTCAGTCATCCATGGTTCCGTGGGAGCACTGCCACCGGCGACATACCCATGCAGCTGGACGATCTAGACGACGGATATTCGGCTTGACGCTTTCGGAAAACGCGGTGCAAAGAAAATACGTTTCGCTGTTCAGAATCTCCATATCCTGCCCATCATATCATCTCAACTATGTGAGTCTCCGTATTCTGCCATCGTATCAGCTCAACCTCACGGGCCAGGTTGATGACTGGAGCTTCAGATTGTGCTCATTCCCAGCACTTTTCGTTCTTACAAGTTACGCTCTCGGCATCGAACAGCTGAGAGCAAGTCCCAGTATCTACGGAACTACCATGTTTGCCGATTATCCGAGGCGCGTTTCATGCTCTGCACCATTCACGTGTGATATTACCAAGCGCATATTGTATGCACTCGACCCAAACCCGAATGTCACGAAAGCTCAGGCTCTGGAGATGGGCTGTGCAGCTGCGCCTCGATACCCGACAACTGCTTTACCCCGCCCATTTAGGAGTCAAGTGCGATATTGACGTTGGGTATTCAGGCGTCAAGTTCCAGTTTCCCGTGATGTGGACAGAACGTTGAAACTGGAGCATTTAAGGTCTTTGGTCCGCAAATCTGTAATACGATCAGTAAGTTCTCTTGGCATCACAAGATCCTATCTACCTTTGGCTTGTCTCACAAACCGTTTCTTCTGAAAAATCAAATACCGCACATCAAGCCCAACATGCCCGCCAAGGTCCATATCAGCGCCAACAAGGCCATCATTTCTGGAGCATCCGGCAATTTCCGGTCCGCCACCATCAAGGCAAACGCCGACGTTCTGCAGCTTGTGACCATCAGGGTGGACGAGACCGACTTTCGCTTCACCGGCATGGGGGAGGCAGATAAAATCATTGGGTCGACTCAGCTGCCCGATTCCTTTGACAAGATCGAGGTCACGTCTGAATTCGTCGACGGCCAAAAGGCTCGGCCGTCAGTCGAACTTAGGAACATGGGGTTCTCGTCCTTGGGCGCGGGGGGGAAACTCGTCATTGTGGCCGAGAATGGCGACGACGAGAGCTTTGACGATACAATCATTGAGTTTCATGCTTGAGCATCCGAGTAGTCCAACTACCATCAGAGAGAATCCGCTGGCCGAAACTTGGGGCTCGGAATCAGGATGCTAGTTTATCGTCGACTTTGCGTAGTGCTTAGTATGAATTCACGAAGAAATTGACATGGCGCGCCGAATCATTTGACTACAGATGCCGTTATACAGACGCCGGGTGGCTAGTGATACTCAATGTAACCCTCATGTCATCTGGCACATATCTCGTCATTTCCATAAGGCCGAGATCGTTCCAATCGTTGTCTTTTTCGGAATGAATGAATGAAAATTCCATGTTCGCTTCCATTTTCGTGCAGCCGACTTGCTTGCCTTGAGGCGATGCCCCAGTATGGGTAACTGCAACGTTATACTGGCAAACATTCACGATGGCTCAATAAACAGGCACCCGAGCTTGGCTGTGAACTCGCCGGAGATGGTGAGAAACGCGCGATTCACTCGTCCGGTCCAGCATTGTTCGCAAAGGCGCATGTCATGGATGTCTTCTTGACGCTGCCACGACTTGATCTAATGCTGCGGGAGGCAAAGACGAGAGCCTTGGCGGTACGCCGCAACAGCGCGAGGTAAATATGACTGACTAGAGATCGTTCATATTCAAATCGAGGAATCTTGGTCTAGTGATGCGCACTGACATCGCAACCTTCTAGGACGCCGCTTCAAAGCCATCAATGATAGTGGCAATATTGTATTTGGCTGGAGAATGCTCTCTTCGGCGTAAAAGGTCTTGTCGCTTCAGCCTTGTTTCCACCATCTCACAGTTTTTCAAGGCTACCTCGTCGTGATCATGAAACACTCTACAGCCTTCTACCACTACCAAGAGCCCCAACGGCCGCCTCGCGATGGCTTCGCACGGCAATACCGGTATATCGGACGACGCCCGCCTCGTGAACATCAGCCATTCGGGCGATGGTCCGGTTATAAGCCCCGCAGGAACCAAAAACTAGGAGGTCGTCCACTCTCTTGCCACTCATCTTCACCAGCGGCGCCGACGGGGAGAACCAAGACCAGGATCAGCGAGCAGACCTCAAAGGCTTGCTCACTGGTCTGAAAGTCGACTTTGCCCAGGTAGCTCGGGCCGAGGCTATCACGGGCGGCCATCCAAGATAATCAAGGCCGAGGTCTTTGTAGGACGCACGCCGTACTGGTGTCGGGGATTGAGCGAGCATGATCCCTTCGCCGTTGTGTTTGGGGATGATGAACCGGTTTCATTGATTTGGTTCAGCCCAAGGGCCTGGGCGTGACAGTGACGATTGAACGGGGTGAGAACACACTCCGCTTCTGCTCTGTTGCGCGGCTCGGAGATGTCTGGAGTAAAGCAGTGCGTGTGCTCGGTGGCCGAGCACGAGCAGACGAGGGACGGTCTCGCATGAGAAAGATAAGCAACAAGCTATAAAGGCCGGGATTTTTGCTTCTTGCCATAGTCTCTATTCATTGCTGAACCGCCGCGGACTGTGCCCCGTGTTTGGAGGTATTGTTAGGCCTGAGCAGATCGAAAGCCACGCCCCCAAAGTAAAAGCACTGCTCCCTGTAAAAGGATAATGCGTATCCCTTCCTTTTCCGATTGGCAAGTTCCTAGTAGTTTCTTGGGTACGAAATGCCTTGTGGATGTTTGGCTGAACAGTCGTGCCACGTGCGCTTTGATGAGCGTCAGTCGAGCAAAGGCACTTATACTGTAGGTGTATAGACTGCTTTAGTATACGATGGAGAACCATCTCACTGATACCAATAAACCGTTAAACACTTGGCGTTGGTCAATCGGTTCAGAGATCCCGCATGATCTCGGCCACTGCGTCAGCAGCCATCTGCCGTCGCTTAGCATCGCTCATTTCAGCTCCAGCATCTCTCGCGGCCTTGAGCCTGCGCATCATGCCCTCGAGCTTGGCAATCTCGTCCGCGTCTAGGTCCGCATGCGAATGAACGTTTCCTTTGGATGCTTCTCCTTCGACGACTGCGCTGTCGTCAGCGCGAGGTCCGACGGGGGCATCATCGTCCCCTTGCGTTGACAATATGGCCTTTTTGAGTTCCTGCATGATATCTCCATGGACGCCGAAGTCGAGCTCTTGAGAGTCGAGCTTGCTCATGTCTAGATCAGTGCCAGGAGCCTTGGGCAATTCGAAGTCCTGAAATGAGTCGTCCGAGTTGGCCTCGCTTGGGTCGACTGCCTGTTCCCAGTCGTTTGCCTGCAAGGCCTCGTGGACGCGGCTCATGCCCGCCTTGACTGAAGAAGCTTGTCAGCATAACTAACTTGCGTGTTTAACGGCAGCGAGGACGTACACCCATCCTCGTCCTCGCTCGAGACATTGTTGCCGACGTGAATGTACTCGAGTGCCCAGCCACAGACATGGTTGCAGAGTCCTTCCACGTCGCCCTCGTCTGCATCTCCGCCAACACCGACAGCCAGACCTACCCCGTCCCAGGACTGGTCGCCGAAGCCAAGGTCCATGAGGCGCTTCATCTGCTCCAAGAGCTCGCGCAGCTCGGCCGTCGAACCGCCTTTTGACGGCACGGGGAAGACGACCATGAACCCCCCAACTGCCCTCAGAACCTCCTGCGCTTCCGGTTCGAGAAACGTGGCGACCCACTCGGACGTCGTCGCAATCGTATCGAGCCACACGGGAATCACGGCCTTGTAGTATTTGGTCGTCATGTCAAACTTGACGGTCTCGCCGGCTAGGGGCGACCCGGGTTCTGGCGCTGTGCCCGTCAGGTCTTGACTGTATTCGTTAGAGTGACTTTTACAGACGAGGCCTTGAGGGCAGACCTGTGATGAACTTGCGCAAGAGCTCTTCATCTTGTGCCAGACTGACGGCCAGGATGCGCCTGGGATTGACAATCTCCCCCATTGTCTATGGCCGAGCTTGCGCTCGAAGCACAAAGTGTCGATTCTTCCCCGATTTCAAAAGATGCCTATCGACTAGATCTGGTCAGGCGGGAAGAATGAGTCCCAGGCTGTAGAATATGGTGGCGAAAGGCCCGGCTTCAATGTTTGACGAGTCGGCGGGATGCTGCGACAGTGCGAAGTACGAATACATGGCTGTTGTCTGGGCGTCCCGATTGCAGGGCAGTTGCGTATTACAGTGCGAGTACAGTATCCATCACGTGGGGAGCTCCAGGCTACAAGCGGTGGCATTTTGGAGGTTCGAGCATGACCAACTCTCATCCCCGAGCATTTATGTCACAGCTTTCCAAGACCTTGACGAACCTCCTCGAGGTCTCACGAGGAGTCTCCCGATACCAATTCCATGACATGCTAATTGAGTATAATCAAAAATCCACTCTCGCCATGCTGATCCATCCCAGAACTGCAATGCAAACGCCCGACCAGTCACGCCCAACGCCTCGACCACGTCTCCCATGATTCCAAAAATCACTTTCAACCCCACGCTCGACGCTCAGCACTGGTCGCCTCCCCAGCCAAAGGACCGATTCACCACGCCCATGGCCTCGACGCCCGCCCTCCACGCGCCCTCGAGCCCGCCGACCCCTTCGCTCGGAACCACGACGCCGGCGCGCGCCCTCTCGAGGTCGCCCTGGTCGAGCTGGCCGTCGCGGCCGGCCCGGCACGCTCGTCGGCTGGCTGGCGTGCCACTCGGCGGCGACCGTCTCCCAGCGGAGCGTGCGCAGCTTGAGCCAGGGCCAGGACAGCAGGAAGAGCAACGTCGCGTAGAAGAGGAAGCACACCCAGCCCGTCAGGCGCCAGCGGTTGGTGCGGCACTCGTTGTAGACGTCGACGCGCGCGTTGCGCACGGGGAAGCTGACGACGGCGCGCCCGCGGTAGTTTGTCGCACGCACCAGCGCCTCGAGCCGCCGCCGCACTAGGTCCCAGTCCCAGCCGACGACGCGCCGCTCCAGCGTGAAGCACTTGAGCCCCGCGGGACTCGCGCAGAAGCGGTGGCACCACTGCTCCACGTCGGGCGTCCCCTCCTCGGCCGCCGACCCGCGCCCACCGAAGCCCGGCGCCCGCTTGGGCACGACGGTCCCGCGCCGCACCTTTTCCAGGTTGCCGGCGGCCACGAGCTCCCGCCACGACTGCTGCTGCCGGATGTCGGTGTAGAGGAGGTGCGTGAGCTCGACGCGCACGTCAAAGTCGACCACCTCGTCGCTGCCGCTGCGGTCCTTGTCGCCGCTGCGGCGCCGTCGCTCCCGATGCGTGCCGCGCAGCCGCACAAACGGTCGCGGCGGGATGGCTGCCAGTCGCTGGACGTGGTCGAAGAGGAACGCGGGATCCGAGTCGAGCCGCGAGTCGATGTAGTAGGCCGTAGTCCCGTCGCCGTCGTGGCCAAACGGCTGAACCCGTAAATCATTGCCTCGTGGGACCAGAGGATCGACGGGGCCCAGGCTGGCATCGTCATTGTATTCGGCATGCTCCGAGTACAGCGGCGGCAACTCGTCGTCATGCTCATCCAGCGTTGGGTCGTCAAAGTATCGGCCCGTCGAAGCAGCAGGCGGTGGGGCCGCCCCGGCAGAAGCGGCCGTATTGTGCAACGCAATTGCGCTGCTTGTTTCTCCCAGGACAGACGAGGAGAGCGTTTTCGAGGCGGCCAGCGCCTCGTCCGTGGGCGGATTGCCCATGATGGCAGGTTTCGATTCAGAGGAGAAAGAGGCACGTAGGGCTGATGTGAATGGTAATGTGTCTCAAATATGCTGCAAACGAGGATCCAGGACGTGATGAGGAAAGAATCAGGATGGACCGAGGAGACTGCGGCTGACGAGATACGTTCAGACCCGACTCCTCAAACCAACGACTCCGAATGCGTCAGCCAGGCAGCCAAGGGTCTTGGTACAGCCCGGCGGGGTGCTCCGCCAGGCTTCAACGGCTGGACCCTGCGCGCCAGCTCACCTGCCCAAAGGGGAAGTCGTGTTTCAATGCGTCCAAGCCGAGCCTCAGCCATGACTCGTGATACCTCACTTACACCAACACTCGGCATGGATTCAATACGTATATTCGAGCCCGTCGTGGCATTCTATTCCAACATGCAATGCGCTGCGACTCTACTGCCTCGGCCGTCTTTTCGCTCTAGCCCATCTAGTTCTCGTCCACATCCACCAGCCGGCCTTCGTCCCATTTTCGCTTGGCCGCCTTGAGCAAAGAGTCCAACTCTCCGCTCATGTCGCACATGCTGCGGAACGACCCGTCTTCCTTGCTGATGAGTTCCCACGGGTGCCCGTATTCCACCACGACGCCTCTGTCCAGCACCAAGACCTTGTCGTAGTCGACAATCGTCTGCAGTCGGTGCGCAATCGTAATCACAGTCCCCGTCAGCTCCCGTATCGTCTCCTGAATCTTGGAGTCTGTGCTGTAGTCGATTGATGCCGTCGCCTCGTCCATGACCAGCACCGTCGGCCTCTTCAGCATCGCTCGCGCAAGACAGAGCAGTTGTCGTTGGCCCTGCGATAGGTTCGACCCCGATTCCGACACGGGCGAGGACAGGTCCAAAAAGACGTTCTTGTTGGTTGCTGATGGCGACGCCGGCCGTTCGACCGCCGACGATTCTGACGATACATGGATCGCCGGCACCGACACGGCCGCCCGTCCCTGCTCCTCTGGCCCAATCAGCTGCACTCGCCGTAGGGCATTGAACACTTCCTCGTCCGTGTATTGGTCAAAGGGATCCAGGTTGGTTCGAATGGTGCCCATGAAAAGCGTGGGATCCTGTGGCACAATGGTAATCTTTTCGCGCAAATCCCTCAGTCCAATTTGGCTGATATCGATGCCGTCAATGACTACCCGCCCGCTCTCCGCCTCGAGCGCGCGGAAGATGGCCAGCGCGAGCGAACTCTTGCCGGCCCCAGTGCGGCCCACGATGCCCACCTTCTCCTTGGCTTGAATCTTGAGCGAAATGTCGCGAAGGACCGGATCCAGCTGTTCGCGGTATCGCGTCGAGTAATTGACAAATTCGACATTGCCCTTTTCCGGCCACGAAGGCGGTGGACGGAAGTCCTCGTTGATGGGCGCCGCCTCTTGTTCCAGGTCGAGGTATTCCTTGACGCGCTCCATCGAGTTCATGTTCTGCTCGTTCATGCCGTATAGACGCACGAGCCAGAGGAGGTTCTCGGTAAAGTTCATGGCGTAGCTGAGCGAGATACCTGCCGCCCCAGCGTCCACCTTGCCCAAGCTGAGGATGATGAAGACGCCGGCGGAAAATGACACCAGATTGCCTAGAGCATCCGCTCGGAATGCGAGCCATCTGTTACATGCCCACAGATAAATGAACGGTCTGCTCTGGGTGTTTACCTTGGCCAGGTTGTCGCGGATGAATCGGCGTTCATCGCCATAAGCCCGAATGGTCGTCATTCCGCTAAGCGTCTCACCAAACTGCTGGAAGAGGGGGCTGCGCTGTACCGATTCGAGCCGTTTCAAGTCGCGAGATGCGCGCAGGTAGAAAACGGCTACCAAGTAGAATAGACCAGAGATGAAGACGGCCGCAATGAGGAAACCAGGTGTGATGAAGGCTATCAGCACGACTGTCACGATGAGAGAGAGAGCGCACGACATAACGCCAATGGCCACAGGGGCAATCTCCTGGTCGATGGCTTCGAGGTCCTTGCTGAAACGATTCATCAGCCGGCCGAGCGGCGTCTGGTCAAAGAACTTGAACTTGGCTCGGGTGACGGCCCTCATGAGCTGATCGTGGAGGCAGCGCGACGCTGTGAGGGAACCAAAAAAGATCCAGACGTCTCGAATAAGTGCAAAGAAGGCGCCAGACGCGCCGATTATCGCAAGCCCGGTGAGATAAAAGGCAACATTAACCTCGGGTGCCGACGATGCTGATATTGTCTCCGACGAGGTCGATGGGCCGCCGAGCTTTGCCATGGTTGCCCACGTGCCCTTGGCCATGGCCTTGCTGCCGTATGAGCTGGACAGGGAGCTCAACGCGATGCGCGAGCTTTCCTCATCAACGTACATGTTGGCCCACTGCCGTACCCAGAAGTTGGTTGCCACCGTCGACAGTTGCTGCAGATTGAAAACGACTAGAGCCACAGCCCAGAACCACCACGGCCCCATGGCGCGCAGGTACAGCTTCATGACGGGCCATTTCACGGATCCGGTTGCCTTGCCCTCATCCATGGGGTCGTCTTGCGGTTTCTTGCTGGACTTGATCTTGTTGGAGATGTTGACGCTGTTCATGGTGTTGTTGTTGCTGTTAATCATTGTCTCGGTATCTCCAACACTTGACGGCACTCGTGAAGGCACGCGGGAAGCTGCGGCAGAGGGAGGTCTTGATCGCTGGATGTCCTCGCCGAGCTTTCCCGAGTCAATGACTTCCTGCACCGGGCCCTTGGCGGTTACTCTGCCGTTGTCGAGGACGACGACGTAGTCGGCCGAGGGGACGCAGAGTTGAATATTGTGCGTTACGAGAACGCATGTTCGATTTCTCATGAGCGGTCCCTTGATGCAGTTGGTGAAGATCCACTGCGCAGTGTGCGAGTCAACGGCGCTGAGGCAATCGTCCATGAGCACATGTGCTGAGTTGGAGTAAAGGGCTCGCGCAAGCGAAATGCGCTGCTTCTGGCCACCAGACAGCGTGATACCCTTTTCTCCGACCAGGGTCTCGTCGCCGTTATCGAGTATCTCGAGATCTCGCTCGAGAGCGCAAGCCACAATGACATCTCTGTACCGCCGTTCGTCAAAGGGGGACGCGAATAGGATGTTGTCGCGGATCGTGGCGTTGACGAGCCACGCAGCCTGCGCGACGTATGCGACCGTGTCGGCCAAGCCAGTCTCGGGATCCGGTCGAACATCTTCTCGACTCTTACCGCCGGGACAAAAGACTTTACCATCCATGAGGGTCATTTCGCCCAGTAAACCCATGAGCATTGATGTCTTGCCGGATCCGGTGGCGCCGGCAATGATGTTGAGCTTGCCAATCTCAAAGTCCACGTCCAGATCCATGAGTCGGAAAGCGCGTGAGCCGTCTTCCATGATCGAATCCTTGCCGCCCCAGATCAGAGTTGCTCCCCTGAAGCCGATGCGCTTTACACCATTTTCATCAACATTGTCCTCGCCTAGCTGGTCGTACTTTTCCGTCTCCTCTTCATTCAGGAACTCTTCCACGCGGTCGATGGACACCTTGGACTCTTGAACGTGGGCAAACATGTCGCCGAGCTGATCCAGGGGCACTCGAAGAAGCATGAAGAGCGAGATGGCGGTGAAAGCGATGGATGGAAGAAGCGGCTTCTTCTCAACCAGGGTGTAGACGAAGAAGGAGAAGAAGGTGATGAGGACTGGCACCGAGTTCCACGTGGCTACTGCAACGGCCCAAAGCATGAAGCGAGAGCGGAGAGCGTTCAATTCCGCACGCCGCTTCTCATCAATGATTCGGCCAAAACGCTCCTCCCATGCAAAGTACTTTATAATGCGAATATTCTGGAGGACCTCATTGGTCACGTTGATGCGCTTGTCGGTTGCCGTCATGATGTTCTTTGAGGTGATGTTGAAACCACGGGCGATGAAGTAGTTGATGGGCAAGAGCAAGACCATGACAATCAGTCCGGGAATTGCGCTAAGACCCATGACTTGCCACAGCAAGACGACGCAGACTGTGAGCTGTGTAGGGGCCGCGGCGCAGAGGAAGTGCAAGTAAGCGGTGACTTCGGCAACCTTGAAGCTGTCGACGGACATGAGGTTGATGATGGTACCCAGGTTTGCTTGCTCATCATCACTGGCAGGCTTGCTTTCCGGCGTTTCCCTGGTAGCACTAGTGGCCGATTCCGTGTCGCTGGCAGGGTTTTTGTTCTTTCTCTTGCCGAACCCCAAGGCGCCCTTGATCTTGGCAGCAGCCCCCTCACTATCGGAGTCGTCTTCTTTTTTGGCCTTGGAAGCCTTATTCTCGAGTAGAACTTTGTCTTTACCCGCAGAAGCTTTGCGGCGCAACGCTTTGGCATAAATGTCCCCAATCATGATGGCACGGACGCGGATGCAAATCCTGCGGCCTGTCCACAGGGCTGCATTATCGGCATAAGAGCGAACAGTGTCAAGAACCGGTAGAGCGATGACGTATAGCCACAAAACATTTCTGGGGGCGTCGTCTGGTTTCTCAACGTACTCGAGGATGGCCTTGAGCAAGAGTGTTGGTGCAAAACCAAAGAGGCCCGAGACGAAGGCCATGAAACACTGAAAGAGCAACATGCCCTTGAAGAACTTGAGGAGATGCCAGGCCAAGGCACCAGTTCGCTTGAGTTGACGGTAGTCGGCAATAACGGCAGCTGCCTTGTCCTTTGGCAGCAAGTTCCAAACATTGCTCATTTCCATGCTGTTCTTCCAGCCCTGATAGACGATTGCGTCAACCCAAGCAAATGTGGCAAGTGAGAAAAGACTGGCCAGCGGCTCACGAGACGGCTCGATGTCGTCTTCCCATTCGAGCAGAACCGTCTTGTTGCCTTTTCTGGTACCCATGGCCATACCGAACAGCAAGGTGACGAGAGCAAACTCGACGATGGCTAGCGCCTGGGCTAAGCCCGAGTTGGGGTGAATGAGAGCGGAGCGAAAGAGGGCTATGTCGAAGAGCCAGACAAGTCCGTAAATGGCAGCCGTATGGTTCCAGAGGTGTGGAAGGCGCCATTTCGATGCGCCAAATAGTCGTAGAGACGCGAGGGCAAGCGTGTAGATCCAGGTAACAAGACCGGCCACTGCGGATAATCTCCTGCGTCCTGCCTGATCGTAGGCGCCCGTGATGACAGCAGTTGCATTGATGACGACGAGGCCGATAATGGCCAACTCTTCCACAATCTGAGAGAGACGTTGGGCAGGGGGCCTATCGGCCTGAACTATGGAGCCCCTACTTGTCGTCCTTGCGAGTGCCAGGCGACCACCATTGATCTCGAGGCCGCGTTCATCGTCCGAATCGGAGTCGGTGTCGACGTCGAGGGCGGAATCGGGGGGGAGAGCTGTATGGTCTTGCCCGGCGTGCGGCTCGCCCGCTAAGGGGTCATAGCCTTTCGAGTGCCGGCTCTTGATAGCTCGAGCAATTCCAGACCAGGCGAGACGGAGGCAGGAGAGGGCGATGACCATGAGTGGAAAGAGGGTTCGGAGATAACTGTGGCGTTTTGGTCAGTAATGGTCAGCATTGTGCGTCGCACAAGGCGTTCGGAAGCCAGGTTGGTGCAGGGATCGAGGGGGCGTGGGTAGAAGGCCTAAATGGCCGGGGGCTGCTTGACTGGAGAGCGTCGTGGCACGACGTAAGGTTGGGAGGACAAACTCTTGTTGAAAGCATTGGGAGAGGTCATCAACCCGCCATATCGGCAGTGAGCATTGGGCGAAGGCACCCATGGTCAGGGCCGACGTCGGTGAAGGCGTGGACGGTGCTGTCGCATGCGGCCGCGAAAGTACGTGCAAGCGTGGATACGGAACAAGAGCCAGGTATGGCTAGGCCTGCGAAGCAATGACGAGACGACGAATGCTCCGCAATGATGCCTCTGTTACCGCCCCGATGGTTGGCTTCGTGAATCGACGAGCGCCAGCCTCGAGAGGAAGAAGGGGAATGGCGTTTTGTTGAGTAATCGAAGAAAAGGTACGGGAGAGGGGAAGAAGAGGCCCGGGCCAGGCAGCGTAGGACGAAGAACGGGACGCGGCGCAGGATGGCGTCTCGCGTGTTGATGTCGCAGACCGCGCTGCCGATTGCGGGTGGACGGGCGGGAGGAATTCAACGAGGGTCGGAACCCGTGTTGCGGTAATCGATATCGGAAGCCGGAAGCGCGTGCGGCCAGGCGGTACGGTAAGAAGCAAGGGCGCAGTCGGGAACTTATGAGACAGACCCTCGGCGGGCGAGCTGGCTGGCTGGCTCAGGGCTGACAGTGGCCGGGATCTCGTGGAAGGATGTGGATCGATAAGATGCTGATTTTCCAAAAGATTATCTCGCTTGTGCTCGTTTCTTTTTGACGCTGCCGCAGATCTTGGTCGGATCTTGGCCGCGCCACGTGCGTACGTGAACGTAGGCCGACCCAAGCAGCCCAAGCACGCAGGCGTCTTTTGCAGTAGATGCACAGAAAGGCCACCGAGGACAAGGGGAAGAAGGCGGTAAATGGTCGACAGGAGAGGGGAGAGGGGGTCTCTTGGAAACCTTCTCGGGCTTGATGAAGTTTGAGAAGGGGGAAAAGAAGGCAAGAGACGGGGAGGGGGAGGTTGGGATGGATTTGACGGCTGCAGACAGCTCGTACCTACTGTACAGTATACCAGGGCTACCAGGCAAAAGAATGGGCAAAGTACCTTACCTATAACGTCAGTGCCCGTGGAGGGTGGGTGACCTGCCTGAAAAGTACAGGTCGGGCGTTTTTACCGGGATTGCCTCAAATCGACCGGCGGTGGCTTCGGGAGGTTACCCTGGTAGCCCGCCAGAACGCATCACGGAAAAAAAAACAGGGGCACAAGCAGCGATCCGCTACAGCGGATGGATGACCAACTGGCCGGGGGGCGACTGCATGAGGTTTGGAGGCTTGCATCGGTGGCGCGCTCTGGACCTCGGGAGGGATGGAGTCGCTCAAGCTTGCACTGGACCCTCATTGCTGAGAGCGAAAGCTCCTTGAGGTTTGTGTGGATAATCCAGCCGTTGCTGACGGCTAGCTCCCCCTTTCCCTTGAATGTCGAGTCACTCGGCGGGCGCAATCTCCTCTCACGTTTCCAAATTAGCAAGCGGATATCCAGTCAACTTGGACCACTCCTTGGCCGAGCTGACCCTTTTTTCCTTCTCAATTTCAAAAGTCAGTCATTTCAAAGTTCGGTCAGAGTCATCGCGAGGATGTAGTTGCTGATGCCACCCGTCGTGACTTTAAGCCCCCGGAGTCAAAATGACTGGGCGGCTTGCAATAGGCATTCCGATGATTCTGCTCGGAGCAACATGACGGACTGAATACTTGGCAGCCGGGTATCCATGCCGTCGTCGACCCAAGGAGGGGTCGCAAAGCTCCACACGGTTCCACGGGAGCCCGCTGTCTTCCGAGCATGTGCATCGATTCCGCCTTGGAATCAGTCATTGAACCTGAATACTGTACTTTGCAAGCCACCACGGACGGGTTACAGAGGTGTCGAATTCATGCACAATCCCAACTGTATTGGCCGCCTCGGGTTCATTCAGGGCCAAAAGTTGACGCAGTCATGCCGTATATGACAGGTGGACTCGCACACAAACTGCCCTTGACGACATGCACTTCTCGCCATATTGCTCTCACGCCGTTGGACCGTTCTCGACAAGGCCTTCTCGAATGTGCGAGCACCGTTGGGACGGTAAATTTCGGGTCGTATGCAACGCTTACCGAGAGGCACGAGCGGTCCATGGAGCCATTTCCAAGTAATCACTTCATCTGGATGCCAGAGCATGCAGCCCGTACTGGTGAGTCTTGTAGGCAGCAGATGATGCATATTGTCTGTCAGTAGGGACCGAGTGATTGATGATTTCGTCGGGACCAGAGCCAACGCGTCGTTCCCATGACTAAGTCGGCCAACCTTGACGGGTGGTGATGAGCTGTGTCGAGTGGTGCTCGTCCGAGCTTCGCTGTGACCAAGGTGTCGAGAGGCAGGGACCCTGAGATTTCGCCCCGGCGCAGCATGCAGCAGCAGTAGGATCCATGCAGTTGCCCTCGACCCTCCCGAGTTTTAATCTCCTCGAATCTGGCCTACCACCGTTGTTGATTTTGTCAGAACTACAGATTATCGGGTCGTTATTGCCCTCCGCACGCGGCCCCGGATGAGCCATGCCCACGTTAGCAAATTGCATATGCGCGTTTCGACCAACCTCGATTGCCTAATTATGGGCATTGTTCAGAGATGGAAATCGCAATGGGCAAGACGACAGCGAATAATGATGGCAATGCAGCAGACCATTGCAGGGCTGCATTGGTGAAGCCATCGTGGTGATGGTGGGGAGCCGGAGACAATCGCCCAGGCTGGCAATCACGTGTTGAGACTGGGCAATTCCGTGAGTAATGTGACAAGTGCCCATCTAGTACTTGTCGACCGACTGTGGAGTGAGTGTTACTTGGCAAGTACCTGTGTTGGGAGTTTGAATATCTGAGCTGGCATCCTCAAACGGCAGGCAGGTGCATCCATACAACCATCAGGGTCCTGCCTCAGATCCTGCCTTAGGTCCTGCCTCATTCGTCCTCGCCGAGGGCAATGCTGACACATATCAGGATTCGTGAGTCAGTGCAGACTCTGCACACCAAAGCTGCTCTTCTAATTACCGCCGCGATACTCTTCGTCGAAACCATCGACCTCTTCGGATCGATGCCGCCGCCTGACGTGACGTCTTTGTTGTTGGATCATGGTCAGCGACCCGCCTGGTGCTACCGTCACATCGTGTACGGGCCTCTTGCACGAGCAAATCCTTGGCATGGCCGCCATGTTCCAATCTGACGATATGGCTGGAGCTCTTCATCAGGAGCCCAGGACCCTTCAAGCCGGACGTGACTCACCGCCATGGACCCCGACTGTGTTTCTACCGCCTCATTTCCCGGCCAATGGATGTCTTGCAGCACCAGTCTTACCCTACATCATCACGGACAAGAGCAGTATGTGGCGCCATATTACTTTCCCATCGGATCTGATGGTATTCATGCCAAAGTCAATAAACGACTATGGTGAGGCGGCTGTCCGAAATGTCCCCCAGTACGAATGCTGTTATGCATGCTACCTATCTAGGAATGAAAGTATACGAGATCGGCCGGCCAGTGATAGGTTGTGCAGTTCTTATGACTGCCTGCATCTACTACGATAAGCTCGTTCTCGTCCCGGGCGCCTGCGCTCGGGAATAGGCAGCTAGCCAATGATGCGAACGATTATGTCTTCAATCGTGACATGGCAAACTCGACGCCTTGCGTGATCTTATGCAAATCTGTCAAGGCTGGACGCCGTCGGCACTTCCCTATCCCTGTCTTGGCCGGACAGCATGGTTCACGAGAGCAACACCTATACCTTTTCATCCCGCACGTCAGAGAAGCTTCATATGCATCACATTACTGGCGTTACAACTCACAACCCATGTACGCGCTGAAATTCGCGAGAGTTGCGGCGCTGAGTGGCGCCCGGCTTAGGACACGACTTGCCGGTTCCCGGCGCCCGAGACAAATCGAAGCCTGGGGCCGATGATTGCGGTTCATGGCGTCACGCTGGCACACGACTGTTCACATTGAACGTGTTACTGACATCGGTATCGGCTCCATTATCCGCAAGTCCCTACAGACTTCACGCGCTTGTTTGGCACATGCATTGACACAAAAACGTTGCATATTTATTTTTCTTGTGCAATATGTAATGAGTTCGTCCCTTTCCTCTCAGATCCTCAATGCTTGCACGTCTGAATCTTGAGCGTTTTGAAATAGCACGAGGGAGGTTATTGAAGGGTCGTTGTGGCTTCCATCTCTTGAAAGCAAGCATTGCGCTGCATCAAAGTGAGTCTATGATTTGAGAGCGTCTCGTCAACTCTGTGTTTGACTCTAGTATGAAACTGGTCCCGCCGTAATGATACTTACAGGCACAGCAAGTGCTACCATCATTGTCACAAGCAGTCATTATGCGACATCTCCAAGATGCCGTGAATGGAACGTACTTTTCCTTTGCGCCAGGCTCCCATGAATGCTGCAATGCAAGTTTATCCCTTCTCGACCTGGAAAGGCCGTCGTCGTGAATCTCAAGTTCGTGGTATCGTCGGTATCGTCGAGCCCGTCCTATTTACGGCGGCTCATGGTTTCACATTGCTGAGGCGGTGATAGCGAGCAGCGGTGGCGATCCGTCCTTTCTTGCCCCAGATGGCTAAAGGAAGCGCAAGGGAGTTGAAGACGAGGCTGAGGCCGGCAACGAGTATAAACATGGCTTGCACGCCCATGGCTTTGCGCCACGGGCTCAGAGCGAATTGGCCAATCATGCCAAGGGTATTGCGGACAACGGCCACTGCCACAAATGCGTACGAGGTGATCTTGCAAAAATGTCAGCATGTCTAGCCACGCCGACGCGGATCCGGGAGCATACATTTGGGTATGAATCTACGACAAGTGTCAGGGCCATGTCGCTAATGGCGCCGAATCCAAAAGAAGTCATTGCACTGCCAATGCACGGGTAGATCCATGGCAGACCCTGCAATAGCCTGTTAGTCTACGTGATCCGTGGATCGTGCCGTGGCAGGAGACTTACGCGACTCGCAGTGATGCCAAACTCGGCCAAACCGCCCGCCATAACCAGGGCTGGTAAAGGTATCAGGTAGAGGCGCATTTCTGGTTCGTAGATGCCCTTGTTTCTCTTTGACAGCCACACGACGAATTTGTCGACGAGATAACCTCCGTATGATATGCCCAAGATGGACCCGACGAAGGGAGCCAGATGCAGATATCCAAGCTGCTTTGGGTTAAAGTTGTAAGGATCCGCGGGAAATATGACGGCCTTCATGGAGCTGACAATGATGATAAAGGCAAGGCAGGTCCCATAGATGGTGGCGGCTCCCAGTATATGCGGCATCCACCACACCCGAAAGGGATAAACCATGATTTTCCAAATCGATTCAGGCGTGGGGGTTACGACCTGCAGTCTAAAGTCGCGCGGATATCGACATTTCCCCTTTGGCCGAGCGTTTTCCACCAACACGGAGCCGTTGTTGCTGGCTGATTCGTCTGCAGACTGAGCGCTCGCATCGTTGTCTTTTTCCCCTGGGCTTTCCGGTCGCACAAACTTGGTCTCTTCGAAGGTTGCTGCAAAGAGGAACGTGACGCCTGTCATGATCGAAGCAAGGGTTATGTAGGATGACCTCCATCCGGAAATCGTCGCCTGTTCGCCAGCAGCAATGGGGCTGAGTGAGATGCCGAACTTCAGTGCCGCGAGATAGAGAGCATTGGCGGTTCCACGTCGATGGACAAAGAACATGTCGCGGATCTGCAGCGCGTCAATACCTTATATATCACGAATCTTGATAGCCACGCCGACGTACACTCATCTGAACAGTCGTCTCGTTGACGGCGCCTGCGATGCCCTTGAGGATGTTGCTCAGATAGAGCTCAGGAATCGACTGCATGTATGCGGACCACCAGACGGCCGCGGTGAACAAGGCAGTTGACACGAGGTAGACAGGCCGACGTCCAAATTTCGTGGCAAACGGAATAAAGAGGACGCAGGCGATAGCATCTGCGCCGAGTTGCGCCGAGTGCGCGCGTGTGAGGTCAGTGAAGCCTGCGTTGAGATCCTTACTCAAGGGCGCCCAGAAGATGTGTTGGATGGATTGACTGGAGACAATGTAAGTGCCATTCGCCGAGCCTAGATGGACGAGGACCAACGCACCCAGTGAAGATGGCCATGGTCGTCGCGGAGAGGAGACCGAAATTGAGACCCTTGCGCCAGAGGGGCCATGACTTGAAGACAGGTCAGTGATGCTTCTCTGGCGGACGTCTCAGGGGTAAACCCTACCAATGGATCATTTGGATCGCCTGACGGCGTGGGGACAAGGGTGATGCCCTCTCCATCGTCTGAGTGGGTTTCTTCAGAGGGCTAGTCAGTATCCATCCTCGTAGAGCAAAGGCTCATGTTGGTGCTTACTCGAGTGCAGCTGGGCGGTGCCCGGCGGGAGCTCCTCGACATTTACGACTGGAAACGGGCCTTGCTCGACGGGTGAACTCTTGTCAAGAGAGTTCATGATGAATTGACTGAAAGCCCCGGTGGGCTTAGGACCATTATCGTAATGTCCGGGCCGCTTGGGCGAACGACAGCCAGCTTAAGTAGAGCAGGCGTTTCCCTCTAAACGTGTGAGAGCCAACAGAACAAGGACAGTTGCGACGCGAGGTAGCAGCAGGCTTGCCCGTCATATACCATGCGACAAATAGCCGTCAAGTCTCACACTATTGTGACGCAACGACAGATCTCGAGTAGACGAAGACAAATGCCGAGAGCTCCCCGACAAGCTCCCCTAGGGATAGCCACGGGCGTGCCTGCAACGTCCGCATCTCCGCAAGGCTTTTCCTCCAAGGTTCCCGGTGGCAGGCCAGGGCCGCAGTGACTGTCGCAGAGCCGGCAATTTATTGGCGAGACAGGGGTCCGGCGAGGAGGGGGGGGGGGGGGCGTTTGTCCCGAGCAGCAGCCCACGGCTTACTTGGAGCGAAAATGCCTGGGATGGGTGGACGGTCAATCGGACCTCCGAGCACCGGGGCTTTCTGCGCTCCAATGACCTCGGGAGCAATCATTCTAAACCTTCAATGCGTGGGAGGAGGAACTATGAGTCCTATGACGCTTGTTCCCCTCCTTGCCCAGCCGGCTCCCGGCGGAGTCGCGCCGGGTTTGGGATGTTGACACGACTTCACGGCGGTGGCGACCCGTTCCATTGAATGACGGTCGAAGGCAGGATCTGCCAGGCACCAAGGAGAGCTGTGCGAGAAACGACAATACTGGTCCCTGATTTCCTACATCCCTTTCTTGGCGAGTTCCTCGGCGCCTGATTGTGCCGAGTGCTCACTACCAAGTAAGAGGTCTCGAGGATGATTATTCGGAGGTTGGCTGAACCGGACCCGGGCATTGTATCCAGAACAGCCCGTATTTCAAGAGAGCGCCAACAGCCAATTCTCAAGAAGCGTCGGGCGCCGGGGGCCGGGGCTGCCACTCGAGATGTCCGCGCTGTGGATTTCTTCAGCCTCGCCCTCGTTGGGGGTGTCGGAAGGGCGGAACCGCTGTCGACACCAGTCATGTCGAGAGTCTAGGGTCCCGCGCGGCTTGATTAGCTCTTCATTGGAGAACTTGGACGGATATGCGGCCTTGTCTCAAATACCGTCGACTCCCAGATCGATTTCGATTCTACCCCGAGAGATTTCCGAGCTCGCGAAGAAGCCCAATCTGGGTGACGTGGAGCTTAGACGGGGCTCATGTCAACCCATCTGGAGCAATCTTTGACTCTCCTGGCCAAAGTTGGCCGTTAAAGGGGCAAGGCTCAGAGGCGGCCCCTTGCGCGGCAGCCAGGCCGGGAATGAAAGCCATGGCGGATAGCTGTTGGCGAAGGCACGCGGGCACGCCACTTGTTCCAGGCTAGCCGGCGCGGCCACCCAAGACAGGCCTCGGCAGCCTCGCCTCGAGTTGGTGAGAGAAAGGGTGAGACCGCGTCGTTTGGCCTGGCTGGCGGGTCCGCACATTCGTCGCGACGGAAGCCGCTCGAGTCCAGAGAAGCATGGAAAGGGGGGAAGAAGGCGGGGACGTGTGAGGCGACGGCGCACAGTAATTATTTCGCCTCCACATGCGAATAAACGGCGGAGCTGAGCAACGGGCTCGTTCGTTCTGGTGATGGTGACCGACACGGCCGGGCCCAGCCATCCATTTTCATTTCCAACGTGCTTGAGCTTGCAAATCAAGGGCACGCTTGGTAAACAATCGACCAAGATGACATTCAATCCCCTGACAGCTGACGGGATGGAGCCCCTCGGGACCCTGGCCCTGGATGCTTTCCCTTTGTTTCCTGCCACGCTTACACGACCTACGCAGCAGAACCTCCGATGCTGGAGCTCACATTCCAACTTGATCCCATTCCTTGGTGTTTTGTCTGCGGCAGGCGGATAATTGCCGCTATATCCGCAAGCAGGTCTCTGCTGGTCTTGAGATGGTGACGGCATGACTCTGGCCTGTCGAGTCGACCATGGCCACCATGTATCCAGTCGCTTGGGTTCTGTCTGGGTACCAGATCGGCCTAGACAAAGACTTGACCAGTCGTTCGAGAAAGGTGCTATGACGGCCTGTCTCCTCTTCAGCCAAGGCAAAGGTAAGGCGGTAGTCGGTCGGCACGATTGTTCACAGCCAGAGTTCCCTGCGGATACGCTTGATGCTCCGTTGGACGTTATGACGTGACGCACCGACTCGGGTCGTATGGGTCGGTCTGAAAACCTGATTTGACAGACTGAAGACTTGCCGGGCTCCGCCTCACGGTCCACGACGTGCTCGCGGATCAATCATGAGGGGCGAGACTGATTCGCCCAGCCAGCAACCTCGTGCCCTCGAGAGCCTTGCCGACCCCAGGACTTGGGCTCGTCTATGTAACCTTCCAAGTCAACGCTCCAGCTCAGGTGTCGAGCTCATGTGGAGTCGGCAAACACTGGCCGATAAACACGGCTCCGGAATCTCACGAGACGAGCTGCACCAACTGATACGCCACGTCTCGCGGCCAAACACGACCTGATCGCCCAGGCTCCGACTTGAATAATCAGCTCCAGAATGGTTTCTCGTCTTCCTGGTCCCCTCAATCCAGCCGATCTAAACACGAAGAAGACTCGGCGGCAAAATCGTGCCGCGACTGTGAATCGGGTCTCAATGCGCCCACCTTTTTCCGATATATGCCAAAACCCGCCCGCCCGGTTTCCTTGCCGAGGTCGGTCAAGTTGTCCGGCCTGTATCTACCGTCTCTTGCAATCACAAACACGCCTTGATTTCACGTACGAGACGTGTTAAATATACAAAATGGCACACAAACCTCGACTCAAGGACACGTTCAGCTACATACTTATGCTCGAATCTAGTGCCTTACACATGCTTCTTTGACAAGACCTTGGATCCACATCGTCCACTATGCCTCGAATCTCACGGACCGTTTCGACGTTAGCTGTCCACAATCGAAGCCCGCTCTGGGAAAGTCCCCCATAACCACGTTCATGTAGTTCAGGTGCGCTGTATTGATGAAGACTCCGTCCAAGCCAATGCCGAACATCGAGTTGTTGCAATACTATTAATGTCCACGACGAGTCAGAGTTGTCCTGAGGTCACGCGCAGTTCTAGAGCCTGCGTGGCATCCCGGCTGGCCGGTTATGGTGATCTTTGATTGGGGTTTTGCTGCGGCATCTTCTTCACCGAACCCATGATTTCATCTGCAACACTGTTCCACGACCTCTGGAAGCCGTAATGCACCTTTAAGCGGTCAGCCACCACACTGCAATAGGAGGGTTGGCTCTCGGTCTTACCATGCAACCTTGGCAGTAGGTGATTCCTGGACCTTGGTAGGGAGTCGCGGAGAAGTTGAGGTCGGTCAGGGCGTCCCGGATATCATTGGTGCCCAGAAAAGAAACGATGATCTCCCGCGCCGTTTTGTCCACCGCAATGAAGCCGTTGGCATCGGTTGCCTGGTTCTCGAAAGGCTCGGCGATTTGAATGTTCTCAGGAGGGGCTTTCCATCGCGACTAGTAGGCAACGGTTGAGATTTTGCGTATCGCACGAACCGAGCGACCTGATTTGACGGTACTGAGATGTTCCTAGTCCACAGTTGTCCTCATCCACGTTGTGGCTTGATCGACTAGCCGTTCGTAGGGAAGAGTGAGTTTTTTATCAGCCTGTCCCGACCCAAACACAACATCCGCCAAAAGACAAAGACCAAAAAGACGTTGCTAGTTTCGTCTGCCAGGGCGTCAACAAACGGCGCAAAAGATGAAGACCGTACACGAAAGGCTTGACCAACCATCGTGACGAAGCAAAAGGAGAAGGAACGAGTAAAGGAGCGGAAGTGATGGTGGCTTTGCCGTGAGGAAACAGCAGCAGGAGTTATCCACCCAGGCGCAAAGAACAAGGAAAATTATAACATGTATGCGGCTGTCCGAACCTCCTCTCACGACGAGCAACAGCAACGGTGAAGCATCAGGCTCTAGTGATGACCTGCAGAGATGGACTTTGGCCAACTCTTAAGCAAACAATGGGTAACTGTTTCCCTAGACCGACGGGCAGAGGATCTAATAGTGACAAGGAGGTCTAATTCGGGGAGTGTCAGGGCTGGAGGACAAACTCGTGGCTCCCGGTCTTCAGCCTAGGCCCGACCCAAAGTTTGCCCCCCCACACGTCGCAGAAATCTCACTGATGGTCGTATGAATAAGTGGCAGATGACTTGAATGCAGGTTTGGGTTGAGCCGAAGAAGCAAGTATATAAGTAGGATGGTTATAGCTCATTCGGCATGGGAGAAGCGAGCGTTTACGTTTACACTCGACTCTGTATAAAAAGTATGCCACTGCTTCTTGATCTGTAAGGGACGAATAGATGAAGCCGGCTGGTGTTCAACTATTCCTGACGAATCGACAATACTTTCCCCAGCATAACATGGTCACAGCCATGACTTCGGGAACAAAGTCGTCTCTACCAGTCCCCCAGCTACTCGACAGCCTAGGATTGCTGGACGAGTTGATGTACCCCAGAGTCGCAACCACGCCTAATCATCGCGGCGCCGTGTCTCAGCGACCACGCCCTCAAACAGTCTTGCCCTTTGGAGTAAAGACCCAAACTCTGACAGCGTCGCTTCTATTCTTGCACGGCAGACAAGCCGGGCCTCGCAAACATACTCGACTGGTTAATCTACCCTTCAAGTCGACTTTCCTATAGTGAGTCAAATTCCCGTTGTGGACCGGCTTGGTGCGCCCGGCCGACACACGGTCCAGGAGCCCCTTCTTTCGTCGAGCCCGTCTGCCGGCGCTCCCTCGCGCCTGGGTTCTGGCAGACGTCTTGTGCTGTCAATCTTGTATCCTCCCCGCAACAGCCGTCCAGTCAGCTCATCCAGCATTTCGACGGCTCAAGGCGCATTTCGTTCGTGGCCCTCACCCGTCAGCGGGAAATTTTGGGCAATCTTGTTTCGTGATAGAACTTGGAGAGCAGCCTAGGGTAGGAAAGCCGGCAGCGCAGCGTTGCCGCGGCCCAACGCCATGGATCATGGCCAGCAACATGTTCACGAGCGAGCCCAGGCAAGTCCGAGCACATGCAATGAGTTTTGGCCAGAAATGACAAGCCGTCTGGCGTCAGTGAGGCAGGGTCGGGCGTTAAGCTAGTGAAGAGCTCACGGGCGACCTCTACATGGGACCCATGACCAGATGCTCCAGCGTTTGAATGAACATGGGTCCCGAGGTGTTCCCGGTTTTACTCTGCGGCATGCTGTAACTTGCTAGCCAGTAGTAAAGCGCATCCAGCACGGCCAACTCGGAACGAACTGGTGGCATTCGAGTGAGGTTTGTTAAGCCTGGTAGGGCAATGTCTTGACGAGTGCGCTCTCATCCACATCACGTGGAGGCAACCTGAGCTTGTCTTGAACTTATGTAACTCCAAGGTCAGTATAGTAGAGCTGCTTATCAGAGGGTCAAAGTTGAACAGCTTAGAGCACCTCTTCCTGAGCCACCAAAGGGCTTGCTTAACGTTTGAAATCTTGTGATAACACGACACTGCCTTGTCAAGAATGCCCTCACCTCAAATAGTCGACTGCATTCGAGTCAAGTTCTCAAACGTCCAAGATTATTCATTCGACGTTCAATGCTTTCACTAAACATCTCTGCTCTTGGCACCAATGTCGGACGACGGTATTGGTGTTTATCGTTTCTCGTCTCGACAATTCTGGTGTGTAGCCCCCGGGTAAGTGGCTAGCCTTTGTCCAATCCCACAAGATCCAGATGACACTTGGCGTCGAAGCCATTTCATGTCTTCCGAGATACTTGCTTCAAGAGTATGATGTCATAGTCCATCCGGCACAGAGCCATGACGCTGACGGCTAGAAGAACCCCAAGAGTTGTCGTTACTTTGGTCACTAGGATTAGCAGTCGCAGGCTTCATAAAGCACAGCTCGAGTCTCAGTCCATTGAACCAATCCTTGTAGATGCATTGAACTACTTTTCGTTTCCGCTTGCGCCGTATCAGTCCAGCATCTGAGCGCCTGGTTCCAATCTGTACCATCCGGTCGAGCCAGCCAGGGAGTTGCGACGCCGAACCTGCCAGAGATTGCGGATCCTTGGTTCTCAAAACTCCACAGCGGCCTGCCTGGTTGGTTGCTGTAATCACAAGTCTCGGACTCCCTTTCCTGGTGCGATGGGTCGAACCATGAATGCCCTTGTATGTCTTCCCATCACGCTCGACATGCCGCTATTCGTACAAAATAAAAGGTTCCCCCCCTCTTCAGCCTCCGCGACTCCTGACCCAGCCGGATTCGAGTCGCACGTGGACATGGCGTCAAGCATTCTGCTCGATGCGCTTATCCCATGATCATTCCCTTCATACCAGACAGGTCTCCCTCCTTAGCGGCAATCTCAAAGTAACCGTAGATGATGCTAGAACGCAGGTTAGCAGCCGTCATCATGTCAATACAGAAAAGCCACAGCAGGAAAACTCACGTTACAGCAAGAAGAGTACCGGTACCGGAGCCGAGGGCACCCATGAGGTCACTGGCGACAGAAAGCGCACCAATGCAGGCACCGCCAAAGGCAGCAGCGGTGGGAATGATGCGCTTGAGTTCCTTGTACATGCTCTGATCACGGTGTCCGGCCATGACAAGGCCCTGTTCCTTGAGCTGTTTGGCGACGTCACGCGGGCTGGAGCCGGAGACCTCGATCCAAGTCTTGGAGAACAGAGCGCAAGCGCCGAGCATGTAGGCAATGTATGCGACGGTGTGGATAGGGTCGAGAAGAGCGTCTTTGAAGTTTTGGGGAGCCGACATGTAGTAGGCCAGGCCGGAAACGGCATGGAGCTGCGACATGCCGTCCTTTGCCTCCCAGACGCCGAAGAGACGGACAAGGAGGTTCTCGGAGAAGCGCGAGTACAGCATCTGGCTGATGAGGAAGACATTGGAGGAGAGAGCCGACTGCAGCATGATGGGCATGTTGGAGGTATAGAAGAGTCGCACGGGGTACGAGCCACGCGCGCCACGCTGGCGAGACGACTTGACGGGGATCTCGACTCGGAAGCCCTGCAGATAGATGACGGCGACGAAGACGACAATGGTGGCGAGCAGGTTCATGATGTTGGGGAGGTTCTGCCTGTAGAAAGCCTCCTGCAGGGCGCGCTGCTTGTTGGGCCAGGTCATGAGAAGGTGGAACAGGGCAATGACGGCGCCCTCGAACTCGGGACCGCGGCCAGTGTTGATGGTGGTGGGAGAGAAGGCCTTCCACATGATGGACTCGCAAATGTTGGTTGCGATGAAGAGCGAGATACCGCTGCCGAGGCCGTAGCCCTTTTGCAGAAGCTCATCGAGGAGAATGACGATCATGCCGGCGACAACGAGCTGCAGGATGAGCAGGAAGACGATACCAGCGCCGAGGTCGGAAGGCGGGCCGTAGAGACCAGTGAAGACGTAAACGGTAGCGGTACCGGCCGAGAGGATAAAGGCGAAGAGCTTCTGGGCCGTCTGGTAGAGCTCGCGGTCCGACTTGAGGTCGAGGTTGACGTCGATCATGTGGGTGCCAGCAAGGAGCTGGAAGACCATGCCGGAGGAGATGATGGGTGTGATACCCAATTCCATGAGCGTACCACGATTACTCGCTATCACCATACGCAACCAGTATAGAGGGTCCGAATTGTCGGACGAGACAATGCCGTACAGAGGCATCTGACTCATGACGAGGAAGATGAGGAGCGTCAGGGCCGTCCACATCATCTTTTGGTTGAAGGGGATCTTGGTCTCCGGCTGCTGAACCTCGGGGAGGAACGGCACGAAGGGCTTGACCAAGTCGAGAAATCGTACTGCATTTGACGTCCAACACGTTAGCCACCTTTGCCGGAGGATCGCGCACCAAGGCGATTGACGCGCAACGAGCGGATGCCCAGAGCGCGCCGGATCGCGCTCGAGGGAAACACCTACAGGAACTCATCTTGGCGGCGATTCGCGAAAAGACTCAATAAAGGAAAGGGGATCAATTCATCCAAGGAGTGGTCGAGGCGAGATAAAAACCCAACGACGAGCTGCAGTGAGCTCCAAGAGGCGCGTTTGGGGGGGAAAGAAGGAGAGGGAAGAGGGGGGGAAGGAGGGAGGAAGAAGGCAGCTGGGGAGAAGGGCGTTGAAGGGGCGAGGTTGGCGATCTGGCTTCAATGGTAGCCGCCGCCTCGGGAAAGGTAGATGTGGCCACCTGGGCATTGAAAATTACTGGGCCAGCTCCCCACGTGACCCAGGGGCCAGGAGTGTCCGACCCCTAGACGCCTTTCCTAAAACCTGCAGCTGCGAGGTGGACACGTAGGTACCGACAGCTGTGACATCAGCCACGGTGGCTCCCCGGTACGCGATTCATGTACCTCGTGTCTTTGTCTGCCAGCTCCACTGCAGAGCAACGTCGGGCAGCTGCTTTTTCATGTAAACCAAAACCGCCTTCACGCTCACTCACGATGCTATCACCACGGCCTTGATCTTTTCCACACATCTGCTTTAGCCTTGCCTGATCGTCTGCCGTGCATGCTCGGCCGCTGGTGCCAATTTCTGTTCCGCCGAAATGCTGCAGCCATGGCAACCCGCAAACCTCCCGCCGAACCGTTACTCGTCGTCCTCGGCTCGACTGGCACGGGGAAATCTGATGTGAGTGCGACTCACTAACCTGCAGATGGGGCGTGAATCCGACATTGACAATCGTAGCTAGCCGTAGAGCTGGCCACTCGGTTTCGAGGAGAAATCATCAACACCGACGCCATGCAGCTGTACAATGGCCTACCCATCATCACCAACAAGATCCCCCTGGCCGAGCAGCGCGGGATTCCTCACCACTTGCTCGGACACATTTCTCTCGCCGACCAGCCGTGGCAAGTGGAGGAGTTTAAGCGCGAGGCGACCAAGGTCATGGCCGATATCCGCCGACGCGGCAATCTGCCCATCCTTGTTGGCGGGACGCACTACTATGTCAACTCACTCCTCTTCACCGATGTCATTCTCGACGACGTTGAGATTGACGAGAACAAGACGTTTCCCGTATTAAACGAGTCTACAGAAGTCTTGCTCGAGGAGCTGAGGAAGTGCGATCCCGTCATGGCAGACCGTTGGCACCCAAACGACAGGCGCAAGATTCTTCGCTCGCTAGAAATCTACTTACACACGGGGCGCCCGGCCTCGGAGCTATATGCGGAGCAGAGGAAGCGCAAAGCCGAGGCAGCCAACGATCAACCCTGGGAGAAGCTCCTGTTTTGGGTCTACTCTGACCGCTCTGTTCTCTGTGATCGCCTCGACGAGCGCGTGGACAAGATGGTCCATGCCGGCCTCTTGGACGAGGTACGAGAGCTTGCCGGCCTCAAGCGAAGTAGGCTGGCTCAGGGCGAGTCGCTAGACATGTCCAAGGGTATCTGGCAATCCATTGGATACCGACAGCTTGAGCCTTACATTGACGCTGTCGAACAAGGCCATGAGCCCGCGCGTCTCGAGGAGCTCAAGGCCGCCGGCGTGGAGGACGTCAAGACTGCGACGCGGCGCTATGCAAACAGCCAAACCCGCTGGATCAGGCTCAAGATGATGCGCCTCTTGCAAGAACAGGGCCCTAGCGCAACCGAAAACTTGTACCTGCTCGACAGCACCAACCCGTCGCAGTTTCGAGGAGACGTTGTCGAGCCGGCCGCCCAGCTCACGGAGCAATTCCTGCGAGGCGACCCTCGCCCAACCGCCATGGACCTCTCAGAGCGCGCTCGCGAGATTCTCTCCACGGCCGGCGAGCTCCCGCCACAAGAGACGCAGTGTAGGCGCACGTGCGAGCTATGCAATACGGTGCACCTGACGGAGCAGGCGTGGAACAGACACATCAAGGGCACGGCGCATCGCAGAGTGGCCAAGAAGAAGAAGAAGCTGGCGCTCGTGCCGATTGAGGAACCAGCGCAGGCTGAAGCAGACGCTAGCTCGCCGCCATCCAGCCCAAATGTAGCTTCCCTATTTTCATGACGATGGCACATCAACCTGGTATATCCAACAACAGGCTACGCAGCCGGCAAATCAAATCTATCGTGAGCCGATCCTCTCCATATCATACAGAACCCGTCAACCTTGACGCTTCTCGGACATGGCAATAGCTTGAAATGCCACGTCCAAAGGCAAGAAGCAACTTATACGTGAAACACCAACGGCCACGTCACGGGCCTCACTTTTCAATCTCGGCCTTGACCCACTTCTCCAATCCTCCCCTGGCAATGATCTCCTGCACGTTGGGCGGCAGCTCGCCGACCTTTTGGCTCCACGTCTCGCCGCCAGCCTCGGTGACGACGACCTTGCTGCGGCGCACGTCCCAGGTGATGCGCCATCCGGTGCGGCGGGTGAGCGAGGTGGCGGCGACGCCGTCGTCCTTGGCCGCGGGGAACGCCTCGCGCAGGCGGCTGACGAGGCGCGGCACCTCGACGCCCATGAGGGCATTGTTGATGCTGTTGCGGCTAAAGATGTTGCCGAAGCTGCCGGCGACGACGAGCGGAATCTTCTTGGCGAGGATGGCCGTGGCAGCCTGCTCGCGCGACGAGCCGCAGCCAAAGTTGAAGCCCGTGACGAGCACGTCTCCCGCCTTGGCCACGGTGGCAAAGGCCGGGTCGTAGTTCTCCATGCACACCTCGGCCATCTTCTCCGTCGAGATGTTGTCTTGGTATGTGTACTTGCCCGGGTAGATGCCGTCGGTGTTGATGTTGTCGGCGTCGCAGAAGACAATCTCGCCTTCAATCTTGTCGGGGAAGCCAGGCAGAATGTCCGTCAGGGTCTCTGGTCCCTCGGACGCATCTTCAGCAGCAGCAGCGCCGCCCGCAAGGTCCTTTTCGCCGCGCGCAATCACGGCCTCGGCCTCGCCAATAATCTTGAGAAGGGCGTCGGCCGCGCTCATGGCCTTGTCGTAGGCGGACCGACCGGTGCCCTCGCCAATGACGACCTTATCCACGCCATCGGCTTGCTGGTACCAGCCAGGACCGCCAATGTACCCCTTGAGCGCGCTGGCCGCCACGACCTCTGGGCTGGCCAGGTACGCCTTGGCATCCGTGGAGCCCATGCGGCCCTTGAAGTTGCGGTTGCTGGCGCTGATGCCCACCTCACCGGGCTCTAGAAGGCCAGTGCCGAGGCCGATGCAAGGACCACATCCAGCCGGAAGGGGCTCGGCGCCAGCTGCGAGGAGGACCTCCCAATCACCGGCTTCCTCGGCGGCCTGCTGCTCGAGAGAGGATGCGGCGGCGAGGTAAAAGTTGACGCCGGGCGCAAACTTGGAAATCGACCCGTCCTTGGCCGCATCTCGGACGACGCGTGCAGCCGCCGCAATGTCGGATGCACGCGAGTTGGTGCACGAGACGAGGTATGCCCTGTTGACGGGAATCTTTTGCGCTTCGAGGTCTCGTAGGGGTGTCGCGACCTTGACCGAGTTGGGCCCGGCTACGAAAGGGGACAGGGTCGAGAGATCGAGATAGAGCGACTTTGCGTAGGTGGCACCGGGATCAGCCGTGATTCGATTCAGAATGAGATCGTCGATACGCGCATGGTTGAAGCGCCCCTTGGCCCCGAGCTCGGGGTTCAGCATGGCCGAGGTAGTCGCCTTGGCTCGCAGCCACGCAATGAGCATCGAGTCGATGGGGAAGATGGCGCCAAGCGATCCCCATTCCGTCGACATGTTGGAAATGGTGAGGCGGTCGTCGATGGGCAGGCTGCGCATAGTGTCTTCCGAGCCCTCGAATTCAATGACGTGATTCAGGACGTCGTCCTTATTGAAGAGACCGCACAGGGCGACAATGACGTCCTTGCCCGTGACGCCGGGAGGCATGACGCCCGTGAGGGAAACGCGAGCAATCGGCGGGACCTGCCACCACGTCCTGCCAGTCGCCCAGATGCTGGCAGCGTCGGTGCGGACAATGGGCGTCCCCAGGCATCCCACTCCGCCGTACATGTTTGTGTGCGAGTCGGAGGCGACGGTGACGGTGCCCGGCCAGGCGTAGCCCTCCTCAATCATGATCTGGTGACCAATGCCTCTTCCCGCGGGATAAAAGTCAACGCCGTGCTTGGCGGCAAACTCCTCAATCTGGCGGTACTTTTTGAGATTGGCCTCGCTCTTGTTCTGCACGTCGTGGTCGAGCGTCATGACGACCTGGCGGTTGTCGTGGATCCGCGACGCGCCAATGTCCATGAACTTCTTGGCCACGGGCCACGAGTTGTCGTGCGTCATGCAGTGGTGCGGCGAGAGCGTCACGTAGTCGCCGGCCCGGACCTTCTTGCCGGGCGCGAGGCCGATGGAGTATCGCTGGACAATCTTTTCCGTCACCGTCTGCGGGTTCTCGGGGATGGCGCTCGCGGTGCCTGGGGCACCTGTCAGCGTCTGGAGCTCCTCGATCCGAGACTGCAAGGTGTCGGCTTGTCGCAGCGAGCGGCTCGTGCAAAGGGCGGCGCATCGCGATGGGCTGGCGAGGGTTCTGGGGAGAGATCGGAGCGCGAAGCATCTCGGTGCGAGCCGGCCTGGCGTCCGCGCGACGAATCGGCCCGCGGCCCTTTGCTAATCAAATGAGTCAATGGGGATCCCGATCATGGCTTTCCCACGGCGGGCGAAAGGGAGTCGTACCGTGCTGAGCATCGCAGCGAGTCTGAAGCCGAGGGCAGCAAAAGATGTCGCAGTGGTCGAGCAATGGCTGGCGTCGCGCCCGACGGAGCGCCCGGCACGGATTCCTTTCTTGAGCTCGCGGATAACAGCGAACCGGAGCGATGTAGTTTGTGGGCGCGACGTCAAGATGGGCTGCAAGCTGCGATGCCAACAATGGGTTTTTTGTGACTTCGGAACCGGGATTGGTGACGGTTGGCTCCTGAGGTCCGACGACCGGCTTGCGGGCAGCGACATCCGGCGCCGGAGGGCCCTAGAAGTGGGTCCTGGCTTGACCATCAGGAATATCCTGGCCCCTATTGGTCATTTGCGGTTTCTTGGCACGCGGGCCGCGATTGATCAAGCCAGGCGGCAACATAACGATGTGATTGACGAATTCCTGTTCTATTCCCTTCCTCAATTTTTTTTTTACAAACTGGACGGGCGTTCCATTGGATGAATGTAAGGGTATGGCCTCGGGCAAGGTTGTCCTTGGCTCCTCTCTTGCTTCGTGCATTGGCTTGATTGGCGCTGCACCAGGACAAGAGGCCTACACCTCGACTTGAGGAATCCGCTCCAACGGTGACGATCAAAATACGACGCAATCGCCAATCCTACCAGCAACAGACAGGGCACTGCGGCCGCCTTAGCAACTCGGACTGGCCAGTGCAGGCCATCAAGACTCACGACTCACTCGCTACTAACAGCGTCATACATATCGTGACAACAGCGCCGCTGTTAACGAAAGCTCAGGGCTCGCAGAATAAGCCAGCACTCTCGTCGAACTGCAGATGCAAGGAGCCTGGTGACTTCCAAAGAGTCATCGGATCACGAGCAGGGACGTGCATCGGCCATGCAAGGGTGACACGCATGGCACGCGGTCGAGAGGGATGCCGGAGCCTGCTGCGACGGCCTGCAGCCTGCCTGAAGGCCTAGCTGGTTGCGTCACCCGTCCTCTCAGCCAGTCCTTGATGCAATGCGGGCAACGTCTTTGCTTTGCCTTGCGATCGTTGTTATGGTCTCGTACGGGGAACTTGTCGTCAGGCCGTTGCTCAAGCTCATTTCCTACTTCTCCCGAAACGCCGTCTTTTCTTCACAGCTGAGAAACCAAGCCGCCCGGTGAGTCATACGCCGCGGCGTCAATGTGAGACTGGCTCCCGACAATACATTGTCCGCAGACCTTGACCAGCCGAGACGTAACCTGTCCCCTACAGCGGGGGGGGGCGGAGAGGACTTGCTGAATGCTGGTGGATGCCGTTCTTCAGAGCGAGGTTATTCGTATTCGTTCCCATGCCAGCCCCATAACGGAAGGATTCCTCAATTGGGACGATTTCTCTCGCGATTGCGACAGGGACACTTGTCCTTGCATAGCACATAGGTAGGTATAGAGTAGTAACGGAACTTGTCCTGGTCCGCCGGCTGCCTGCCTGACAGAGGAAGGGGCTGACGGCAGATGCAGTTGGAAGCCTCCAGACAAGCACCAAGCTAGCAACGGGCCACTGAGCGTCGATGCTCGTCACAAATGGGAACAGTGCGACTGCACCGGGGACGGACCGTCAGTGTCGGTCTTGGTCATGATGAGTGATTTTGCCAGGCTGGCCAAAGGGTCGAGTCGCCGACTCCGGTGTATTCTCGTCTGCCCAACTAGGATCATGTCCTACGAGGCCAGCCCTTGACGGGCTCACCGAGGAGGCTCGTCCAGTAAGGTCGGGTATCCGAGACCAGAGCCGGGAGTTTTCGCCAGGATCGTAGAGTTCTAGCTCCATCATGATGATGACTTTGTGTTGTCTATCCGTCATTGCATCGCCGTATATCTAGGCCTGGCCAGAGTCGAGGTGAATAGCTGTCCGAGCGTCTCGTTCAAGAGCAACGCTTGCGAGCACCCGTCCCGTCGTGCACAAGTCTTGCGCTTGGCATTCGGCTCGCGCTGTTCCGTTGTCCCATTCCGGGTTGACGACTTTTTGCTAGCACCGGCATCGGCACAGCCCTATCGTCTCGACGCTCGAGGTACATAAGTTACGTCAGTCCGGAATAGAGTTGACCGTCTGAGAGCTCAGGCTGCACCCTCCAAAGGCCTCAGGCACACCCGTCCGCTGCACCAAACCCCGCTCTTCATGCCTCCGGTCGAGTTCTGAGGGCACTCCGCCACCCGCTCCACTAACTGAACTGCACAATCTCCGCGCCACTCCGCATGGTCAAGTCCCATTCTAACGGCCGTCTTGCCTCAAAAGAAATCCACTGCCGCAGTGCGACGGTTCCAGAATCCGCAGCGTATGCGCCCGCCTCTGCCCCGAGCACAGAGCAGCCAGGCACCCGTATTATTCTGCCGGCACCTGTCGATGTGGCCTCTGGGCTCCGCCGAATATCCTCATCAGGTAAGATGTGCCGGACCATGGTCGATTGCAGCCCAGTCCACGTTGCTTTGCTTCACGCCGTCCTGAACATGGCTTCTGCCTGCGAACACCTTGAGATGAATGAGAAAACAAAAAGATTGCGCCGGTGCTGACCTCGACTGCAGTAGTGCACTGACCGACCAATACAACGCTTACAAACTCCCCCCACGTCACCATCATCCCGGACTTCTTCAACTCGAATCAACTCCACTCTCCGCCCCGCGGCCACAAGGCAGCCAGATTCACGCCCTGCTGCCCCAGCCTTCGCCAAGACAATAGCCGCCGCACCTTCCTTCCCACCGATCAGGGCTGTCCCCATCTGATAAAGACCGTCGGCAAAGCTCCCCTCTATTCCCGAGCCTCGTCCGCTTCCTCACCTTCTCTTCCCTTGAACTCGTTGCGCCTCGTCCCGCTCGGCTCCGACACGACCGCTTTGCGAAAACTCCGACAATTTTGCTGCCGTCTGGCATGGGAGGCCGCGGGCCACATAGCAATCATGTCGGCCAATCCCGTACCCCATCATAGGCATACCCGAATCTTGGCCTGCGTCTTGTGCCAGCATCGCAAGATCAAGTGCGATCGCAACTTTCCTTGCGCAAACTGCATCAAGGTCCGTGTCTCCTCCGTCGCAAGTCGGCCGACGTTGCGCACGCTGCGCCTTGCCCGCGTCCCCCTGCCCAATTCAAGTCTCGTGTCTTTGTATCCCAAGCTTCACCCCTTGCTCCCACTGTAGTACTGACGTTAGGCATCTCGTCAATGCACTATAGGCAAATGTCACATGTACTCCTAGCACGCCTGCACCCGCTCGAAAACGCCGTCGGCCGAATCAAGATCTCCAAGAACGCCTGTCGCGATGTGAAGAGCTCCTCAAGCAGTATGCCAGCGGTTCTGCCCCGCCCCCTCAGGCGCATTCGCCGACAACGCCAACAACGGGGCCCGTCAAGCCAGAACAGGCCGACTCGACGCCCATGACTACCGATAGTCCAGATGATTGGAAACCACCGTGCAAGATGGTCAATGAGGAAGGCGGCGCTCGATACATGGACAGCTTCATCTTTGCGAGCGTCTATGAAGAGGTGAGGCGAGAATCTTTTTCGCGCCTGCGAGACAGGCATGCGCTCTGGATCTTTGACTAAATTTCTTGCCAGTTGCAAGCCATGCGCGATATTGTTGAGACGGAAGACCCCGAAGACTCGAGCATTCTCGGATCCGATGAGTTGACGCCGGATAATCATGCCGACCTCTTTTTCCCCAGTGAGCCCTCCATCGGCAATCTCGATGACCTGCAACCGGACCCTATTCACTGCTTCAAGTTGTGGCAGCTATTCCTGGATCGCGTCAATCCCTTGATCAAGGTTATCCATGCCCCTACCGTGCAGCCGTACCTCATGGACGCGGCAACGAGCATAAGCAATGTTCCGCTCCATTGCCAAGCGCTGCTCTTCTCCATCTACAACATGGCGGTCATCTCGCTGTCCAATAGTGAATGTCAGCAGATGTTTGGCATGACCAGGGACGCAGCCCTACAAAGATATAACGAAGGAACAAAGGCCGCTCTGGCGCGGTTCAACTTTATGAAAAACTACAACATGTCTGCCCTTCAAGCCTTGGTTCTATACCTGGTACGACTGTCCACCTAAACGTTCTGTTCCCTTGCTAACTCAGCGCAGTACTCTCTGCAGGGACGCTACGATCGACACGCAGCCTGGATCTTGAGCGGTACTCTCGTGCGCATCGCCCAGAAGATGGGCTATCATCGAGACGGCGAGCAACTCAATCTCGATCCGTTTGAGACGGAGATGCGCAGGCGAGTCTGGTGGCAAGTTGTCGTTCTCGACTCAAAGTATGCCATGCTGTCTGGATTGAGACAGACTATGCTCCCGTTTCACTGGGATACCAAGATGCCGCAAAATGTAAACGATGCCGACCTTATTCCCGGATCTACGGAGCCCGTACAGCCGCGTGAAGGGCCAACTGAAATGGCCTTTTGCATCATTTTCAATGAAATCTACCGATTCAAGATGGAGTCTGATAACGGTAGTGACGGCCCTGCATTTGAGGCAGCCATGCTTGGACAAAACTTGGACGGCACCGATTTAGAAGACTCGACCGCGGTCAACTCGGCAGCTATGGCTAGGTTTCGGCACAATGTCCGCCTCGTCGAGAATCGGCTCATCGAGCTCGAGAACAAGTATGTTGACGTCAATGCCGGCAACGTACACCGCGCCGCCCTCACCATCCGCCCCATGATTACCAACAAGCTTTCCGAGATGCTGGTGCCCATCCGCGAACAGCCTGAATGGGGGTCCGAGATTTTTGGCCCCAAAGACAGCCTCTTCAAGGTTGTCTTGATGGGACACGAGCAGCGCATGGACGCCTTTGTGAATCTGCAGCAGACTGGATTCGTCTGGTTTGTCAAGCTTCACTTCCAACACGACATGTTTGCCGTCATGACGGGCCAACTTTGTCAGCGTCCGACTGGAAGCCTTGCAGATCGAGCATGGGCTGTTACGGAACGCGCCTATAGCCATTACACGGATTTATTCGACATATCCCAGAAACAATACTCCGTGCAAGCACACTTCACCCTCAAGGCATGGAGAGCCCGCGAAAGGGCATACATGCAGGCCGGCCGCGTGCTTGAGACACCACCATTCATCCTGCGCCTGCGGGAGCTTGCCCCTTCCCTTGAGCATCGGCCATCCACCCATTCATCAGCAACTCCTCCCACTGTGACGCCCACCCACATGCACTCGCATCTACCACAGGAACGGCAGCAAAGACCGCTGCAGATGAGCATGCAGCAGCCCAACGGGGAGATGGATCCCTTTTTGGGCGGCTATCTGGACATGGCAACAATTAACTGGGATGTATTCACCGACGTTGTTGGAAATAACGGCGACCAGCTATCCGCCGCCATGTTTAGCGGACTCGACCTGAGCAGCATGCCTGGCGTGCAAAATATGCATTGCAAGGGAAATCCAGGTACATTTTAAGTCACAGAGTTGACATGAGGATTATTTGGCGAACGGCAGGGTTAGAAAAGCGCTTTACGACCGGACAGAGCCGGCAGCAAGTTTCTGAATATGATTTGACGGCGTTTAGGTGGGTAGACGATGTGAAGGGAGCGTCTCCTCTCAAACTGGATATGATGGGAATTAGGGACTTGGGCTTCACCTGTGCTCTATGGTAGGTGAAGCTGGTACTGTAAGATTTGTGTATACCTTTGGGCAATCTCTACTACGATTTGTCCGGCATAGTTGACCACAGGACATTTGAACACCTATATTGACGCAATGATCGATTGGGCGATTCCATGCCCTCGCCCTCGTGAACTCAATCCGGGGCAATGGCCCGGATGTGTTTTCCTGCCACTGCGAAGCCTCCTTTTCTTCTTTGCTTTCGACGCGGTGCTTGTCAAATGGGTGTTAGGAGGACCCGTATCCCAGAATGATGGGTTCCATCTGATCCGGGGAGGGGCCACCGAAGCTCATGGGCTTCGCCGGGGCAAGAATGACGTTTGCAACTACGTACGACGACCTTGAAAACGCTGTAACCCACTGACCAAAATGTCGCACGACGCAATAGTCGCCGAACGCGAGGGCTTGTCGCGTCAAAACAGTTGCCTGCCCGTCGCAGCGGAAGCACATCACTGCATTCACAACTAAGCGCGTGGCAATCGCAGCCGAAAGCAGGGCAACGCCCGCACACGCACACCGAGCTCGACGAGCGCAAAAATGTAGATCTCAGAATGAAACGGCACCCAGACTGACGCACCAGGTGTCGAGATTAACGAAGGATCCTTTCCCAGTTGTTCCTCTCCGATCGCCCCTGGGGAGAAAGACCTCCCCTGCCGAGGTCCCGGCTGCCCACGCGGGACAGCGGGCGGCGGACGTTCGTTGCTATCTGAGGAAAAAGAGGGAAGAAAAGAAGGGCGAAGAGAGGAAATTGCCGGTGGTGGGGTGGTTTTGTGGCCCTTGCTTGCCCGGAGGTCGGGGTGCCGAGCGCCGATGCAGTGGGGGGCAGGGTGGCTGTTGGTTGTTACTGTGGCGTCACGTGGTCGGTTATATACACTGGCCGGCAGTCGAAAGTGCAGTGTCACGTGGGCGAGCTGGGATGAGGAATTGGGCGGCGCTGATTGGCGCGCTGGACCGAGGAGCCGAGCTTTCGCCTTGTTAGTGGGCGCGCTGTCGAGACTCAAGGAAGGAGCTTGAGCCACCAACGCCCGGCATCATCATCACCACGAGAGGCCCGTCGGCGTCATCGTCACCACTTCCACGCGCGATACCTCAACCTTTGTGAACGAGCCGCCCAGGGACCGACCAATTGCCCCGACGAACAAGAAAGCCACCCTCGGCAGGCTGCAGCGCAGCACGATCCAACCCGGTCCTCGCAGTACTCCCCGGTCCTCGCTCCCATTTCACCCGCCATGATTGCCCAACGAGTCGGCGTCGCTGCCCTGCGCAGAGGTATGCGCTTCCCCCAGATGATGCTTCGCCAAGAACCGCACGTGCTAATCGCCGTGGCCTGTGCTGTCTGTAGGCGCGACGAGGCCCTTTGCCATCAGCCAGAACATCCCCAAGATGGTCCTCGCCTCGAGCATCTCCACGTCACAAACCCGGTAAGCCGATGGCCCCAAGCGAATCTTGGTCCGCATGTGCATCGCTCCCGGACGACACGACTGCCTCGTCTGCGCAGACGCTGTCCACCTCGTACCGTTCGCCAAGCGGGCTCCTCCGAGTATCCTTGCTGACAAGCGCCTCTGCGTTTCGCCCATAGCCCCGCCGCAACGACAAAAGTCTCCGTCGACGAGGGCAACCAGATCCTCATCAACCAGCGCCTCAACCGCCCCGTGTCGCCGCACCTGGGCATCTACAAGATGGAGCAGACGTGGTTCGGCGCCTCGGCCTGGACCCGCATCACGGGCTGCACCCTCTCGGGCGCCGCCTACGCCTACTTCGCCTCGTACCTCGTCGCCCCGCTCTTCGGCTTCCACATTGAGAGCGCCAGCCTCGCCGCCTCCTTCGCCGGCCTGCCCTTCCTCGTAAAGGGCGGCGTTAAATTCGCCCTCGGCTTCCCCTTTGCCTTTCACTTCATCAACGGCATCAAGCACCTCGTCTACGATCTCGGCAAGGGCTTCTCCAAGCCCGCCATCAAGAAGGGCGAGATTGCCCTCTGGGCCTCAAGTATCCTCAGCGGATTGTATCTGGCTTTTGGCATGTAAGCCTCTTGCCGAGGGATTCTGAGGCCAAAGGTGCGTAGGAGCTCGCGCGTGGCGGTGTACTGTAAGAACATGAATGGCGGCAAGGGTTCATGGGGAGTTATACGGAGTGTCAAACAAAGCTCTGCCCAGCAGGCGTGCTCGAATGAAATCAAGGACAAATTACAAGAGACTTCAAGGTTCAATCAAGTGCCGTCTTTTGTAGTTGCTCGACTGCAGGCGATGGTCACGCCTTACATCATGTTGGACAAGAAGCAGCAACCAGCCAAGTATCGCTGCTGACAGCCCGACAGTGCAGGTGTCGCACCAGCAGCCAACGAGGAAACTTGCCAATATCTAACCATGTCTCTTCATCTACCCATCATGCAGCCTAGACCAGATTTCCGCTGATTGGTATACGCCCCTAAACGCCATTTGCCTTAACGCCGGATATCATGGAATAGCAATGAGCCCCCGACTAAACGTAGCGACTATTCCAGAAGCTGTGCGTCAAGAATCGCCTTGATCAGTCCGCGGTTGTTGGCTGAGGATGCGATCCGTTGGGCGACGATTGGGCCGATGAATTCCCTGAGCTCAGCGATTTCAGCATCCGAAGCGTTCCCGGACGCCGATCCGTTAGTCGCAGCGCTCTCGGGGCGCTGCGCGAGTGACGCGACTGCCTGGACAAGACCCTGCACGAGCATCTCGTAGTCGATGCTGCCCTCGGCCCTTTCCTTGGCGGGCTGCAAAATGCCCGCATCAAACGCCTTGAGGTTGCGCAACACCAGGACGCGGATGGCCTCTGGGCCGCCAGCCTCGAGGAGACCGTATAGAGACCCGTACAGCACGGCAAGCGGCTTGGTGGGATCCAAAAAGTACTTGAGGCACGTCCGCGTCAGTTTGGGTCGAAGTAGTGTGTTTGTGGCGGCGTATTTGCGCGCGATGCGCCCGACTAGCGACGCGGCAAGCTGTCGCAATTCGTATTGCTCCTTGAGGGCGTCGGCGCCATCGTCGGTGCCGAGCTTGCGCGCCATCAGGCAGGTGAGCGCCGGCGCGGATAGAGAGCTTGCATAAGGGTCGAGGAAGAGCGTCTTGTTTTCAATGAGAGCGTGCGTAAGCTCCATCATTTGTTTGAGGGTAAAAGTATCGTCGAGATGATGCGTAATGCGGTCCATGATGAAGTTGATGAAGTAGGGAATGAGCTGATGCAGACCTGGGTCGTCTCTGACGGAGCCCAAAGCAGCTTGTCGCAGCCTCACGACCTCCTCGTCTGGGTTCTCGTCGAGAATGGCGGCCTGGATCTTGTCAAAGTACAAGATGAGCTCCTTGCTCACAATGTGCTTGACCGAAGGCTTGACCGAGAGGTTGTCGTTACCGGCGAGAGCCGTCAGTGCCGGGTTCGCGCCGGGACCCTTGGGTAGGAGGTCTTGTGATCGGGACTCGACGGTCGTCGGATTCTGGGGTATAGAGGGCTGGACGCCTTCGATGGCGAGCCAGTGAGCTGTAGACAGACATGCATGTTAGCGAGGACTCCGATCTACGAGAAGCCGCGGCAGAGAGTTTCACCTGTGAAATTCATGTCGCGCGGCACCTTGGGCAGAGGCGCATTTATGAGCTTTTCAAAATCAACCTCCTCGTCCTCAATGTAAAACAGCGGCTGGCCCGGTCCTAAACTGGCCTCGCCGTACCGCAGAGGGCGAGTCGAATCATAGCCAAAGAGAGGCTCGACGTCGAGGACCTTGAGGGCGAGGGCGACGTCGTTGACCGTCATTGTTGTTCTCCGAGCGGCGCGCATCAGGCGCAAGGCCTCGATGATGACCTGGCCGATGCGGTATTCGACATCTTGAGTGAGGGCCTTGAGCGCCTCTTCGTTGAGGCTGCTGATGCCCACGGATTCGGCCACGTCCTTGACGTTGTCCGAGTTCCACAGCAGCTTCGGCTTAGGGTTCTCGGCCGCCATGACGGGCAAGAGAGCGCGGACGCGTCGGTGGTTGAGGGTTTTGCAAGATAGGGTTTCGAGCTGGTGGGAAAGAAGTTGAAGATAAGGGGCGCGCGGCTGCTGCAAGAGAAGAGACGCCGCGCTTGTCGAGGCTTGGAGGTGAGAGTGGGGAGCTTGCCGTTCTACATGTACACTGTGGCTGTGCTGAATTCATGATGCGGCAAATGTGGCTGATGCAAGGTATAGGGTAGCGGGTGCAGACTTGGTCTTCTCGAACCACAAGCTCTTGTTTTGATGCCTTTTACCACTTAATCAGTTCCGTCCAATTTCCAAGTCTAGCCATCGAAATAATTCTTTGTAAAGTCTGACACTATTGAAACACTTCAGGAGCTTTCGTCCGTCAACGACTGTGGATTTCATCGTTTAATGTTCTCATAAGAAGCAGGAGCTTTTATCCCGGCAACTTCTGCAAAACACCCGAGAACGACCTCCTGAGTCGTGATGTGTTGCGGCGATCAGCCAGTTGATCACAAAAACATGCTCTAGTCATCGACGCCTTTTCCCCCCATTGACGATACATTTATCGCAAGGCTCTCGGCAAACTAAAAGCCAAAGAGATTCTCGTCTTCTTCGTATCCCCATTCTGACAAACATTGTTAGCACAAACTTCCAAACGGACATGACGCAGACTTACCGGTCATGGCAGGCATGACAGCCTTCTGATGCGGCCCGCAGACAAACGTGACGCTGTCCTCCGACGGTTCGAACAGTGTGCTCCTGATTATGTCCCTGTCGACGTGTCACCTGAGCCCCTTCCAAGATTCTAGCACGATCTTGGATGTCATGCAGCAGAGCTATGTGCTTTCAGCGGAATTCAGGATTGCCTTATCCCCCGAAAGCATGCAAGCGAGGGCTTCAAAGCATGGCCAGCTCACTCCGAAATCTAAAGCTATCCCGAGTGAAGTGAAAAAGGTCCGTTAGTCCGGCACTATTGCAGGTCCCTACATGCTCTATCCGCGCAACGAACTCCCCTTCAGCCCTTGTTGAATGGGAGACATGAGCCGGACAAAAGATGAGGTGGTTTATGTTCTGCAGATCATAATACGCGAGGAGAGGGTACAATTCATCAAGAACCGAGATGTTGAGAAATCTTGAAATCTTGAATGGGCCCTAGTTCTACCTTGATGATAGATGGAAGATTTGGAAGATTTTCGACTTGTTTTTTTCGTCTTCAGGGCGTGATCCAACCCTCTACCGCAGCCTTGTGTTAGCGACTTGGCCTTATGCTTCCCAGTTATTCGGGGGCCATATTCGGAAATGCAAAGAGCGTGAAGTTGCCAGCGTCTTGAAGTCTTGGGCTCTCGGCACGGGGGTCTATGACTGATTGAGAGCAATGGGGATCAGGACGCGTACGTAGGGGACCGGTAGCTGAAAGAGAGCTTACTGAAGTATCGTATACATTGTAGGTTTGTACGTGTCTCGCGTACGGCCCCTTTCATGTTTCGGGATTATGCGCTGACGACGCAGCCATTGTCAACGTTCAATGTCCACTTCAGCCTGACTTTCCGTGCAACTCCCTCATCTACTCTCAAATTGTGTAAGTGAAAAATCAAGTACAACCCATCTAAGTTCAATGTCTTCGTTTAGTAAGAGCTCGTGTCGAAATCAGCAACCTCAATGTTACTGTGTCGCCTTTACCTTTACGAAGGATGGAAAGCTCCCACTCCCTTGATGCTTACTATGGCAATGTATAATTGACGACATGGAGAGGGAGAAGCAACCTCAAATTGGCCCTCGACTCCAAGACTCCAATGCCACAGATCCCATAGCCCCTTTGCTTTCCCTCGGTGAATGGCTTCAGAACATCGCTCTATGTTCCTTGCCATACACAATCGCTTTGTATAGTACATGATTTACATATAATGACCCTCAAACCCAGATGTAATCAAGAAACTCCCTACTCCGCCGCAGACCTGATCAAACAGTCATTTTTCATTAATCTTTCCCACGCTCTCTATTCCCTGCCTCCTCGAGGTCCGAATCAGCTTTCCTGCCGACAGCTCAAATACCACATCTGCATCCTGTATCGCCTCGGGTCGATGCGCAACGACGATTCTCGTGCACCCGGCGAATGCTTCAGCCATGAAGGCCTGCATGCGGGCTTCCGTCTCCCGATCGAGGCTACTCGTTGCCTCATCCAGTAACACAATCTGGCTGTTCGTGCTCCCATGATGCAAAACCGCGCGGACGAGACTCAGTAGCTGCTTCTGGCCCTGCGAGAAGTCCATGGATGCGAGATCGGCATCAAGCCCACCCCGTGAAGCGACGTGTGCAATGAGCCCGACACTACACAAGGCCTCAACCATGGCTGCTTCGCTTACCGCTGGCTGTCCTGCGCTCGTTTCCGTCTGAGGAACCAGGTTATGGCGTACCGATCCTGGTAGAAGAATGGGATCTTGCGGCAAGACCGTTACGCGTGTGCGAACATGCTCATTATCGATTCGAGAAATATCCACGCCGTCGATGGTGACGGAGCCTGAATGCTCAATGAGACCTAGTAAGACGAGAATAAACGAGCTTTTACCACTGAAAAGTCACTTTTAGCTCAAGCTGGCATATTATACGAACAATGTTATCACTTACCTTCCAGAGCGACCCACGATGCCAACTTTCTGCCCTGGCTCAATGGTCGCCGACACATTGTGCAAGACTGCTCGCCGAGATTGGTCTTTGTCGCCGCTGCGAGATATCAGTAACCAAAAATTGAGAAGAAGACGTGCCTTCGATACGCACCCGTATCTCGCAGTCACTGAATCGAGTCTGATGGCCCCCCGTTGAGGCCATTGCTCGGGCAGCTTGTATGCGTTTGCGCCCGAGTCTTTCTTTGGCGACGTTTTTTCTAGAAATCTTCTCAACCGGGATAGAGCTCCGAGAGAAGTCTCGACTTCCATCCACGCCTCAATGAGATCTGAAAGGTTCTCACTAAAGCCAATGACATGCACCAGCGCAAGACCAATGGCGCTCTTAGAGGTCGTCTGGGCAAAGTTCAGTGCAAATGCCACGAGAACCACTGCGACGCCGAGCACACAGAGGTCAAGGACCAGCATCAGCCATCTCTGGATGCAGAACATGTAGTAGTGAGGCTTCTGTGAGCGATCCAAGAGCCTCAGACTCTGAGCCAAAATGTCGGCTTGCCAGCCAAATGCGCGGATATGCTGCATCCCGGCGGCTGTCTCGGTAAACTGAGTACAAAGAGGCGCAATTGCACCAAGGTCGAGGTGCCTCATTTGACGCGATGTTCGCAGATAGTACTTTTGCAGAAAGTACAACGTAAAGGCAAAGACGGGGATAATGGCAGCTGCATAGTCGGCTCCAGCGGCAATCACCGCAAGATCGGCCAAGGCACAAAAGGCAACTCCATGGTATTTCAGCGCACGCTTCTGTGATAACATACGCCCAAGGACCGACTTACCATATGAAACGTTGGCAACAGACATGGGCAGTACCTGGCTTATAAGTGTCATGTCTTGGCTAAATCTGCACCCGTCTCAATCAGCAACTAGAGAATCCCGTCACTAGGGAGGAACAAACCTATTGAGAAGACTTCCAGTGTCTATCGAAGAGAAGTAACCTAGATTTGCCCTAGGTGAAGCCTGATAAGCACGTGTCCAATGTTGCGGGTCGTCGGGATTTACTTCATGACGGCGTCCAAAAGCATCCGGTGCAGAGTCTCGGCGGAAATAGGAACGAGCTTGAGAAGGTAGAAGCTATGAACTTGTAAGCCACAGGCGGGACTCAGTATTTCGGGGTTCTCACGCCAGCATTGCCATGAATAACAGAGAGCTCATCACACCAAAACATGCGTAGCCTATAAAATATCGATTATTCTTGGCATTGTTCTCCAGCCACACTCGAATCCAGATCTCTGCGAATCAATCGATGTCAGCTGCTGTGTCCAGGCATCAGACACTTGAAGTGACAACGGAAACTCACGAGGAAGCTTTTCTGAGACGGCAGAGACTGCAACTGTTACTAGCCAGACCCCAAAGAGCGCCTTGCCAATTGACGAAAGATAGAAGGCGTAGAGGGCCACGTCTCCTTTGCGAATTTCGCGAATCTCCTCATCTTCCAACTTGTCGAGCTGAGAGCTGGTTGCAAAAGTGTCAGACTGCTGAAAGGGCTCAGAAAAGTGACTGATACCAGTCCTCTTTTCGTTGACGATTCTCATTTCATCCTGAAACGGCACGCGCGCCCTTGGATTGGCGAGGACAAGACGCTCGGAGATATGACCCGCTCCGTCGAGTTCCAATATGCTATCAGCAACGAAAAGATGTTCACCTGATGGATGTTCAGTCAGAATAAAACCAATCCGTGCACGATCTCACTCACGTGCATGTGTCGCCATCACCACCGTCGTCCCCGTCCTCTTTAAAAGACCGTTCTTCGCGAAGAGCCTGCTCAAGATGATTTTTGACGTCGTCGCATCCAAAGAACTGAGGACGTCGTCGAGGATCATAATAGGCCTTCGCGAATACACAGCTCTTGCGAGGGCCTAATTTTGGTCAGTGATGAAAGGTACTTTTGCAAGAAATGATGTTTGAACGTAAAGACTTACAATCCTTTGCTTTTGCCCGCCACTAATGTTCATACCATCGCTTCCGGCCATACTCTCGTCACCTTGATCGAGAGCCTGGAGGTCTTCCTCAAGGCAACAAGCGTATATAACTGACTGATACCAATCATGATCGTAAGGACTTAGACACAAAATGTTGTCGCGAATTGACGCATTTCGAAGCCAAGGGACCTGGTCACAAAAGGCTATGGCCCGATACTCGACGAAAACTGACCCGCTCATGACATGTGCCTCACCAAGTAAAGCCTTGAGGAGCGTTGTCTTTCCGGAAGCGATGGGGCCGACGACCATTATAAGGTTGCAGGGCATTAATTTAACGTTAACGCTCTTCAAGACCGCCTCGGACCCAGTTCGCAGGGCTATGGTAGCATTCTTCAGCTCAGCGACGCTTCGATCCGGCTTCAGAGTCAACATGGATCGTGTGCCCCTGGTCCTTTTGATGCGAGTGTCCTCGCCTCCAGATCTTGTTCGGGTCGATTGTTTGTCGGATGATGCCTCAGTCATTGCACTCTTTGACCAGAAGGCATGTCCAATAGTTCTCTGATCCGTCACTTCTCCCAAAAGAAGGAACTCCTGGATCCGACGAAAACAACCGAGCGCACTCGCAATTTGAGGGTATGCCCTCAAGAGTGTTGCCAGTGGACGCGATGCGAGCGCTACTATGGACAGCGTGGTGAATGCTTCTGTAGCGTTCAACTGACCAGAAAACATTGTCCAGAATAGGCCACCCGCAATAACGACGACCGGAGTTACGTTGCTAGACACCGATGCTGGGATTTCAGTTAGCGACCGGTGTGTCTCCCAGCTCCAGCTGTGAGCTATGAATTGAGACGCACCAACAACCTGCATGCCAATCCAAAGAATCCTGTGAGTCTTCGACTGATCTATCTCAATGACTCGAAGCGTTTGAATGGAATCTGCGATAGCACACCCGAGGCCACTCGTCTTGATGCTCTTGAGCTGCGAAAGAATGTTCGATATGGCCGACACTCTGGTTTCGGTTTTTTGATTCCACGCAACATGGGCTGGGCCAGTCCTCCTGGCAATCTCAAAGGAAGCAATTGCGCTTACTTCATTCACATCGCCCTGTTAGCATAGAAAATCCCTGACGGGGAGACTGGAGCCAATCTGACGCTTGAGGATTTTGGACTCACTGAAACCAGGGACAATCACAAGAAAACATGCTCCGCCCACGATCTTGGCCAACAAGTAGATGCCAAGGACCAATTCAAGAATGCTTGCCCAAACGTTGTGAAGCTCGGAGAGCCCCATCTCGATTCCGTCCATATCAGCGCTCATGAGAGTCATGGCGGCAACCTCTTTTAATTGCGAGGCGTTCAGGCGTAGCGTCTTTTTATACATTGCTGATATAAGACATCCTCGAAGCATTGTCATGAAGCGGTAAGTAGAGTGCAAGTAGTGTACCTTTGAGATCTGCCAAAGATGTTAGAATGTGACGTCTATACATCGAAAACCATGACGGTCACAGAGCGACCGAGAGAGGTTTGTTGGACCGTACCCCGATACCCAGATAAATAATGATAGTAGCGCCGAAGAGGCTTGCTATTGCCTCGTGCGAAAGGTTAACCCGACCTATGATGACGACAAGATTTTGCAGAAGAAACGGCTGCGCGAACGTAAATGCGATGAGGCACAGCCTGGGGAACACCGCCGTAAGCAGCGGCCATTTGAGCGCACGCAAACACGCTTTTGTAAGACTTTCTTTCGAAGTTTTATCCTCTGCAAATTGTCAGCCAGAGAATCTTCAGACATTTTCATGTTGAGCCTGGGGTTCACAAGAACATCCATAAGGGGAAAACGCGATAAAGGCGGCGACAGACCTTTGCTCCAAGCATCCTCAAACTTGGACAGGAGACGGACTGAGGTGAATGTAGTCCCGGAATCTTGAAGGTCATCAATTTTGATGCAGCCCCGAAAGCCCATCCGAAAGACGGAGTGAAGCCAGAGAAACAGTGACCTGCCCCAGAAGCCGCTGGTCTCTTCGGGGCCGGCGACTCGAGAGAATTCGTGCAACAAGGAGCGCTTCGAGATCTCCGCAACAATAAGTAGAAACAGTCTCAGGCCAGTTGCGGCAGCGGAAAGGCTCGATTCGGCAAGCAAGCCATCGCGGCGAAATAGCGAGCGAGTCTTGATAGCCTCGAAGAGGAGAGACACGGTAAGGTACAGACTAAGAAGCGTCGATGGCCTTGGAGAGTGCCGATGCTCGGTGTAGAATAACGCACCAACGCACACGGCACTTGCGCAGGATAAGGCGGCGGCAACCAGCGAGGTCGTGTATGCGGAGACTGAGGCGAGAGAAAGTCGCCAAAGAGTCAAATTCGCCACCTCAACACCGAAGAGGAGAAATGATCCAATCTGTGTTCGTCGTCAGAAAAGAATCACGACTCAAGTTATTCATCGCTAACAGAAACATGACGGGAAGGAAGGCACTCAAGCAGATGTTAGAGCCACGACTTACAAGTTTCACCCAAAGGAGCCAACCCGATCTCGCGCATACGGGTTTTCGAGTGACGCGGTAAATGTATATAGGCGCACAGAGGAGGAGGAGAGCTGAAGGTAGTATGGTGAGAGTAGTCTGCTCAAAAAGAAGGGCAAAGTCAAACGCAGGTCCTAGTTGCGGACCAAGAGACTCGTCGGTCATCGATTTGGCGCTCATGACGGGCGATGGGCCGACTCTTTCAGCAGCCGTAGCATAGCTTCTCTTCGGCTCGATGATTGCATCTATAATTCTCTTCAAAGAATCATGTCATGTTCAAGGCAGTTTACAAGAACAGAACTCCAGAGGACGAGATGTCGTGGCGACGCGCGCCAGACGCTGTCGCGACCTCGCCATTAACACGACTGCGCTCAATAACCACCTAACGCGTCGCGAAAAGCGAATCACATGTAAAAGTATCGATACATGACCAGATCAATACGTTTTGACATTAAACAAGTCTCACTGCTTAGAATACTTGTGTCCCTGTAGCTTGTGCAAGTGGCTTCATCGAAGGCTACATGTAAGTGCGTCCGCTGATGTGCAGCCCCAACGCTTTAGTGACGGATGCGACGCGAGTCCCAGTGTAATGGACTTATACCGAAAGAATAAATTGAACGGCCATGGCTCAAATCACGGCAGTTATGGAATGAAATTGACGCCATCTTGTGCTTGGCTGAATGATGCCGGAATCACCGTTTGGGCTGAACCATGACGTGTAATGAAAGTCAGGACTCGCTTGCCAAGTCCAACGCTGATACTCAATAGTGACCAACGCAAATAACATGAAAATAGAAACCCCTGATCGGCCCAATAACTGGCTTTGTTGGACAAGCCAAATATCCCCATAATCGCTGGGATTAGGCGAGATGGGGCCAACGCCGGAACTGATCCCTTGAAACTCAGGGATCTTCGAAATGAAGCCTCAGGACTTGGCTGATGGCCATGGGATCATCAGTGCTTGCGCATGGACTTGTCAAGTGACGATTACTTTCTGACTGCAACAACGTGGGTCTGCTCTTTACGATTTGCACGAAATATCGTCCACTTGACGCGTAAAAGTAAGAGCTGCTGACATACCTCGCGACTCTACTCCCCATCTAGGTTTGTACTTTTGAGAGTGCATCGAGAATCGCTGAACCGGGATATGGTCCCGAACTTATCTTCAAGATGAAAGAAGAGGGAATAGATAGAGACAGTTACAGCTACTTTATGCTAAATCCTTTTGTATGTAAGTTGCAAGGCGTAGGCGCACTCGTCAACCCTTGACATGCCAATAACCTCGTGAGAATAAATCTGCGTCCTGAAAAAGAGCGAATCGAGGTTATCTGCGATAGAGCGGTTGTCAGCCGGGGAGAGACCCCTAGTTTCCCTCATCGCTGGCCTCATCATCCTGCCTCTTCACTCTTCGCTCGGACTCGGCCTCTTCTTCATCCTGTCTCTTCATGAGACGAGCAGATTCGGCCTCTTCGTCGTCTTGCCTCTTCACTCTTCGCTCGGATTCGCCCTCTTCGTCGTCTTGCCTCTTCGCTCTTCGCTCGGATTCGCCCTCTTCGTCATCCTGCCTCTTCACTCTTCGCTCGGTCTCGGCCTCCTCGTCATCCTGCCTCTTCATCCGGCAGCTAACATAATCGCCGTAGTCATTCTGTCTCTTCATCCGGCACCGGATATCATCGGTATAAATGTTCTGCCTCTTGACTTTACGATCGGCTTCGACCTCTTCGTCATCCTGCCTTTTTTTCCAACAGTGAATAAAATCGCCGTAGTTGTTCTGCCTCTTGACTCTACGGTCAGACTTTACCTCAATGTCGTTGCCACTTACGTGAATGTCGTTGCCACTCGTGTGCGCGTATGGTCTCCTCACCCAGCAGTCAATATCCACGTAATCGCCGTAGTTGTTCTGCCTTTTGACTTTACGGTCAGACGAGGCGTCTATGTCGTTGCCGTTCTGTCCATTCAACCGTCCAGCAGAGTCGGCATCGGCATCGGCGTGATTAAACCGCTCATCGGCCTCCTGGATGGCTTGTTCCCTCTTCAAACGTCTGTTTTCCGCATCCTCGTCATCCTGCCTCTTCGAGGGCTGGAATACAGGCCATGCGCTTCCGATATATTGTTCGGCTGCTATCTCGGCTGCATGCCTATCGTTACTAGGAGTCGTGTTGGTGAAGCGAGTGCCAGCACGCTCATCGGCGCTGATGGCTTGCCATCTTGCCACAGGCTCCTGACCAGGGGGCGCCACCGGGGCAGCCAAAGCGCCGCTCGGGAGCAGCGCCGCAAGGACCACTGCAAGGTTTTGAGTATGCATGTTCGCGATTTGAGGTATTGAATTTTGCTTAAGGTGGATAAAAAGTTGAATGCTTAAGCAAGCACTTTGTTGTCCGACTTGAATTCAGTTTTGGGTCCAGGACGTAAGCTTTATATCAGATGTGAAGGCTGTAGACACAAGACTTCAGACTTCTATTTCAGGGTCCCCGTCTTCTGAAGCTCATCAATCATCGGAAAATGTCATGTGAATTGCAACTTGTCAAAAGATACATCATACCCTAAAACGTCTGACAAGTTGGTCGCCGCAAAACTGTGCGAGATGCCCCCTGAAGTTCTCTCAAACCCATGATTGGAGGCTTGTAGGGTATGCTTGGAGTACAGTGACGAAAGGAATGGGGAACAACGGGGCGAACTGAGAAGTGTCACCGGTGAGGCAGTTATGGAGTGGCTGAAGCAGACAGGCAAATACGGGGACAACTCCCTCATTGGTGGTCTCAGTATGTGACGAAGTAGACGGTCAAGACATGAGGCGGTCGAGCAATTGTAGAATAACCTTCATTCAAGTTCTCGGCAAAGATAAATCATAGTATAGGGGATATCGTAGGTTCTGCTAAACGGCAAGCCTGGTCTAGGAACGGCGTATTCAACACGGTGGTGCGATGCAATAATAATACGTAGCTTCAGTGCGACCTGACGGGGCTTATACCAAGGAAAGGTGCCACAGACCATTGTTATTTGCACCAGGACAAACGAACTTGCGCTCTAGGACATGTTGCAAGGTTGTGTGGGTATTCTTCTCTGACGCATCTTCCACTAAACAGAGCAAAAGGTCGTGCAGCAAGGCAGGGTAAACACCCTCACGTCACCTTTCGGGTAAGTTGCTGGAGTAGACGTTTCATGTGAATCTTGGTTCTACCTCGTTCGACGATGCGGTTCTTGCAGAGCGACAGAAACATAGGGCGACAAGTGATTCGAGTGATATGCCTCGAAAAGGCACGTGGTGCCTGGCGTAAAGGCTTGTCGCAATTCGTTGTATAAGGGACAATAGTTGCACATGCATGTCTCAATCTTGCATTCCAAAGGAAACACAGTAGATTCACCGTTGAAGGTCTCTCGACGCCACAAGGGATGTCGAGGTGCCAATCTTGCTCTCCCTTGTACGGATGGCTTCTGTCTCTCGCCGCCAGCCCTGGACTGAGTGACGGTTTGTAACATCGAGATTCTATAAGTTTCTCAATCTTGGCAGAAGTTATATAATGAAGGCGTCGACCTTACGAGCCTGGCCACATATGTAAGCGACTGCATTGCTTGATTCCGCATCTATGGACGTAAAACACCTTCAGAATGAGCAAACATACGTATGAAACAGGAATGTGGACGAGCCATGTAAGCTGAATGGAGTGAAAGCACGAAGATAACGCGAAACAAAGTTTGTTCCTTGCAAGCTGACAACAGGCAACCTCACGCGGTGAAACTGAAGTATAAATATTTCCAAAATTATACTGTACGTCCCCGCCTATGCCATTCGCATAATGGGGGCTTGGTGAGTCGTTTTACCACACCGCTCAAGAAGTCAAACAGTTGAGCCTGTGCGATGCTCTGCGTCCCAAGACAAGGACCTATTATACGAGCGAATAAGACCGTGAGGAAATGATGTGTGACTTGAGAATCTGTGATGACTCCCTGACCTGGGTTCCAATATTACCATTGAAACATGCCGGATCGATGGGCCCGAGGCCTTCTGCTGAGGGCCTGGGGGGTCCGGAATGACATGGCAGGTGACACGGGCGTTTGAAGCCATCACTAATTTTATCCATCGAGACTTTGAGCCCAATTCACTCATCACTGTCACCAACATGTGACAGCAAAAGACAACATCACGAAGCTTCATGGCTCAACCAGCACGGATCAAAAGCTGAAGAGTGGTTCTGCTAACAGTATTACTCATTTATTCGTCTGCAAGACTATCCCTAGACTGAGATTTACACGATGTGCGGACTCAATCATGACTCGGATAGAAGTATTCCAGATCTCTCCTCCTCTTCCTTGGTGGCATAATCGAGTTTCTTGGATTTCACCATGGCCACAAGAACACCTGCGCAAGTAAGCAGAGCTGCAGCCGCGATAAATGGGAGGCCGATCCAGCCATCACCCCAGTCAAGACCAAGCTGAAAGGTGGACGCAACTAATGGCCCTGCTATGAGCGTGCCCAGATTCTCCATGACACTCATCGTGGTGTAGAGCATGCCGACATTCCGCTTGCCCGCGACGTCCCCAAGCAGTCCACGCATCGCCGGTCCATAACCTGACCCTAATCCATAAATCATGAGACTGCTTACGAGCAACGTTGATGTGGAAGCAATGCCAATGCCGAAAGATCCCGCAATCAGTGCGACGACGCTTGCCCTCGCGATCCACAGGTCCTTGACAGCTGATCCAAGAGAAAGCCGGTTCTGCAGCGCACGACTCAATAGAGGCAGGATTGCGACAACGAGAATCAGATTGGCGAATGTCGAAACCGAAGATACTAAGCCGGCCTGCATGAAACACATTCGTCAGTTTCGTACGCACAGGAAACCCCTGGGGCCGTTGCAGAGTTCCTACTTGCGACCAAGACCAGCCGAACCGCTTGGTCGAGTACTGAAGCAGAATGCCTGATTCGCAGGTTCCCAATGTCGCGAACAGCAAGCTGAAAAGAAGCATGGCGAGGCGGTGGTTCTGGCAGAACATGGCTTGAAACATGGCTGCTCCCTGTTCCACGGTGGAGAGGCAAAAGGATTGCAGAGTGTGTGATTCTATTTTGTCACACATTGCTCGTTCCCGGTCGTTATCCTCTAGATTATACTCGTCATCCGCTAATTGCGGATGCGTCATGCCGCGAGTTTCTGGAATAATGAGGCCGATGAACATGGCGCTCGTCAGGCATGCGAGCCCGACAAAGACGCAGAACCACGGGCTGAGCTCCATGGCCATGTAAGCCAACGGCATGGAAATGAGTTCGCAACCCATCGGTACGGCTGCGAGATAGAAGAAGACTGTTGACCTGTACGTGATTATTATTAGCCAGAAGTTGAGGTCGAGGAGATGGTATTGAGCTCATCGGACCGTGTCGAGTCAGTCGAGACGTCGTTGGCTATTGCGTAAACCATGGCCGAGAAGACGAAAGGACCGCCGCCGATGAAGCAGCACAATGCCCCGAGCCATATCAGCTTGATGGGGAATATTTCGGGAAAGCTGCCTGTCAAACTCAGACGTCAGTGTTGCCCAGTGTGGTGAATTTTGGATGTGATGGAGGGACCTGAAACGCACAGACGACGACTTCAATTGCCTGGAATAAGCAGAGACCCAGGAGAGATAGGCAAAGGATGACCTTGCGACCATGTCTATCTGCTGCGAAACCGTACGGAACTGCAGTTAGAATGCCAGGAACGAGCCCGAAAGTAAGCTCCCAGCCCTGTAGAAAGGACAGCTCAGCTTGGACGGGGCTGCTCTTGCACAGAGCATCGGTCGCCGTGTCCGGGACGTGAGGATACTGATTTCGACAGATGATGCTCTCCTCGATCTGATTTAGGGGGAGATTCACGAGGGCGCCTCCGATTTCGGCCAAGACCAAGAGCAGAAAACAGGAGACAATGGCCGAAAAGCGACGCGTGGGCACAGCACTGGGCGTCGAGGGCGCATCATCTTCGTAGCTCTCGGAGTCTCGCGCCGAGGTCAAAAGGGGGTTGCTTTCTATGCCTTGCTTCGCAGTCATGTTCAAGATGCCAAGCTCGAGCGGTGCGCCGGCCCGCAGAGAGGTCGGACATTAGGGGAGGAAGGCTGGACGATGGAGGAAATAGGCAGCGAGCAGCGAATGCGTCTGGTGGCCGAGGACGCGGTCGACATGGAGTTTGCCACGTCCATTGGACTGCTTGACCAGGGAGCATATCGGATTGCCGCAACTGCCGCAGCACCCGGGGTATCAGAGCTGCCACCATGGACCAACAAGCTGTTCTCCATCGACATGACACACGTTGAGCTTGGCAACAGGCAAACTGATTGCCAATTGCAGAGAAGCGGGCAGCGCCCAACACTGGCCGGCCAACAAAGGAGGCGTTCGCGGTAGCGGGCCGACGCACATGCCTCTCGAGAAGCTTGAACAAGATGTCAGATGTTCAATGCACGGGCCCGAGTAGGAGACAAGGGGCGGCATGATATGTCGATAGCCAATGCAAAAGCTGGGATCTAGCGATGGCCATCATGTTGCAGAGTGCCCATTCCTCCCGGGGTTGTCTTGCTACCATGAAATCAGCATTGCACGATGAGTGAACGTTCATTGCACTCCTACTCGGGTTCTCTTTACCCGGCATACATCAAGGTCAAGTCGGCCAAGAGAGAGCTTTTGGTAGAGCTAACCATAACAGCCGCGACTAGATGTAAGTTGGACGAGAGAACCGTCAAGTCATCAACAACTCAAGCATAGCAGGCCAGGACAGTACATGCACCCTCGAGTAAGTCCAATTGCGCCTGTGCCGAGTCCTTTGATCTCAAGTTGATGAGCGCGATGGTGATGGCTCCAGACCGCATCACTTCATAATGAAGCGAAACGAGTAGAAAACGCAATGCAGTTTGCATCTGGAATGACAACAGGGCGGAGCACAACTGAGAAATACCGAATGTCTCGTCCAACACTTGCAACTCCGGTTCCGTAGCCCGCACTCCGCATCCGCGGCCGGTGCTGGTGGACCCTGACGTCAAAAAGTCCGCATCTTGTGGATACAGGTGCGTCAAGAAGCTCGCATTCGCTTCAAATTATTCAGCCTGTACTTGGAGGTTTTATTATCTTGTCCTGTGAGGCACGGCCTAGAAGCCCAGCTGCTCCGGATCTGCTGCGTCTATATCGCCATGCCGGGCCATCCGGAGATTCAATGCCGGCACCAACAGCTGCTATAGCTGCGATTACTTGGCAGATGTCGAGCGATGCCGTATGCGTGGCTAGGGTGCGAGAAGGAAGGACTAATAACAGCCGAGGCAATTGAGGTAGTGTGTGTATAAATATGCAAAGCAGCCTGGCCAAGCTTCCATGTTGCTCCGCATCAGTCGACACACAGCTTACACGCCATTCAAGTCTCCAACCGATTCCCCTCCGCGTCTCCAGTCACTTCATCGCCTGTGCATTCACAGAGTCAACGTTTACAAACATCGTCATGTCTCCCAAAGTCCTCGTCGTGCTCACCAGCGCGGACAAAATCACCAAGATTGACCACCCTACCGGCTGGTTTCTGGTGAGCTCCCCCCTTCTGTTCCCCGCGCGGGGTAGCTCCGTCTTTCCCCTCGCTCGAGTGAAGCCATCACGGCGAGACTCGAGGTGTTAAGAGGGGGGTTATCTGCTCCACGTCCACAGTAGTTGTGCTGAACCCGCTCATTCATGGCCGTATAGCCCGAACTCGCCCATCCGTACGATGTCCTCGAGCCCCATGCCGAAATCGTCGTCGCCTCTCCCAAGGGCGGCGCCGCGCCTCTAGACCCGTTTTCGGTCGAAATGTCCAAAGACGACTCGTCCGTCAACTTCCTCAAGAACAAGAAGCACGTTTGGGAAACCACCAAGCCCCTAAAGGAGTTCCTCGGCCGGGTGTCCGAGTTCGACGCCCTCTTTTATCCCGGGGGCCACGGACCCATGTTCGACCTCGTCGACGACAAGGACTCTATCCAGCTTATTGAGGAGTTTCACAAGGCCGGCAAGCCCGTCGCCGCCGTCTGCCACGGGCCTATCGTGTTTGTCAATGCAAAGATTGATGGCCAGCCCCTGCTGAAGAAACGCCGCGTCACCGGCTTCACAAACAAGGAGGAGCACGATATCAAGCTGGCAGACGCCATGCCGTTCTTGCTCGAGGACCGGCTCAAAGAGGTCGGCGCCGAGTTTTCGGCTGCGCCGGAGCTTTGGGGCGAGAGGGTAGTTGTGGATGATCTCATTATCACCGGTCAGAACCCGGCGTCGGCAGCTGGAGTCGGCAGGGCCATTGCAAAGGCCATTGGTAAGGCCGCGAAATCACCTTGACTTTTGATACGGAGCATCACTGATGACAGAGCAGGCATCAAGCTGTGAGCGCAGCCCTGAAAGCAAATGGGGGGCGATGCCGTCTAAAAGTGGTATGATTGGGTTATTGTTGGCGCAATGATTAATGAAAATGATGATGAAAACCACCAGAATGGGTTTTAAGCCATTAAAACGATTCCATTTAAGAAACTGTTTCATATGCGATGCCTCCTCCTAGTGATCACGTTATGCCTGTTCACGTATAGTAGGTCATGGTTAGGGAGGCCATGCCCTGAATTAATGCGGTTGAGCATTCGACCGCATCTTTTTCTCATTACACCTAAGCAAGATTGCCAAAAAAAAGTATCGCCAACAATCGGTCTCCATCATAGCGATTCAAGATGCCGGAGTGAGCATGGGTAAATACGAAAAAAAGCCAAAAAATGTTCCCGCGGGGGGTCGAACCCCGGACCTTGACATGATTTTTCATAATCACAAGCGTAGCATGTAGTTATAAGAGTCACGCGGTAACCACTCCGCTACAGGAACTACGTCATCTGGAATCCACTTTATTTGTATATATGACAGTATTGTTGTAGTCGTCCTGTCTTCGATGCTCCCAAACCCTTGTCAAGACTCTGCAAGTAACTCTTGTGCCGGTAAACCGTTTACATAGAAGGTTATGAGTATTTTGCAAAGATGTTTTTCTCTATAATGGTCGACATTACAACAGTCATGTTCATCGACGAATGCTCCCAGGTCAATCACGAGGGTGTAGGGTCCTGTTAAAAGGCTATTTGGCATTCAGTCTAACAGCGCATAAGATGCATGAAGTGAGGTGTGGTGTGATGTAATCGTTGGAAACATGACGAGGATTTAGTCGACTCAATCATCACGCAACATTGAACTTGGACTTGTTCACTTCAAAGGTTGACTTCATCGGTTCAAGTCTTTACATTCAGGTCGTTATCGCTTCTATAATCTTTATTGTCGAAATCGGACGTTGCCCCTCACATTATGCTCGTCCAAATGCCTTGTCGAAGCCGGTCAGAGTGAAGCGATACCGGACCTTGTTGTCCTTGACCCGCTAGAAAGCCTCCTGACAGCCCTTTTCTGAGATATCAATCGTCTGAACCCAAGGCTTGATGCCCTTCTCAGCAGCGAGCTTGAGCAGGGCGTTCATTTCCTGGTTGTTTCCAAGGTGGCTCCCGGTGAGCTTGGGTGCGTTTCTGGTAAAGTCCTGAGCCATCAGTTGTGGAAGCGCCTCGTCGGGGAGGCCAACCATGTGGAGGTCGGCACCAGGCTTAAGGAGCGAAAAGTAATCAGACAGATTGAAACGGTCTGTGACGTCGGCGCAGTTGAGGATACAGTCGAACTTGAACTTCCAAGGCTCCTGCCAGTTGTCTTGGGTGGTGGTGATGACGTCCTTTGCGCCGAGCTTCTTGTAGTCTTCGGCCTTGTCTGACGAGTAGGTGAGTGCATACGTCTCGGCTCCGAGCGCGACGGAGTACTGAAGGGCAATATTACCGAGACCACCGATGCCAACGATGCCGACTCGTTTGCCAGGTCCGACGCCTGCTCGAACTAACGGCGAGTAAACCTAATACCCGCGCACAGCAAGGGAGCGACTGTGCTTGTTTCTAATCCGTCGGGTACCTTGAATGTGAAATACCCGTGGGCGCAAATGTGTGACGCGAATCCACCGTGTGACCATGATCCGTCCTCGTATTGGGCGCCGTAGGTGTCGACGAGCTTGGGGCAGTAGTTCTCGTTCTCGTTCTTGCAGAGATCGCACTCGGGGCACGCCCAGACTTGTGCTCCAGCACGGACTCGGTCGCCTTCCTTGATCTCCTTGACATGCTTGCCGACTTTGATGGCCTTGCGGACAACTTCGTGGCCCACGCACAGAGGGCCCTCGAACTTTGACCCGCCGCCGGTCAAGGTATGAGCATCGGAACAGCATATACCGCAAGCCTGGATCTCGATATCGATGTCATGTTGGCCAAAGGGCTTGGGCTTGAGTTCGGCCTTGTGAAATTGGTTCCACGTTTTCGGCCCGTCGACGCAGAAGCCAGTGAAAGGTGTCGGGATAGCCCATGCTTGCAGTTTAAATCGTTGGTTTTTGGTGAGACGACTTGAGTTTGTATTGTGCTCGTTAATTTCCTTAAAACTTTCGACGAATTTCTTTGAATCTTTCGACGAAAGATGCCATCCTGCATGCAATTGTAAGCCTACCTTGAGTTATATACGCTCGGCGCCGCTCGAAGCTTGCATCACCTTGTTCACCCAGCGGAGATGCCTGGGATCGATATGATCTAATAACCAAGCAGGACCAACACGCGATGATGTCCGCTCTTGGCCGACGGTGTGAGACTACGTGCCAACGTGGGGACTCGCCCAAACGACAAACCACCATGCAACAAGTGTACTGCGCTGTTCTTTACAGTTGCACAAAAGGAGATGGTTGTGGCCATCTGCAGGCCTCGGACGGGGATCGATGACGCCATGCAAGTGACGGCATCGTTAGCCAAGGACCCAAGAAGCAATGTTCCAAACGGGACCTATGATCTTTGATTGCCGTAGTTATTGGCCTGTCCAAGTTAGACTCCACCCGGCGGCATGCCGCATCGAGCCGGCGGCCTGTCCCCACCCTCGGCTTGATCCCCGGAGTCCCGGACCTTACCTCCGGGGTTTCACGTCGATCAACGATAGTGCCGCTAGCACCGTGGCGGCTTCGGAAGCAAGCAGGATGCCTCCGCTTTATTCCCATTAACATGGCACCGCTTGTTCAGGACTGGAATCTTAACTTCTTTGTAGATTTGAGACATGTCAACTGGCCCCTGAACCCTAGCGGCCACCCGAGACATATGATTTATATGATGCCCTGCAAAGCGCTCTGCAAATCATCCCCAAAGCTGTCAACTAACACTATTCCATGGACCTCAGAATGTCTGAAAAGATGGCACAGTCCGCGTCCAACAGAGCCTGGTCCACCGGCGACGCCCCAGCACTCTTCTCATTGCCCACGTCACCGAGAGCCACCACGTCGAAGGGCGCATACGCCGACCCCACTGCCGGCCAGCCTGGCCCTCCCCTGGGATTTCGTACGAAGCTGCCTATTACGCCCCTCAGGTATTTGGCAAAGGTGTAGAGCTGCGGCGTATACCTGAGCCCGCTAGAGTTATCCTCGAATGACGGAGACCCAAAGAGCAAGATAAGGTCACCGCCGTGGAATTTGCCAAGAAAGCGAAACTTTTCGGGAAGGAGATCCGAAATCGAGGCGTTGATGTAGGAGCGCCATACGGGGACCCCAATCGACGCGGAGATGTTGGCCACTATCTGCTGCGGCTGATGGGGTTGGTCGGAATCGTCAGCATCCCAAATAACGCTGCAGCAAGGAGTCAGTCGGGACTTACACATTGCCAGATAAAGTCAGTGTAGATGGCTGCCGCCACGTCGAAATCCGTCTTCAAAGTAGGCTTGCCTCGATAGAAGGACAATATCGCCTCTCGTTTCGTAGTGTTGACAAGAGGCTCAGGCAAGTAGACTTTGAAGAACTCGTCCATCGTGATGTTGCGACTTATCAGAGCGCGTCCTTCCTCGGCCAGGGTGCTCATCATCACAGGCACCTTTACAATACGTCCTTGGCGCCAATCTGCGGCGCGTGTCGCCGAAACTGTGACATTGTCTATGATGGGCACCGCCGTGGCGTTGGTCTTGACGAGCCCTTCGATTAGGGCTTTGGCCGACACGTTGCGCATGCAAGCCAACTTGTCGTCTGCTGTGCATCCGACGGCGCCCGCAAGAGTCTCCCATCCGCGCGTATCATCGGCGGTGCCTGTTCCCGCAAGGAACCCAAAGGACATCTGACCGCTCGACATGATGCTGGCGCGGAACGGGGGCGACTGCGCATCTGCGTAGTTGTGCATGTGAGCATCGACCGACAGGGAGCCAGCCGACTCGCCCCAGATGGTCACCTTTTTGGGGTCTCCTCCAAAGGCTTTGGCGTTTGTCTGAACCCACTCGAGCGCGAAGCGTTGGTCATGCAGACCCAAGTTTCGTTCACCAACGGGAAGTTCCTTGGTATTAGGGAATCCAAAGACTGGTCGATAATCGTCAGCAATGCTGATGTGAAGAGACGAAAACACAGGAACACTTACTGTTTGTGCGATAGTTGAAGGTAAAGGCCACAACGTCCTCGTATCCAGCGAATCCGGAGAGGTCCAGCAGCCCACTGCCCAGCTGGAAGCCACCGCCGGGGATGAATACTACCACCGGGCGACCATCCTCAGGACCGGCGCTGGCCGGCGTAAATGCATTAATGTACAGGCAGTCTTCGCTTTCTGGGGCATGACTGTTGAACAAATCACCCAGAGTATCCAACTCAGGTCCAACATCTATACCGAGGGCGTTAGACAACAGTGCGTCATTCACGCCATTCACTGAAGCTTTCACTTACCGGAAGTGGCAAGAAGTTGAGTACACGATGCCTGGAAGGCTGTCGAGTTCCTTGGCGAGGTCCAAGGAACGGATCGCTTGGGGAGACTGAACCTCTCCGGAGGTGCTGCATACGGGACCCCCAGGAACTTGTTGACAGGCCCGATTGCATTTGGGAGATTGGTCGCGACGCCATATATTGGCCCTGAGTCAATCGTGACTGTAGGAGCCTCGGAAGCAGCCGCCGCGAGAGCAAAGGGTAGTAAAGCGAATTGCATTGTCAAGGCTTTCACTTGAATTGGCGTCTGCCCATGTAACGCACACAGTTGTATTAGAGCCCGTGGAGGACTTCTTCTTAGAAATGGGCGCGGACTCCTGGGATGATACGCATTTATACATGATCAAATTGCGTTGGTGTGGGAGCCTCGAGACTTCGGGCTTTAGCTATTTGACTCAACTGTCATTGATTGCTGCAGCTAACCAGCTTTCGCGAATAGACTCACTCGTCCGCACTGCCGGATGATAAGTAAGCCTAGGCAACAAGGTTGATTGCACGCGGCGATCGCGACATTCACCGAGTCGTCAAGCCAATGATGGAGTGACGGCCTTTCATGCCGGCAATTTGAGAAGCTCCGAGCTGACGTCGGCTGTGCATATTGCCTGACCGCGTTTCCCCTCAATTAGCCGTATCTCGACAAGTGCACATGAGGCTGAGCACATGAGGAGTGTTGATTGGGTACAAACAAGGCCCCTTCGCGATTCATCTGACGTTGGTCTGCTGTAATTGCAATGGCGGAACCCTCAGATACGACGAATACGGCGCAGTTCCGAGCGCCACAGGTACGGCTTACCGGTTGCCTAACACCATGAATGTGGGCCAAATGAGAACACGCCGAAGCTCTAAACTACATACACCTTGACGTCTGGTTGAAGCTGTGTACCTTTGGGTGCTCGAAACGGCCCGGCATGTTCTCTGTAGACTCGAAGCTGTCCCGTTTTAGTTCCAGGACCTCCAGCCGTTTATTCTCCATGTAGCCCTAGGGGCAACCGTGACAAGTTTCTGTTTCCAATCCCCCTGTTGCCATCACATTAAGGGAACCCTTTGCGTAGTGGCCGTATGCCTCTTAACGGCTATAGGCCAATGTTGTTGCGTTTCCCGGCTACTCAGAATGGCCATGCTAATTGTTTTTCTACAAGGTATACATTTTCGCTGCATTCACAGTCACGTCCTTAGAAAGCTGACCCGAGATGTGCGAGAAAGCGTATTGCAGTCAGCAATCGGCGTCTCAACAAGGCAGCCCGCAGATTTCCTGCTGACCCGCTTACTCTTTGTTCGAGATTGACACCGTTGAGATGATTTTCTCCAATTAAATCGACAATTCATTCAAAGGCTTCTGGAGAATAGACTTATCTTTCATGATGCTGAATGCTTCAAAGCTGACCCATCCACTCGAGAATTGCACGATGGACCCCAATCTTGAATTTTGTCGGCGGTTAATGAAAGGTTATATTTTCTTGCAATACAAGCGTGCCATGCTTTTCACTAAGAGGTAAAGATCACGCGACTTGCCTCCTTGTGGATTTTTCGGCATCGGAAGACAGGAGGTATAGGATGGTCTCTGTTTTGCTTGACTCGGTGAACCGTATCATGGGCGTCTGTTCGCATGCTCCTTGCAGAGGAAAGCCTGCTTCGAGAACAAGGCCAAGCTGGTAGGCAGAAAATGGAAGCAAAGGCCAGATATTGGACGTCATACGGATGATAAAGAAGCAAAATGTACCGCAATCGTCCCCTGTTGTTTCATATAAACGTCCCGAAGCTTCACCGTGGAGTTTATTACGGGTTAGGCTGGGGGATTCCATAGACTCAAGCCGGCTTTCTGTTCTTCGCCACATGCAAAATTTCCAACTTGAAGCCTTTTCGATGCTTGTATTTCTCGGGCCATCTGTGGAGACTGGCCGTGGGCTCGCTAAACATCATTTTGCAAAGAAGTCAAGCCCTTGTACAAAGGGCTTCTCTCTCAAGCAACTTTACAACGTAGATCAACCAACCTAATGGCGTACTCGTGTGCACTTTTCAGCAGTGTAACAAGGTAACCTGTACTGCTGCACACCTTGGCGTATGCAGAGCCCTAAACAGGTACAACGACTGCATCTTATTGTGCGTGAATTCCTTGTCAATAAGCTTGTCATTTTTCTCGTTGTCGCTAGTCGCTACGACTTACTCGTTGTCAATGCCTAATGTTCATGTTGTCGCCCACCGCGTGACGCCCTTGAAGAGGCTGGACTTGAAGGATGACAAGCAAAAACGGCAGTGTCGTTGTGTTAGACTTCATTTGTATTGCCGAAGTGATCGGCCGTCTTTTCGACCTGTCATTACTGCCAAAATGTATTTCGCCGATTCTATATTCTTAGTCGATCGGAGGGTTTTTCTCTCCGCTTGGCATCAATGCATAGACTACGCCGTATTAGGCTCTGGGGGCCATTAGCTAGCGACTGCCCTTCACCGCGTTTCCCTCAATGTTGGTGTTGCACTCTCTCGGCTGGTTTCACACCGGTGTCTGGTCTTGGCTTGCGTGACATGGCCTGGAGCGATGAAATCAGTCAATTAAGAACTATTGATTTTACTTGGCATAATATATCCACAGGACAACATGTATCTTGGAACTTTAACTGCAGCTGTTGATTCTCATGGCTCGCAACCGCCACCATTGAAACATCGCCGTTCTCTGGGTTGGTGTTGGATTGAGGTAGGAGATGGCACTGTCCTATGATTCTTTTCAAGTACGAACGATCGATGTAGATTTCTCGCTCTAGACTTGCTTACGATCAAATTGTCTAACAACACAAGGCGTAGTAACGTGGAGAGTATGAAACACACAGGCCTTATAGTGTTTGGAATCGGCGAGATTTATGTACTCCCAAGTTCACCCATGTGCATATACTACGCTCTCGACTAAGTTGCAGTCGGCAAGTCAGTCAATTAGACTAAGAAGCCAATTTGACGAAAACTTATCTTCATTCGAATTCCAACACGGACTGATTCGTATCGAGCGGTTATCAGATTGAAAGCTTTGGCGGATGAGAAACATCATGCAGCACTGGGATATCGCGTGCTCGGCTCTGCGATCAACCCGCTTTGCGACATGGAGTGATTGGGGATATCAACATCTTACAAAGCTCAATTAGACCCTTGCTTAGGAGATGAGTATTGACACTGTGGCGAAGAGACCCCTTGCTCGCATATCACCGTCAGATTCATTATGCTTCAACGGTCAACGCCGGCAGCACTCGGCGTTCCGCAAGCCCCGACACGTCAACAAAAGATTATGGGAAGAAATTAGAGAAGCGTATAATATCATTATTTAGACGATGCTCTTCCGATCATATATGAGTAAATATTATGGAACTTGCTGCGGCTCTCCATCGCGCCCCGAAACCCTTCGGCGATTATTTCCGGTCGGCGTCAACGCATTATGCGACTCCATGGCTTGAGCCTCGCTCCTGATTCTTGACGATTGCTTCTGATATAAATGCTAGGTAATCTGGGCGAAGTTTCTGTTGAGTTCTGCAGATATCGTCCATATGTAGGAGCTGCGTTATTCATTTTGTCTAAGCTTCACTATTCATCAAACCCTTGCGCAACATTTTTGAGCAAAGTTCATCATGCGTCTAGGAACGTCTCTCATCACGCTTCTGGGGGTCATTGCGTTGTCATCAGCGTCACCCCCTAATCGGAAACCTCGTGCTTGGGCCGATCAGTTACAACATATTACGCCATTCCGTTCGACAGACAATTCGGCACATTCACTTCCACGAAGAGACCGCATTGAAGTTGATCGAGCCTCGGGATTGCAGCACCTCGAGCGTGTCGAAGAATATCTTCAACCCGGAGATCGACTTTTCCGCTCTTCCGCACCACACTACAGTCGTGTTGATTCTAGTCAGCGACTAACTACAAGCTCGATTGATGAACTCAAAAGACTAAAGATCAAACTTGTAATTAGTCTGAGCAGCGAGGCGAAGAACTCGGAATTCGTCAGGAAGCTCCGGGGTGCTGGCATCGAGTACCTACCCCTGCCTGTCAAAGACTTCGACACCCCTTCCATGAGTGATCTTGAGAAAGGCTACAAAGCTTTCAAGAAATTTCGATCCGGGACACTGGTCTGGTGTGGCTACGGCCATGGCCGCACCGGAACCATGATATCAGCTCTGCAGATAGGCACCCAAGCGGACATGCCGTCGCCACAAATCCTGACCTCTGGCGATTACCGGGAAAATCATGTTGAGACACCGAAACAAGAGGCTCTCCTGGAAAAATACCAGTCCAAATCACGAGGCTCGCGCCGACGTCCGCGCTCTTGTGGGCATAAGCGAGCTAAGCGAGACGATTCCTGCAGTCCGAGGAAATCGCTCGGCAATGACGACTCCGTCCAAGCGCCTAGGCTTGAACGACATGACAAGGTCTCAAAGACCACATCGAACGTTGAAGGCCCGCGCAAGGATTTCATCTGACGAAAAGCCCACTAGTCCTCTTGCAAAGATCGGTAGTCACAAGGCAGTGCACGTTGAGAAAGCGTTAAGCGTTGTGGGACTGTTCAAACCGGCGGCTGGAGTTACAAACTCGGTTGCATGAGCACGTGTAATTAGGCAACCGAATTCAATTGAGTAACTCGTCCGTGTTTACATATGTAGTTTGAAAAAATAGTCTCGGCCGTCGTCTTTGAGCATAATATACAAAAAGTTTCTAAGTCTGCATAACTCATTCTCTATAAGAACTTGGGGTGTGAGTGCGAATGCTGGCTAACATGCCGAATTGTGTATAAACACCCAACTCCGTGATGATGATGGTTTCGGCCGTGCATGTTTTCCTCTTTGCGGTCAAAAGCCTACTTTCCAGTGTTAACCTTGAGCGCAAACATGCCTCTTTCGATGCAATTCAGAATCACCGTCCCAGACTTGAACCAGGGGTAAACGCTCCACGCTCCATTGAACTCGGGCTGAGGATCCTTGTCGTCCTCGGGGTAGCAGTCAAAGTGACCGAGCTCCTTCATGTTCTTGCCTGTCGGGTCCTTGGCCACACCGCTAACATCCACAACGCGCAACCCTGAAGCGTAGTTGGCCTGGTACGAAACGCCATTCAGGACGTATTGGTTGTGATCAATGGACTGCACGGGGCTCTTGTATTGGCCGGTCCACTTGGGCGCGGTGAGGTCCGAGAGGTCAAAGATGTAAGTGGTTGTATGTGTGTCTTGGGTTGCGTTTCTGCGCATTTGCTCGTCGAGTTCGTCATCGAGGAGGAGATACTTCATGTCTTCGTCAATGGTCCAGCCCTGATGGGTGTATGCGCCCTTGCCGTTGAACCCATCGTAAAAGGTTCGAGAAAGGACCGCGGGCTTCTTCTTGTCGGTTACGTCAAAAATTGCCAGCTTGCTCTCGTCGAAGGCGATGCAAATATGATGATTCTCGTAACGTTTATCGATGCCGCGATAGACCATGCACTGCGCATCGTGGACGTAGCCGTCATCGCCGGCACACCCAAGGAGTTGAGGCTTCGACGGGTCTTTCACGTCCAGCATGATGAGTCCACTATTGGAGTTGTTGCAAGCCGCGCCGGGAGTCGCGCCGACGGCAAAGATTGTGTTGGTCTCTGGATCGGCAATGATGTTGTGACTGCTACCAAAGCCCGTGTACAATGCTGTCAGGTCTGTCTTTGTATCAAATGTTTTCGACCCATTGCGGATCTCCAGGAGCTTATTCAGATCAAATATCTGCATGCCGTGATCCTTGGACTCGGAGCCGATGTACACGTGGTGACCTATGACTTTCATGTCGCGCCAGATTGCGTTTTCTGTCTGGGTTGGGAGACGTCCGGTGAACTTGAGAGATCCGTTTCTGGTGATTTCGACAAAAGCGGTGCCGTCTGTCTGTCCTACTATGGCAAACTCGCGACCATCGTCTGATGTCCATCCTGAATCGACCGTTAGATAAGAAATGTTTCTCCGCAAGAGCCGTCTCGCGTTAACTTACCCCATATGTCGTTACCAGCTCGAGTCTGACTTCCCATGTCCCCATGAGGGATGAAAGCCTTGAGATCCACGTTTTCACAGCTATACTCGCCGGCCTTGCCATCTTTGCAAGGCGTCGATCCCATGGCCTTGTACTTGTCGTTGTCAAATACACCCGCGGCTTGTTTCTTGTCGAAATGGGACGACTTGAGGTTCATCAAGCTTCCCATCCTATTCTCCATCATCGCCAGTTCCCGCGAGCTGTGCTGCACCACGGCAACAGCAGCTGCGGAGGACAAGGAAAGGGCCGAAACGGCTAGGAATTTCATGGCTGTGAGCTTGAGCTGAAGTCGAAGAAAGAGAATGACGACGGTTGGACTCGAAGGATCTACTGCAAAGATGTTTGAGATGCTTCTGTGAAACAACCAGGATTTCTTCAAGGGTACATGCTATCTTATACGTCTGCATTAAATCCGTGCTTTCCCAATCATCAAGTTGAAGACTTTCATTCGGGGCCAATGACACCAAGACCCATTGTTCCCCTGAGGCACAGTCATCTAAGCCTTCTTGGTCCCGCTCGATTCAACTGCCATTCTCACCTGCCGAGTCGACCTCGGACCAAATCCTCAATGGAACAATAACGACATCCGTTCGGGCGTCCAATCCCTGGCAGAAAAGCAAGCCCTGCTGCCTCCGCACTGACCGTTTCCATCCGTAATCTCCACTTAAGGTTTGTGGCTCGTGTCAGAACTGTCTACAATGCCTGCTTCAAGTGGCGTAGCTCGGGGTCGAGCAACGGCCGTTGCGACATAACCAAAGAACAAAGACCCAGGCACCGCCCGGACTAGCCGCAAAACTTGCCAAAAGCGGAGGGGAACTCGGAAGATTCCACACGGCGCTTTAATGCGCTAACGGCAATTGACGGTTCAAGAGCCGAGGCTTTTTGACATTCACGACGCCGCACGGGACCGTTAAACGGACGGCGTCCACACTAGAAGCGTCTAGCTGTACACTCAGATGTGGCAGCCATTCACAACTCTGAGTGATGTTGGGGTGTTTCGCGCAATGGAGACTGGACCAGAGGTGAAAAGGAGACCAGTCGGCATGTCCGCGGCCCGTAAAATCGTGATGGCTACAGCGCCAAGCCGAGCGAGTTTCATCACGGCCAAGGAGGGCAAAGTTTCGCCCCCGTCGTTTTCCAGCGAGACTCGTGATAGCCGTCTAAACCAGGGCTTTCAATCGAGTCACATCATCGTGAATCCTGCCCTGAGGCTTGCCAAAGCCTGACCAAGTTGAGCAGCGCCCGATCAGGGCCGAACAAGGTCTCTTTTCTGAGAAGACTGGTACATGCCGAGTCTCTTTTTTGGAAGACTGACCCATCCTTGCAACACATCGTCACATCCGGCGCTTACTTCATAAACACTCACTAGCGCGCTCATTGTAACATGATGTTTCTAGTGTGGTGGCTATGAATAGGACTTACTTGTCATGATGTATTATATTTAGAGTACTGCCTATACCTTGAATGTATAGTTTATGCATATAACGAACCCCTCAACGCTTAGCTCAGAAAACGAAGGTGATCTTGCGAAATTCCTAACTACTAAAGTAACCGAGGGGGCTTGCGCTATTGTCTGTACAAAGCCGGCCTCCGTTTGAGGATTTTCTACTACGTGGTGGTCATTTTCACTAATTAGTGAATGCAAAAAATATTACATGTATAAAGTCTCATTAATACAAGTCAAGGTTAGACTAGTTCTCGATATTCGTTTATTCGCACTCGTTCAAATTAATCACGCCCGGGACCATCAATTCAAGGCAGTTTCCAGTTTGTCGATTAGACTTAGATGAATTCCTTTAGTTGAGTTGCCTAGACGATCCCGAATTTTCAAGTTCTCTGCATGAACGCGTCAATGACTTCATCAATCAATACGGAGTCTCAATATTCCCCGTTCCAAGAATTCGAGCCTCAACCTCATGCGGATGATGCTCTTGGAACAGGTGGCCGATCCATCTTCGATCGTTGGAAGCCAGCATTAGAATACAATTAACACGGAGAATGACGTCTTCGTTACCGAGAGATTAAACATTTCCGCCACTCCCGAAGAAGCATGTCGCCGGAGAATGATAAAAATGGTAGATTTTCATGGCGGAGGTGACCGCAAACTTCAATATCGTGGAGATGTACAAGTCGTGTATTCGATCACACCAACGTAGAGATAGACTTGGGCAGTGCAATCCGCAGTCTGGTGCCACAAGGCGCTTCTCGAGACATGGCGTCATAGAGAACCATACTTCGTAAATAGAGGCAATTTTTGATTTCCTTCCGGGCCCATTGAGGCGGGGAAATGATCCGGATCCGATGTTCATGATTCAAGGTCCAAGGAGACATGAGTAATTTTGCAATGCTACACTGTGCATGTCCGGCAGCATCGTATTACATATGCTTACCAACATGGCCCTTTCCTTGGCTTGCCATGGTTGCATGGCTCGCTTGTGCTTACCGACGCTTTGCGGTCTTGGCGGCAACAACAAGAAGTACAATACGAAGGAGCCTGCGCGTCAGTCGCTGGAATATACATCCGTTTTGCATGGTCATGTACAGTTTGGTCAACTACGAGTCAGTTGTGCTTCTCGAGGTTACCCTTCCCGGAAGATCGTTGACAACGCACCGAGCAACAGGCGTGCAGCATTTATTAGGCAAAGGCGGTAGAATACTTCCCGGAAACCTTTCACTTGGACTTCCGAGTATCTTCTTTTACGAAGTATTACGACTTGATTGAATAGAAACGTGTGCAAGCCACCGAACCTGGGTTGTCGGACTGGCGCAAATCCCTGGGCAATCTTCCTTGTGCAAGTTGCGAGGCTTCAAGCAGCGTGTTCGACCGAGGCCGCAATCCATGAAGCCTATAAGCCAGCTGATCAGCACGACACTGAAAAGTCCGGGCTCATTCTGTGGGGAAAGTGTATTGTTGTTGATGTACAATACATGATCGTATGTTTACATGTAGAAACTTATAAAGGCGCCCATCCACGTACCACCAGCCGCACATCAAATCCTACCCATTCGCCAGTCTTTTGCAACTTTACATCATCGTTCTCTTTCCAACGCTCTAACAAACCGTTCCGTCTAATAATCCAATATGAAGGCCTCACTCATTTTCGCCGCCGTGGCCAGCATCGCCATGGCTGCCACCCCCGAGGCGACCGATTGCCCGCGGCCCGGTACTTCGGACAGCCTCGGTCGCTACAGCTGCAACCCGAATCGTCAGTATCCCGAGGGCCGTACCTGCGAACAAGTCGGCGACTGCTACTTCCTATCTCCTCTCGAGGATAAGGTCGTCAAGACCAACGCCACCACCGAGCCCGTCGTTCTTACCGCTGGTGCCGCCCCTCTGCGTGGCGCTGGTGTCTTGGCCCTCGCAGCGCTTGGTGCTTTCCTGTAAAGGCATCGAGAGTGTGAGCAGGATTCGTAGGTTGACGAAATACGTCCATGACTCGCAGGAAACAGTGTTATTAACTGGCCGATAGATCAGTCGTTCTGTGATTGATGAATATACTTGGTTGGGGTTTAATGGAATATCCAAATGCCAATATATGGGCAGTAATGTAATGATCAACGCGTGTTGACAGAATCTTTTCGTGAATGATGTTGATTTGAAGAAGGACAAGGAGCTGTTCTTTCCTTTCGTGATTCGTATATATGTGCTTGAAGCCATTTGATCTGAGGCGCATAGAGTATAATACTAACCAAGAATGCCCATTATTGTAATTATAGCTCGATGAATTTCGCGGTTGGCACCAAAGTCAGAGCTATAGCAACATCGATTCGGACGTACGCGGGGGCAAGGTTAAATCAAGGCTCTTTATTGTTCATTTTGTCCGGCGACTACATACAATAGAACACAACGCGGCCAACAACCAGCTTTCAACGGCTGGTACGTCGGGTGATGGGGGCAAAGTGTTTCGCCTAGAATCATCAATTGGTGATTAAAGAAACACTCGCATCGTTCGCAAAAAGGTGATACAGTATCACCTTGTTGCGAATGATGCGAGCAGCGAACTAACATATTCTTGAGTACGACGCATGCAATCTCTTATGAGCTCTACATGTAATCTATATCTATAACCCGTTCGACGCCTTCGCATACCTTGAGAAACCAGCTCTCGAGTCATCGTCTCTCGAAGAGGCCAGGCCAGTTATAATGACATATCATGTGGCGCTGATACACTATTTGGGCTGCATATTATGTGGTAAGTTTGGGGTTTGACCACTTTCCCGGCCTCCTGGCGCAGTACTTTGGCGATTAGCCTCCCAAGGTTCCCATCTTGCCGTCCGAATATGACTGAGTTTGCTGCTAGCTTCCCTTTCATAAATGACAGACGATTACATCAGTCTCCCTCGGTCCTGCTTGTTCATTTCAGGTATCGCTGCTGTAAGCCACTACTTTACAGCAAGCGTACTTTCGCCGCACGCGGCACAAACTTGTATGCCCAGAGATGCCGCCAGGCAGGCTATGCTGAGAACTGTCGACGGTCAAGTGTACTCTGACGTGGAAATAGTTTTCTTCCCGTTTCATTGCCACTATTTGCCACTCGCAGACGAGTCATAATGGCACACATTCTGCTCAAGCTATTTGTCGAGAGGCGGGAATACAGAGATATTCAAATTTCAGCTCCTAATCACGAGACGTCTGCGAGTCTGAGTCAGAAATCAGGATCAGCTTGGAAATAATTTTTCGATGAAGCTCCGCACGGCGGCAGCAGACGAGTGAGTCACCAGATTGAGCGTTTGCTACAATCTCAAGCTGCCTTGCAGAGACGCCATGCGCCATCTGGCGATCCCGAGAGCATAATTCACCCAAGGCTCTTGCCACGATAACTCCCAAGATACTTGCAATTTTTTACACGGTTATTTCTTGCGGGGTAAGCGCAGCTCAACGAAAGAAATCGCCTTCCAGATGAGGACCAAAGTCATACCCAAGGTTCAACATCATTGAGGCGCTTTGGCTTATACCAACGTGAGAACTCTTGCAAAGCAAGATTTCTTCGACTATAAATTCATTAACCTCGCCTGAATCGTCCAGATTGATTCCGGCTGCTGATGTGCCGTCAAGATTAGTACACGCGATACGTCGGACACCACAACGACGCGCCATGGCGATTCAAATCATGTCGGACTTGCACCTCGAGATGCCCAAAGCCTACGACACCTTTGAAATCATCCCCAAGGCACCGTATCTCGCCCTCTTGGGAGACATTGGCAACATCGCCGCTCACGAAGACCAGTGCCTCGCCTTCTTCACCAAGCAGCTCAAGCAATTCCGAGTCGTCCTCTTCGTTCCCGGCAATCACGAGGCCTACGAGTCAAACTGGAAGGAAACACTCGAGGTGCTGCGCTGGTTCGAGCAAAAGTTTGGCGAAGACGACTCGCTCGGGGAGTTTGTCCTGCTGGACCGCACCGCGTACCGTCGTCCTAGGCTGCAGCCTCTTTTCCAAGGTCCCAGCGGAGAGCAAAAGGACAGTCGGCAAGGGCCTCAACGACTTCTACAAGATCGACGACTGGGACGTCGCGGCGCACAATGAAGCACATGTTCGAGACCTGGCGTGGCTCAATGCGCAGGTTGCCGAGCTCGAGCAGGCCCGCACCAGCGTCGCCATCTTGACACATTGGAGCCCGACTCGGGATCCGGTGGCTGTCGAGCCGATACACGTGTTCAGCGACATCAACAGCGGGTTCTCAACGGATCTCCACAAGCAACTGTGCTTCACGAGCGCCAGCGTCAAGCTGTGGGCGTTTGGGCACACCCACTACAACTGCGACTTTACCGTGGAGAGGGATGGGAGTGCTGGCCCGCTGAGGCTCCTGACCAACCAGCGAGGATATTCCTTTCAGCAGTCCCAGGGTTTCGATCCGGAAAAGACAGTCCGGCTCTAGTCCTGTCTTGGGCACTTGGCCATATACATTTGTAGCTCAAGGCATAAAATCATGGTGTTTCTGCACTCGTACAGTGATGTCAGGGGCGTGCATAGCGGAGAAGTGCGCGTATTGAGTTCTCTGGTCATGCTCTGCAACATGTCTTTTCATCAAAGTCGTTCAGTAGAGATTTACTTGCTTTGCGCTTTTCCTGGACTCGTCAGGACAAGATCAAATCCCTTTTCACAGGCTACACCTTTACAGAAGGCTCTCCCCTATCCAACACGGCCACGCCAACTTCCTCGGCCGTAGGCTCCAGCCCACTCTTCCGCGGCACCTCACGCACAAAGTCGCTCGCCTTGGGCCCTCGCCACTGGACCAGAAGCTCCAGAATGCTCGCCGTCCCGCCCATCATGAGCAGGGCGCCCAGCACAAAGCCCAGCAGCGCGGCGAGATCAATCGGGACAATGGCCGTCGTGCACAGTACAATGCTCCTCAGGTCCGTCAGGCCCGTGATGGACGCAACCAGCGTGAACAGAAGCAGGGCCTGGCTGGTGAGGCGAAAGGCAACAGTTGACATGCTGGCGTAGGGCGCGAAGATGGCGGCGGTGCTCGTGGATAGGTAAAAGAGGGCAACGGCCGGCACGGCGAGCAACAGCGTCAAGAGACCAACAACCTAGAGACGCCATGCCGTTAGTCACTACTTTCGATCATGGCAGGGATGGCACCAGAGGTTGTTTGGCGTCTGGTGATCGCTCACTTACCCCGTGCAGCGTCTGAAAGTGGCCGTTCTTGGCCGCGGGCAGGACGCCAAAGACGAGAATCACAATGAGCGACGGCGGAAGCCCAAGGTACCAAATGACCTGCGTGACCCGAAACGTCCACCCCGGGACGGCTTTGGACGCCTGCATCTGCTGCAGAATGTTGCGGACGCTGTGCATCGTCAGCGCCAGGGGCACGAGGACGCCCAGGAAGACGAAGGCGACCAAGACTATTGCCCGAAAATCAGCACACCTCTCGCCCTCATGCTTATACAGGGCAAGTTTAAAAAGAGCAGGACACGCAGACGTACCGTGGATGGCGAGAAACGTGGCCAGGGGAACGACCTTGGTCTCGTTGATGCGAATCGCATCCACCGCGTCCATGGCCGACCCGTTGAACGCCCTGCTCACCTTTTGCGCGTCAATGTCGTACGTGTTCCTGTCGTTCGTCAGGTGGATATCGCCCTCGGGCAGGATGGACTGGATCAGCTGCGTCGTCACGTTGCCGTTGAAAAAGGTGTTGACGATCCCCTTGATGGGGTCGTTGTGTGCGTCGTCGCCTTGCGCCGCGCCGCCGGAAGGGGCCTGCTTTTTGCTCTGTCCGATTAGGATGAGGACGAGCCCGGCGACGCCCTCGCAGTTGAGGCTGTTCAGGGTCCGCTGTAAGATGGTGGACAGCGCGTTGATGCGGATGATGCCACGCGGGCCCGTGATGCCGGCCAGCGGGTTCGGGAGGTTGGCGCCGGCGCCTAGGAGGTTCGTCGGATCCAGGATGCCGTTTTGCCGCGCCTGGATTCTCGAATAAGAGGGCTCTTTGGGCTCCGATGCCCGTCTTTTGACCATGTCCCGCTTCGCCTCGCTCGCCGTCGCGGCTCTCCTCTTGAGCTCCATCGGGCTCGTCGCCTCCCCACCCTCACCCCGGGAATCACACGCCTGCTCATCTCTGACATGGCTCAAGGATGGTAGCGACAGTCCTCCAGCCAACTCCTCGGACACTTTGAAGCAGAGGCCCATCACGGCGCCGTACGTCTCGTGAGATCGCCCGTCGGTCGACATGGCCACCGCCGCCTGGGCTGCGACGAGGTCGCACAGGCGCCATGGCGCAGAACCCGGCACCCTGCTGGGTGAGGACTCGAGCGGCCCTGTATTACTCGTCGTCTCGGCCCCGGATACCAAGGTCGAAGCGAGGGCGAGGCCCAATGCTTTGATGATTATCGGCGGTTGCATAACGACCAATCCAGACGCAGCCCCATGCCGCGCCAAGAATAAATTAAAGAATTATTGTATTGATACAAACAGTCAAGACATTAAGCTCTGTGAAGAATAAAACGAAGCGGTGAAGCAAAATTAGAGGGCCACCGTGGGCTCGCGGTCGACAGTGCCTGCGCAAAGCATGCGCATGTGAGGATTCACAGCCATGTCACCAGCGGGGAGACGCATCTAGTCATATCGTTCAAGATGGCCTCTGGCCTAGTCCCTGACTCCCAGAGATTCTGCTGTCCAAGGGAACGGTAACATTGACAACCATGCTTCCCGCCCTTCCGACGTGTTTGGTGCGTCCCCCTGGCCGTCCTAGTCCCCCGGGGCGCCAGGTGCTGCCGGTTTCAACGAGCGTCTGCTCCAGACTACTAGTAGATCTGCAATTGTTTGACAGCAATGATCCCTGGGGCATGGCGGCAACTAGGAGTGGCCCGAGTTGACGCATTGCTACTCCGTCCCTGACCATCCGGGCCCGGCCAGCTGCCGGTGCGCTCGAGCGTCTGTCCGAAACACTGGTAATTCACGACCGATGTCCTGAGCTTGTATTGTAGGTCATTGTCACTGGCGAAACATTGGATGTCTCTTTTAGGCAAAGAGTAGTGACCACATAGTCTGTCCCTTCCAACATCGGCTGCGGAAAGCAGTGTTTTGCTTGACTTTCTAGACCGACGTTCAACGGCGTAATGCAACATTCGTCAATGAGAGATTCTTGAACCCACATTGAAAAGGAGCATCACTGGCACACTTCGCCGGATCGGGCATGCTTCAGAATATTGTAACCTCAAATTGTAACTTGATAGGCAATAGCCCCGGTTTTCCTATCCGTGCAAGGTCTTCGGCCGCCAAACGCCGCCGTACAACATCAAGTATTTCGCACGAGAGACAAATAACCCAAGATATTGCTACATATGGCGAAGTCCCTGCATATTTGCGTAACTCGCTTCGAACCAGTATTGCGACCACAGCGGGTGCTGCGCTTCTGTTCCCCAGGTGGAACCGAGCGCAGAAAAGGAAGGTATCATGTGCCGCGAAAAGCAATTCAAAATGAGCCGCTTGTTCGTTCAAAACGGCTATGCAGCAGGAAGCTGAACTTCTTTGAAATAGACAAAGGGAAGCAAAACGAGACAAGACTTGACAAGATCATCTGGCAAATCCAACCCAGACGCAGTCGAGAGGTTTAAGCTTTCGGGTATAGGCTGCGAGCATGGTGCACCTGCGAGAAATGGTGAAGGCCTTGAACCATTTGGTTACACCTTTTCGGGTAGCTCTATGTTTCGTGTCCTTGGCGGCGTCTTAACCGCCCACTTGAGCCTCTTAGCCCATCTTGACATCGGGATTCGACACTGGCGGAGGGAGAGCCAACGGCACGGGCGAGCGCAGCTCATGTCCATCTCCAGAAGGTCTCTTCCTGCCCATGCGCTCGCACCACTCTTCGGCGCTCACAATGGTACCGTCGACGACGCCGCTGATCTGAGTCACCATATCCAGGCCCTCCTTGGCGAGGACTAGGACTTTCTGTGCGCCTTCGCGGATAGCAGACTCGCTGTCGCGGTCGTGACCCTCGGTGACGCTCGACATAGTGGCAATGCGAAAGCGTTGAGGTAGGCTGGTCAGGTGCCGTCGGACGAGGACGCGGGCGTTCTCAGGTAGTGCGCCTCCAGCATACGTGGAAACGTTCGTGACGCAGTCTTGGAGAGTCTTGACAACATCCACTTTGAGGGAGTTGATGCGGTTGGCCAGCTCGGCGCGTGACTGCTCAGGGTTTGCCTCTGAGGATTCACCAGCTGAAGAACCGGTATCAGCGACGCCGCCTTCCGAAGCATAAGACCTATCAGGGGTCGTCTTTTCGTATTCTTCCAGTGTTGACTTGAGAGAGCCAATGACACGACCCATGTGGTCGTTACTCCAACGAAGCCACTTGAGGCAGTACTTGAGGCTGCGCAAGCTCTCGGCGCTCATGGCAACGCTTAACCCAGAGGTGGACATGATGAGGCGAGACTGCCACGGCGCGGGAGGGTTGGAGCGAGGAGGGTTCTGAGGGGCCGGGGACTCTGTGTAAGCTGGAGACCGCAGCTCGTCGTACGCGGGCAAAGTATCTATAGTGCTCGTGGACGAGAGACGCCGCGGTGTTCGGGGAGAAAAGTTGGATAAGTCTTCGGCGCAGAATTTCTTGGAACCACGGGGATAATCCATGGAATCGGGGTCACCCGCGTCGCGCTCGCTGTCTACCTTGCGGCGTTTGTTGTTGCTTGTGTTTGCATCTCCCGAGGACGAGGCATGACGGCGTCCGGCACCCAAGAACCATCTGACACCGCCTTCGACACCCGTGGCTCGGCCTACCGAGTTGACCGTGTTGGCGATGGGGGTCAAGTAGCCCTCTACATATTCGGCGCCCGATTTGAAGCGAGGTGAGAAATTCTTGGCTCCTCCATAAGCTGAGCTGGCGCCGCCAATAGTGCTGGCTACAAGTGGATGAGACGTGGTGAGGAGGGATAAGAGCGGTTCGGGCTGAGGGGATTGAGGCCTGCGGGAAGATAAGGGGGGCTGAGCACTCAAAGCAGCTGGGCTCAACGGATGCAAGGAGCCGCTGTCTGGGGGAGAAGAAACAAAGTCTGCAAGAGCGCACATGCGCGGTCAGTTAATTGTTGGCCTCGTCGCGAAGCTTGGAATCTTACCAGCTCGCAAGTCCCCCAAGGCCTCGGCAGCAAGACGGACATCGGGATCATCAAGGGTGACACCGCTACTAGAAGCGCCATCGTATTGACGATCCGAAGCAGCCGTGCTAACGACACTGCTGGCATCTAGGTCCATGGTCGCGGGACTATCGGCTTGCGATACCGAAGATTGCGGTGGGCGATAGGCCAAGGGGCTGTTGAGGGTCGGCCATTGCGGCGGCGGAGGCGGCGAAGCGTCGGACATGACTTCGGCGGTCAAGCTGCTAAGTGAGGGCAGCTTCATGTCGCAATCATGGTTCTTAAGAGGAGGAAGCTTGGTGGGGAGCGAGTCGATGTCAGGGGGAGGCGAGAACTGCATCGAGGCAGCGATGCCCTTGTCGAAAGGGCCGCTGGGCTCTGGAGCTGTGAGGAGGCTGACGGAGACGCGGACGAATGTTGACTGATTGTGAAGATGGACTGGGGCGGCGGTTCGCAAAGAATGTCAAGGGCCGCAGTGGCCGTGTTCGTAGTTGAAGACGACGGGCTTTGCTTGTCGTGAAAAAAACGGTTCGGTGGCTGACAGAGTTGACGAGGTTTGTCAGTGTCGAACCTCGTGTCTGGCGGCGCCAGATGGTTTTGTCACGGCAGATTGTCCTCGTCGGCGGCGGACCACAATGAGCAGCACGTTGTGAGCATCCAAACGACGGCCGCGGGATTTGCAAATGTGCGGAGGAGATGGCGCTGGATGTGGGTGTCCAACAATGGCATTCAGGTCTGCGGGCGAGGCGCAGAAGCAACGAGGGAGAGAGGGGGGGTTCGCTTTTCACGATGGGGCCCGGCCTTTGGAAGCGAGAGAGCATGTGATTGCGGGCCATTGGACCAATCCCGTGGGTCCTCGTCCCAGCTGAATCACGCCTGGGCTGGGGTATCATCTACCCCAGTGGCCATTGAAAGTACCTGAGTTTGGCAACGAGACGAGGGGCTACATGTCGAAGCGGGCGGCTACGGCGGACTTGCCGATGACGCTCCGGGGCCAGTCAGCAAAACCAGGTACCGCAGCTGGACAAAGAGAGTAGACGATACTTGGATCGCTTTTCGGCACTGCAGGCCCCGGTAACACATCCAGTTATGAGCATGGAGGGATATAAAATGTCCGCTGTACGAATACAGTACTTCGTATCTCGAGGACGCACAATGCGCTCGTGTCGTGGCCGTCGTATTCCATTCCCTTATTCCATGTGAAGGGCCACGCGAAGGGAATCTGAACGTCGCGCACGCTCCCATTTTGCTCATCGACGGCATGTCCGTACATAAAGTGTTGGTGGCCGTGGGTTCATCAAGGTTTGGTACCTGTGCATGGAGCCGTTTGTTGCCTGAGGACGCACGTGCCGGTATACTTTGTTTCCTGCTCGTTCTCACCCTCCTCGCCTTTTCACCGTGTTCCAGCACCACCGGCCTCTCTATCGTGACCTAAAGGCGACTTGGAGAACAAGATCGACAGCGGCGAGTGCTCATTGGGAATATCAATCACCTACTTCGCTTTCCGTGCCCGACACAGTGCATGTCGCTCAAACGACTGTCCAATCTCTCTCCAACCGGCGAGCCAACAGCACCCTTATCCCCAACAAACGTCCTTTCAAGTCCGACATTTTCTATTCGAGCCATCAATCGCGCGTTTCGCACGCCTTGTTTCCCAGAAACTAGCCGTGTCCCATCCCGGTTGCCGTCCGCGCCGGTCCGCCGCTTGGCCCTCGAGCTCCTCGAAAGCCGCTTGCTCGGGCCGCAGATCTCGGCTTTACTCCGTCGCAAGAGGACTCCGTCGCAAGAGGACGCCGTCGCAAGAGGATTTCATTGCTCTTGATGGGCACGTGCTTGCGATGCATGATTGCTCTCGTCCTAGGCCTATCTCTCACTGACCCTGAGCATTTACAGTGCCCCAGCCCACCCGCACTGCCGCCCTCCTCGTCCAGCCCCGAAACGATTGGGTCTGCCGGGAGACGTGACGGCATGCGACGCTACACAAAGAGGCCCGCGTCGCCACCCATTCATGAATCCTGCTTTTCCTCTCTGCCAGCGCCTTGTCCACTCCTCTGCGACTCTGTCCGTGGGCACGTGGCGTCTGGGCGACAACCATGAACAAGGGTCAGCGTTCCCACAAACGCTACCACTCTCAAAGTATCGGAGGTGATCAATCATGTGCCTCGAAGCGAGAATAAAGTCTTTTGACTTTGCCTTTAATCATTACATCATGCTCGACCAACCCCGGTGATGGCTCACAAATACCAGCCCCTTTCACGTGCAAAGGCCAAAGCGATACCAACGAGTCCCGCCCTTGAATCGCCCGCGTAAACTGCAACGGCATCGTGCCAACTGGCTTTGAAGCATCGTCTCCTGAATTTTGTGCGTATTTGCCAATCATCAAGTGCTCCGTCTCTGGTCTCTCCAACGACTTGATATGCTCGCGGACTCCGACAGGTTATTTTCCAGCTCCATGACCATCAGTCGCCTTTACAATCTTTACCGTGGCCCCTTGTGCTTCGGCATGTGCCTTAGAAACGTGTTTACTCGCCGAACAAACGGACATGATGGGTCTCTTGGGTGTACATCAGACTTCTACATCACCACGATTGGACGATACGGTGCCGCCGGATGCTGCCGAGCCAACTACTTCGTACCACGAGCCCAATTGTTGTCCGCCTGCTCAAGACCTTTGGTTTCACAGGCAGTCGCATGACTATGACTGACCGGCTTGCTTCATCTCTCATCAAGCGTCTTCCACCACGATGTACGTGATGGCAGCTTTGTGAATTGCTGGCACCACGCCTGTCCACACGCTCGCCACTGTTCTGGAGCAGAATATGACTGGGTCGCGTCTTCCAGACTGCGTCTCCAGAATCACGATCAGACTCAAATGGAGCAGCTCGGAAACGATGCCCAGGTGACGATGCTGTGCCGTAGTCTTTGTGCTTTTGGCCGTGCAACAAAGCGCGATTGCGTCCGAGTAGCATCTACGAAGTACAACAGGCCTACTCGACCAGCATATCACTGTCGATCTCAGACCTGCTTGGACTTTCATGTTTGGCGATGGGGTTGAACGCAGCGACGCCGAGGACGGCGCAGTACGAGGAAACACATTTGATAGGGGCATTCCAAAGACTGTCGTCTTCTGAATGACCATCGAAACCGAAAATGTCAGGCTCCTCTGACGCCGCCAAAGCCATGGCTTGCTCATGACTGAGCAGAGACTCGGGCAGCTCTTAATGAAGCCTCTGGACGTAAAATCCGCGCACTCTCCGCGCCACCAAATCGCAGCTACCGACCACGGCGCCGCAGGACGAACGACAAGATGCCGTCCGAGCGCGGGCTGGAAGACGGGCTGCACTGTCTATTGGGCGCGTTGAGGAAGAAGGGAAAAAAGAGCAAAGGAACCGACGTGACGATTTTTTTCTTTTATTCTGGCCTTGCAGACCCTCCGGGCCCCACCGACTGCCGCAATCACGTGCAAGCTCGCCTCCGGAAGCTCGCTGCTGATGCGACCTGGCTTCTTGCACGCGCGCGGCCCGAGTATTTGGCCGGACCAGGCTCCGAGAGTGGCTTAGCGACTTACTGGCAGCCCACCGACTGCGTGCTAGAGCCACTGCCCGCCGCTACTGCTGCTACTGCTGCTGCTGCTGCTGCCACTCGCTGCCTGCTATTCAGTGAGCCGTTCCGCGGGAAGCTCGAATGTCCCCTCTCACACTCCATCCCACTGCTCGTCACCCCTCGTCCGCACGCCTGGCGGCCATCGTCCAGCCATGGCTTCCGCCATCTTCTTTCTAGATCTCAAGGGCAAGGTACCGTACATTCAAACCAGCTCAGGCTTCCCCTTGGCCAGGCTCGACTAACTTGCCCAGACCCTCCTTGCCCGCAACTACAGGGGTGACATTCCCATGTCGGCCGTCGAAAAGTTCCCAATCCTCCTGTCCGAAGCCGAAGAAGAGTCGTCTGCCGTTCCGCCATGCTTTTCTCACGAGGGCATAAATGTGCGTCATCTTTGGTCCTCCCCTTTTGATTGCCCGGACGAAGACGGAGCTGATGGCACATGTCGCGGGCGAAACAGTACCTCTATATCCGCCACAACAACCTCTATCTGCTCGCCCTAACCAAGCGCAACACCAATGCCGCCGAGATTCTCCTCTTCCTCCACAAGATTGTGGAGGTTTTTACCGAGTACTTCAAGGCTCTCGAGGAGGAGTCCATTCGCGACAACTTCGTCATCATCTACGAGCTCCTCGACGAGATGATGGACTTTGGCTATCCGCAGACGACCGAGTCCAAGATCCTCCAGGAATACATCACCCAAGAATCGCACAAGCTCGAGGTCCAGGCCCGCCCGCCGATAGCCGTTACCAACGCCGTCTCGTGGAGATCCGAGGGCATCCGGTACCGCAAAAACGAAGTCTTCCTCGACGTCGTTGAGAGCCTCAACCTTCTCGTCAGCGCCAACGGAAACGTCCTGCGGAGCGAGATCCTCGGCGCCATCAAGATGAAGTGCTACCTCAGCGGCATGCCCGAGCTGCGGCTCGGGCTCAACGACAAGGTCATGTTTGAGACGACGGGCCGGACGACTCGGGGTAAGGCCATTGAGATGGAGGACGTCAAGTTCCACCAGTGCGTTCGGCTGTCTCGCTTTGAAAACGACCGCACAATCTCCTTTATCCCTCCAGACGGCGAGTTCGAGCTCATGTCATACCGCCTCAACACCCAAGTCAAGCCCCTCATCTGGGTCGAATGCGTCGTCGAGTCCCATTCGGGCTCTCGAATCGAGTACATGCTCAAGGCCAAGGCCCAGTTCAAGCGCCGCAGCACCGCAAACAATGTCGAAATCATCGTCCCCGTTCCCGACGACGCCGACTCGCCTCGCTTCCGCACCAACATTGGATCCGTCCATTATGCCCCCGAGCAAAGCGCCATCGTTTGGAAAATCAAGCAATTCGGTGGGCAAAAGGAATTCCTCATGCGTGCTGAGCTTGGTCTGCCCAGCGTCAGGGGCGACGACGAGCATGGTGGCGGCATGACTGGAGGATTCGGCGGAAGCATGGGCGGCATTGGCGGTATGGGCAAGGGCGCCAAACGCCCAATTCAGGTCAAGTTTGAGATTCCCTACTTTACGACAAGCGGCATCCAGGTGCGCTATCTCAAGATTACAGAACCAAAGGTAAGACGAATCTTGTACTCATGGCAGGCCCGACGCTGACATGTGGCGCAGCTGCAATATCCGTCTTTGCCATGGGTACGCTACATCACGCAGTCTGGCGATATCGCCGTCCGACTGCCGGACGCCGTATGAGCAACGAGTACGATAGCCAGGCCAGATAAGACATGAGCATCCACGCATCCGACCAGGCGCCAATGTCTAATTTACAGAGCGGTTGCGCTGAACTGCATTCAATATTGGGTTGGGGCCACGTGCAGGGGCCACGCCAGGGAAGGAGATGAGACGACCTCGATGCTGCAGGACGGCTGCCATCGTCATGCTTCCTAGCCATTCGTTTCCAAAGCTGGAGCTTGCCCAGGGTTGCAAGTCCTGACTGAAGAGCAGGGAGCAAAGGGGGCAGGTTGTGGGAAAGGGCGGAATGAGCGAGACCAAGCGCGGCGTGAGCTGGGGCTACGCATTCTAGGCGTTGGGTACGGAAGGATTAAGCGCTGCCGCAACGGGTAGAGTTGTTTGGTCGGGTCAAAAAGTAATAGACTCCAAGGAGAGAGGTCAAGGACAAACGTCTCATTCAGACCGAGTGTACCGCCAGCAGTCCATCGCAAGTCGTGCGGATGTAATGAGATTGCTAACGACCGCAGTGAAGGCGTGTCTCGAGCGCCGAGTCGGGGGCATCTTGTCACGAGTATCGTCATCTTGTCATCGCTTGGACGACGACGACGCGCCTGAGCCCGACGCCGACTCCCGCACAATGGGGCCGTCCCACTCGAAGCTCCGTATCAGGTCCGGCGTGGACCCAGTCGGGTTCTGCGGGTCGAGGAAGACGGCGACGTAGAAGCCGCACGGCACCTCTTGCGTGGAGGAAGGGTCTAGAGGTTTCAGGACGAGAAGCGTCAGCAAATGGCGAGTTCACCGCGAGTTGAGACTCGTTGGCCATCCCAGGCTCGTCAATCATGACGCCGGATACGGTGCGATGAGGAGCAGAGGGAAGAAGCCGGGATGGAGGACTCACACTGCGCTGGGGGACGGTTGTGCGCCCACGCCTGGTCCCGCCAAAGGCCACGATGCCCGCTGCGGCCGAGGTAGACCTCGTCGGCCCGGCCGGGCGACCCGCTAAAGGCCATGAGGCCGAGGACGATGGGCAGCTCGCCGCCGAGGCCGCGCGATGCCGGCGCGCCGGGCCGGGGATTGGCGTAGGCGGCCGGCACCAGGCCCGGCATCCAGGACGGGTCTCGGCCGGCCACGTACTTGAGCGGAGTTCCGCCCCACGGCGTGTTGCCGTCGAGCGTCGTCGCCTGCGAGACGCCTCGGAGCTCCGGGCAGCTGGAGTGGAAGAAGAGCAGCGCGTGCATGGGCTGCTCCGGGCCACCGGGGCTGGTCGTCAGCGGATCCCCGGGGACCACGACGAGCGGCAGATGCGGGTTGCACGAGAAGACGGCAAAGTGACTGTACCGCTGGAGCCATTGTCCGCCCTGGCTGAAACAGCTTCCTTCGCTTCGCATCTCGGATCGGTACCATTGATAACCCCGGGCTTCAGTCACCTCGCCGTTCTGGAACCTCATGACCCGGCTGGCAATCTCCCCTGCGTACTCGCTGTTGTCTCTGGGGGGCAGCACATTGAGCCACATGTCTCGGTGAATGTCGCAATGATCCGAGGTGTAGAAGCGCAGCTCGTTGACCACAAAGAGAAAGCTGAAAGGCTGGCTGGCCCTGTGCTTGCTGCTTCTGTGCTTGTCGCTCGTTTTCTTGGTTCGCCCTCCTTTCATCTATCGAGGATATAAGCAGTTTGACTTTCCGATAAGAAACGCCTCGCTCACATATCCATCCGGTATAGACGACATGGTACTATAGATACAAGGTGCCGGGGCTCAAGGTTCCAGGTGTGATGGCGCGACGAGAGGGCGCTTCTCGGCGCGGTAGATTGGAGCTCTTTAAAGGCTTCGGCGAGCCATTCTCCCAAAACCACCACGAGATAACATCTCGTTGCCCAAAGCAGGACGTTCGATAGCGTCATGGTAAGATCAGGCAGGCATGCTGTGCGCCGGAATACACCGACCGAACCAGACCAGTCCGCGAAGCACGTTCAAGATGCCTTCATCATTGCGCCAACTGCATGGCTCGCCGAGCGAGAGCACGCCGTAGCCGCATCTTGATCGGATCGAGCGATTCCTTGGTCCATGACAGGAGACCGAGTCGACACTGGCAGCGCCACAAGAAGCAGCTGGTGTCCATGGCGATTTCTTGGCGGGATGGCAGTGGACCAGCATAGTCGCCGGAGTTGTACATCGCCATTCCCGAAGCCTTTGGGCCAGCTTCCCGTTCTGGCCACCGACGTACTGTGTACAGGACGTGGCGTCTCGAGCGCGGCCTGCATATGGCCAGTAATGACTTGCTCTCACTAAATGCCACGTGCGAAGAGAGACTCATCCTGCAACTGGCCATGGACGTGCCGTGCCGGACCGACACGTTGATGGCCTGTTGATCGGCCGCTCATGTAGCTGGGACTTGGGTTTCTTCGCCAGTCGCCGACAGGCTCTCCCCTTCTTCTGGACTTTCGGTGTCAACCGGCCAGCCAGTTGGACGGCGGACCCATCACTGTCTCATGAGAAAGCAAGAAAGTGCACAGGCAGGAGAGCATCGTGGACCAATGGCCGCCAGCCGTCTGCTCAGATAGAGGATCAGCCCGTCAGCATCATTTACGATACGTTCGAAATGTCGGAAGACCTTCGTCAAACATAGTCACTTTTCATCAACCTCTTGGCCCAGGGTCGCTGACATTCTGCGCCAAGGCACAATCCCCAATGAACCCTGGAGTATAGGCGAAGCGAAATATGTGCGTCGCAACCGGAAAGATACCTGTAGTACAAGAGCCACCGAGCATCAGATGATGGTGCCGAATGACATCTTCGGATGACCGACGAGGCTCAATCGCGTCAGGGCTTCTTGGGACGTCTGGCCGAGGACCGACAATTCGCGACGTCCTGGTGCATGCTTGGATGACGGTTTCGTTAGCGGTACCCAAGGATGCCAATGAGATGTCAGCCGCGAGTATGTCGTGTCGGGAGGTATGATTCCCGGGTTTCTGGTCGGTAAGCGACGTCACGGCGGTCTAATCCGATGCATATTTTAATACTCGAGTTATAATATAAACTGTACAACCTTCCACGTTCGCATTAAGGCGAAAAGAACGCCCCCACTGCCCTGGATATTTCGACCTTCTTTATCGTCATCTCTGCTATAACTCTTCCTACGGCTGGGAGCTTTCCTATACATGCCCTTGGCTTGGTTGTCCTCGGCAGCGCGCCCAACTCCCGCTATCGTCCTCCTCGAGTAAAGCCTCGACTTCCCTAACGGAATAGCGCCGCGGATGATTTGATTGAACTTTTTCGGTTTCGCTATCGAAAAGTACTTAGGTAGGCAGATCGTGCTACCTAATAAGCGACCCCGGTTTCCCTATATAGGAGAGGGCCTAGGCTGTGCGAGGGCTAGGTTTATGCCTCGGCGCAACGAATAGACCGTCGGCTTGCCGCGGCAAGAAAGTTCTCCCCTAGATGATTGGCTGTGCAGTGGCAGAAGTGAAGGGACTCCCAGCAGTCCACCTTTGCGCCAGAGCTTCGAGCCAACCAGGCTGCTCCATGTCCTGACCTTGGTGCAAGCACCTGTTGTCACAACAGGACTGACTCTCGGATCCTCCGACCCATGACCTAACACGACCAGCCCGAGGCACGGGGCAGATCGCCTGATCCTCGGGTGCGATAGAATGGACCAAGCAGGTTGTGCGGAGACAAAAGGCTGCTTCTCGTGTTGCATGCCAGCGATAATTAGGCCAGCAGGCGTTTCCCCAAGTGCATTTGTACTTCATTGGCTCTTGACTGGCCAGGTCGGGACAGTCCCTAGCCGACCTGCAGGAAGTCGGGATGGCACCATAAACCTCGCTGCGACTGTCCTTTATGGGCATACCTGCTGAGCATCAGGAGCTCAAGGTAGTTTATCCAGGCAACCTTGGTGCTAATCGCTTTGTCTAGATAATCTACCCGAGTCTTACATTCCCTTAGCTTGGCCTGCCCGAGCTGCTGTAAGACCGCAAGCCCACCATTCAAGGTGTGTGGCCGTGGGGGCAAAGAGGAATAGAATCTAGGCTTACCGCATCTTGTTATGAGAAAGCTTTCCTATAAACCGAAGAGCGAAAAATCCACAAAGCCTTACATAGCGACAAAAGAGTAAGGATACTAAAAAAAGTAGACGCTTAAGATAATAACAGCATTCGTATTCTCTTCTAAATAAGTCCCTACTTGTCAATTTAATAGACGAATTAGCCGACAGACTGGACTGTCCGTTTGTTTTGTGGCTGTCCGGCATTTTTATGCCCAAGTGACATGGACTCTGCCACATAGTCGGGAAGCCTACGGGTATACGCCGTAAGCTATGCATACCTTATGCAACCGTAAGCAAGCAAGCCTAAAAGGCATACAGACTGACATGTTAAGCCGGGAAAGAAATAGTATAAGATGGCAACATCACCGCGGAAAGTCGACAGATGGCAGCACCGCACATCATCACCTGGATTTCTCTTTCAAACGGGCAAAGGAATCTCATAATTTACCCAAAATGAAGCTCACTGCTGTCATTCTCGCTACTGCCGCCATGCTTGCTACCGGCGACGCATGCAAGTGATGGAACAGGTTCTGTCGAACACGGGAGGAATTGGGTTGTATGTCAGGATATAGTCACTGCTCCGGAGGAAATTTTAAGAAACTGTCACTTCAGGCAAATTGAGTATCCTTTATGTAGTATATAGAAGAGCTCGTTCGAGATCAACATTTGAATTATCGGCCCCCATTCTTCACTTTCTGTTACGCTGTGATTGTGCGCCTTACACCAGGTCCGATGGTTCATCCGACGAAACGCCTCTTCCACGGCTGTTTTACCTGTACCAAAGAGGAAAGCCTTGGCTGCAATATTGATTGCATGACCCTGGCAACGGAGCCGTTTCCCTTTGGCGTTGCATTTTAGCTGATGATTCGTTTCAAGGTGATTTTGAACAGCCCGGCGCGGGAAGCAAGGAATGGCGAGACAAATGTCAAGTTGCCACCCTGCTTTGAGAAGAAGAGTCTTCTTGGCGACAATGACTGGGTGCTCCTCAGAACTTTTGAGAGTATTCTTCACGACTTTCACGTCGTGTGGGGAGGATAGAGAGGTCGGGACCACACCTACGACAATGAGATTGATCCCGTCCAAGTGTCACCGTCAACCACATGACTGCCGCCTGTTATTGCACTCGAATCGTCCGAGGCCAGGAAGAGCATCAGTCTCGCCACCTCCCCCGGCAGGAGCCTTCTCTTCAAGCACTGCCCATTCATCGTCTCCGCCTCCGGAGTCAGGACCGCATCAATCTGATATGTCAGGAGCTCTCCCGCCGCCGGTTCAGCCACATGACAGCGACGAAGCAGACAGCCCCAGCCAGATAGGATGCACCAGCAAATATAATGAGACCACGGTAGGACCCTCCACTGCTGCTAACTATCTCTCCCGCGATGGGTACACCCGTGAGCGCACTGTGACATCATGTTAGCTTTCAAGACACTTCTCACAATTGACGAGCGGGCTGGACTTACCCGATGCTGACGATGGTGTAGACGGTGGTATAGTACCTGCCATAGTTCTGCGTTGTGCAGTACTCGCCGACGCATACTGGGACGAGGCTAATATTGCTCCCACTCGCGAAGCCGAACACGACGGCAAATGCAATGATTGCACCGGCGTTGTTCCCTGCCGGCAGCCAGATAGCCAGCATGGAGATGATGCAGAGAACGTTGGTCAGCAGCAGAGTGTTGATGCGACCAAACTTGTCAGCCACAATGCCTGGTAGCCAACGCCCAGGAAACGACCCGGCATTAAGGAACACGACCATCAGGTAGGACAGGCGTTTGCTGATGCCATGGGCAAGGGCGTACGATGACACGTATTCGAGCCCGACGAAGAAGCCCCACTCGATGAAAAAGACGCCGGCTGTGACGAGGCAGATGACCGGGCTACACAAGATGCTCAAGTCTGGCAGGATACTCTGGTTGTCACGCCGGGCTTGCTTGTGGAACTTGCTTCGTGGGCGAACCATGACACAGCCGACGAGGAGCAGCACGACAGTGATGAGGCCAATGACGCGGCTTGTCCAAGCGAATCCGAGCCGGTCGCTCAAGGCGTCAAATACGAGCGGGAACATGACGCCGCCGAGGCTCCCGCCAGACATGGCGAGCCCCGTCGCGGCTCCGCGCCTCACGTTGAAGTATTGCCCTATGGTGGCTACCGGCACGACAAAAATGACGGACGTTGCCGCCCCGGCAACAATGCCGACGACAAGGATAAAGTGCCAGTACAGGGAGCAGAAGCCCATGGCGGCGAAGGTGGCAATGTACAGCATCAGCCCCGATAGCATGAGCCACCGTGGGCCGTGGGCGTCAAACACCGGGCCGATCTGGAGGCCGCAGAAGAAGACCATGAAATTGTAAATGCCAAAGACCCAGGCGCGCTGGCCTTCGGGTACATGGCGCAGTTGGTGAGAGGATATCCAGGACTGGTAGATGCCGATGCTGTTCATGAGGCCGAGACCGCCCATGATGGCACAAAAGCTGCCAAAGACGACGAGGTTGGCTGCCAGGCCGCCTTCAGGGTACACCTCGGGCACGTCAGATGCTTGCTCAGGGTCGGGTGTGGAGTCATACAAGTCATTGTTCATGGCTGGCCCTTTCTCTGGTGGCTGGTCCTGGAGGTTTCGCCAATGTAAGTCACAACGTAGTTGTTTGAGGAGGGGTCCAACACTTACATGGTTGACCTGTCTCGGCCAGGAGGAGAAACTTTTAATCATTATGCGTATGGCTTTGCTTGTGTGACTTGATTGAGATGGATCGGAAAGGCTGTCGCTCCTCGCCAAACACGCCCCCCAGGACCAGGACCGGGGGCTTCTCAGGCTCGGTTCTTATAGTCGGGGCACTTTCCGACTCATATTGAATTCCATGACAAACCCAATCTATATATGAAATCCCCGAGCCGCTCAACTGCCGAGCCGATGCCCAGCCACGGCGTCATCAACTGAACCAATCAATGTGGACGGATCGTGGCTAGCAAAGCTGGCGGCATCAACACTTTGGCCGACGCTGCTCAATGGCGCAACAACCGGCGGAATAGGTCAACTTGGTAGTGCGTAGCCATCGACGTAACTGTGGATCGTTTTGGCCGAGCCCGCCTGTTCAACTAGAGGCCCAATTTCGCCGAGGTCAATAGTTTGGCGTCAACTCCACCGACTTAAGACACTACAGCCTCGGCCAACGACGACACTCGAGGCCGACTTTTGGCCTGACAATTTTCATCATTGCGACATGATCGTCAGGGGGAAGAAGCTCTGAGAGGCTGGGCTCCCACTTGTCCTGCACGATTGAGGCAACTCGAGCAGGCTTGCACAAACAGCAAGTCCCAACCTGCGTATTCGGCGAAAGCGGCTCATCCGGACAGGGCCCCGGTAACACAAGCAGGCATGTCCTCGCCTGTCACAGAGCCCGGACCGATACACGGCGGATCGACCCGTCCCTACCGCTCGCAGAAGCGGCAGCGTCCCTGCGACAGGTGCCGCGAGCGCAAGCTCCGGTGCCAAAGCGAGGGCGGACAGCCGCCGTGCCAGCGGTGCCAGCAGAGCAACGTAACATGCTCGTTCCTGAGCAGGCCTCGCAAGAGGGTGTCGGCACAGCCTCAGAGGACTCTTTCTTGGCAGCCCAGGTCCTCGTCCATGTGTCAAGGCCAGCACCGTAGCAGCAGCAGCAGTTCGCCCTTGGCCGGCCACCCGCAGCAGCACCATCGCCAGAGCCATCAAGCCTCGATCATATCTTCGTCGGCTGATGAGGGAGTCCCCGCGCCCGAGTCCAGAGATGGAGAGCCTTCCAAAGTCCATGTCTCGACACACATTCCCAACAGCGGCACTCTCGCCCACGCTCTTGGCACGCCGGCACTGACGGGCCTACATCCACACGGCCCGTCGACGCAGCTTTCACAAAGCCTGGACCAGATACAAGGACATGCCGCTGTGCTTCTCGGCGGCTCCTCCGAGTCTGACCCATGGCTGCTGAGACACTGTCGCTTCGACGAGCTGGGGCTACGGACTTTCCACAAAGTGCATTTCCGTCACGCAGGCGGCGTGCCAACCAGCGACAGGATCCCCGTGCACTTTCTGCTCAGCGCCGATGAGCTGTGCGAGAGCGCGGCGGCAGAGACTCGTGTTGCGGGAGCCAAAGAGTTGCGAGCAGAGCTGGACATGCTGGTGCCGCCTGCGTACGGAGCGAGACTGATACGACTGTAAGTGTCGCAAAGTCTGGCTCGTTGATGAAGCAGTAACTAACACAATGAAGCTTTCACCGGCACGTCTTTCCCATACTGCCCGTCGTGTCTCGGACGCAGCTGGGTCTGACGCACGGCGACGCAGTGCCCGACGGCGCAACGCTCGAGTCTCTCCCCGTCCACCTTCTCGCCGCGCTGTACGGCTCCGCGCTTCCCTTTGTCGTCAACGACGACCAGCTTGCCGTGTTGCACATGTACGACCAGCTTCCACTCGACCGCGTGTGGCGCGTCGTCTATCGCAGCCTGCACGATCAGTTGCATCGGCCGCGGCTGTCAGTGCTGCAAGCCGCACTTCTCTACCTGCACAAGACGGCGTCGGATCGCGGGCGATACGCCGCCTCCGACACGGCATTCGTGTGGTCGTTCATGGGCACCGTGGTCGGACTGGCGCACAGTCTGGGCCTACATCTCGAGTGTCGCATGTTCGGCGTCCCGGCGTGGGAGAAGAGACAGCGGCGGCGGCTGTGGTGGGCGGTATATATCGAGGACAAGTGGCTGGCGCTGCTGATGGGGAGGCCGCCATATATCCGGCAGGATGAGTGGGATGTCAGCGCACTGGACGATGCAGATTTCGACATTCATCATCCGTCGACGTATGCGAGCGCAGTTCCAGCCAAGTCTGCCTTCCGTGACATGGCCCGCCTTGCACTCGTGGCCGATTCCGTGCAGGCATCCTTGTAGTATGTCCTTTCTCGGCCATGTCGATCGGTATGATTCTTGGGGCCCTGCCGGCGTCCATCCAGGCCGCAAAGCCGCTGTTCGACGCCCTCAACGCGTGGCGAGCCACCATCCCCGTGCCCGAGCCCTTCCGCTCCGAGCGACTCGCGAGTCTCAACGACGTCGACTCGTACCCAGCGTCTGTCTACTTTGCCTATTTGACTCTGGTCGTGTACGTCTGGCGCGCTTTACTCCGTCCAACAGTTCGCTCACTCCCGGCACCCCAAATCATCGACGTGGACCAGCCGCTGCAGGAGCACCAAGGCCCGCTCCAAGACACGGGGTTCCTGTTTGAAGACTTTAGCTGGGATTTCTCAGACCTCCCGGAAATCGAGCTACACCTCGAAGAGGATGTCACGGACACGAGCGCGACGGTCAAGGAGCTGCATCAGGCGGCGCAGACGTGGGCCGGCAACCTGGTCAACTTTACGTGGCACATGTCATCGAGCGACTTTGGCGAATTTTGGTATTCATGTGCGTACTTTTCATGTTTCCGAGAGAGCGTCCTTGCTAACGAATCCGCAGGGTCCCGCATCAGCTTCGCAGTCGTCTCAAATTTTCTCATGGTCTTGCTTGTGCAAGCGCCAAGCTCCGACAACGCCCTCAAGGCCAAGCAGATGCTGGAGAACTGGCGGCGCGTGCTCCGCGACCAGAGCAAGGCGTTTCCTTTGCTGCTGCTAGCCATGACGCGTCTCAACGGCTTCTACCGGGCAGGCCTGTCCGAGACGTTTTGCCTCCCGCAACACGTGCACGAGGTCCTGCAGTGAGCGGTTGCGACTGCTTGTAAGACAAGTTTCGAGTGGTTTTGCCGACTTTCAGGCAGCACATAATGATGCATGAGTCTTTTCGGCGAGAGTCAACGAAGGCCCGGTGTGGGTCTTCATCGGGGCCGGATCCCGGCGGACCGGCCGAGGTGGTTTCGGCGAACGCCGCCCCGAGTTTTCGCCGAGCTCTAGTCCCGTCACGTTGCCTGCTACATGCCTCGGGCTATATAGAGTGATTCAGCCGGTTTGAAGCCAAATAAACTAAAGAATAAAACTTTCAAACCTCTCCCCTGCTGCTCGCGACACGGGTAAACGAACTTGCGTGGACAATATGGACAGCTACCTCCTCAGCCCACCACTTGTCCAAGGGCAGCGCCCTCGACCCCAACACGGCACCTGTGAGGCCTGTCCTCCGCCCGCGTACCAGCAGCAATGGCTCAGCAGTCGAGAAAACCGGCCGCTTCCGCCGCCTTACGACCAGGCAACGCAACCACAAGCGGCATCCATGTCTACTTCCCCAGCCACGGGAGACGGCGATGCCTCGTCGCCAGAAGGAAGGGCTGATCAGCAACGGTCGTCCGGCTTCTTGACGCGCTGTTGGCAGAAGATGGCCGACGCAACGGCGTTCGATGAGGAGAAGGAGTCGCCGAGGTGAGTCGCTTAATGCGCGATCCCGACAAGGTGGTAGTCGGCCCCAACTAACGTATACGACAGAGTCGCCAACTCGGGGATGGCCGCAATGGCCGTTGTACAGGTCCAAGGACATGGTAAAGCAAGTAAGTTAGTCCCAACTAATTCAAATGTTGCTCTTGGTCATTCTGACCCTTTCATGCAGATTCAGACATGTGCTTTGGGTCTTGTTGCAGGAAGTAGCGATTCCACCCCAGTGAATGATTCGGCGAAGGTTTTGTTGCAATTGATTTCGGCATGAGAATACCCCGACAGCACGTTGTAGAAGCGTGCGATTGACAAATGCAAGCATTTTAACACTACGAATACTTCTATGCCGTGAAAATACCCGACTATTCTATCTTGCAGCCTGCGATGCGGCGTCGCTCCGAGACGTTCCATGCGTCTCCTTCATATTGCCAGGCCAGGCACGACGTTGATCCCTCGGGTCGACAGCTGTCTGTCCATTTTCAATAGATCGTTCCGATTGCCCATCCGTTCGGCGGAGCGGTTGCTATAGTCTAGGTTACATTGTCACAATGGCCCTTCTCCGACACGCGCGCGGTTGCGGCTCTGGCGTCGGGGACGGTTTCGCCAACACGCTGGCCATGCAGCTCTCCACCGGCACACTGACTTCACACACACCATCGACGCCATTCTCGTCCATCATTGCGCGCTGTCGTAACAGGCTTGCTGACGCCGGGTAGGATGAGCTCCACCGGGAAGCTAGTCACAGGTTGCGATGAAAGCACAGCGAGCGCCTCGGCCATGCTCGCGACAGGCATGATGTCATGTGTACAGCGTCTTCCAGTGCCTCGTATCAGCTCTCTCTAGATGACCTGCAACTCACGGCCCTGACAGTCCTCGAGGAGCAGGTTCATGTTAATGAGGCATGCGTGGAGCCCCGAGATGGACTCCCTGGAAAGTGTCATACGGTTATGTGAGTGTATAGGTTAAAGGTATATAGAGACTTAATAGTTATATCGCGCTAATCTTGCAAAATAGTAGACAAAACCGTTACCTTTTATCTATATATCTAGTCTACTCGTACGAAGTCTTCATACTTCAGATTAATTAGGCCTCTAAACCTGGCTCGTGATGCCTTCTACGCGGATAGTCCTCCGCCCCGTACTTGCAGGCACTATCCCCATACGCACTAGTATGGTACTCAGCCTCAACTTAATCGTCATCCTATCCCACCGGGACGGAGCTTTGAGAACGAGGCGACAAGGGCCCCTTACATGTCGCGGAAGACAAAAGAGGAAACCAAGATGATGTAGAGACCAGGAGGCTAGTATGGCCCGAAACCCGAAGTAGAAAGACAGAAAGCGGACCGATCCGAATGAGATTCCACCACAACTATTCGTAAATAGGAAGCCAAGCAGAAGCAACCCACTCGGGAGGTTAGCGGGGGTTTGAGAATAGGCAAAGCTAAATGTAACCGGACGACTCGAGTGCGGCAGGTGTCATGTCAAGATCAGGACGCTGACCTCGCAGTCCAGGATCCCCTAGAATGGTGAATCCCCGTGTCAATTCAATTCAGTCTTCTCTTTGTGCCCTACAAGGTGTCCCTTCCGGCCACTTATATCCCTATGGCTTCACCATGACTAAATAGGAAGCCAAGGTGAGGCAACCCACTCGGGAGGCTAGCAGTGCTTGGAAATAGGGGCTTAGTCGTGATTCCCTTTGCATGAATGCCACGGCTGTCGCCCGGCTTGTCATCAAGTGTCGCTCAGACGAGACGAGTTCGGGCGGGAATAAGTCAAGCACGTAGCCTCCGCAAATTGCACTTACGAACAACTGCTGAAAATGGCTAGCAGACTCTGAAGTTAACATGGTGAGAAGGAAATGGCGAATGGAATCCGGACTTGGTATCTACACGCAATGCTTTTCGCCTCCCACTGAGGAGTTGATGGCTCGCCATGCGTCGTGTAGATAAATGGAACGTCTTCGCTCAACAACAGTGTCACCGCCACTTAACCACACTCTCAGTTACTTTCACTCGCTCAATTACTGCTCCCTCAAGTCATTCTTTAACTTGTCTGCTCCAAAGACTTCCACGGATATGCTTTTCCCACTTGTTGCGGCCCTTTTCCTAGGGCAGGTTACTTCGGCCCAATGCCAATCTGTACGGAACGGCACGGCAACGGCACCCAGCGGCACGGCACCCAGCGGCACGGCACCCAGCGGCACGGCACCCAGCGGCACCGGATCCGTGCCCGGGACCAACGGGGGCACAGTCGAGACGCGCACTCTCGAAGAGATTTATCAAGCTGCCCTAAAGGAAGGAGGAACCATCACCGTATGGCATGGCGGCGACGAGAAAGATCAGGCCAAGGATCTCAAGGATGCTTTCGAGGCTAAATTCAAAGGCCTGACGCTCAACCTCACCGTCGACCTCTCCAAGTATCACGACGGCAGAATTGATGATCAGCTCGCCGCCGACAACGTCTACGTCGACAGTGTCATTCTCCAGAGCCTGCATGACTACCCTAGGTGGGCGGCGCAGGGTGCGCTGCTTAACTACGCGCCGCTCGGCTTCGACCAGATATACCCCGAGTTCAAGGACCCAGGGGCGGCCTACTACGGTCTCGAACTCTTTAGCTGGATGAACATTTGGAACAACCAAAAACTGCAAGGCTCCAACTTCAGCACGTTTCAAGAATTTGCCGACCCCAAGTACAAGGACAAGCTGGTCCTAACCTGGCCCAACGATGACGATGCCGTCATGTTTGCCTTTGAGCTCGTGTGAGTGACTATTCAAGACTCGCATGGGAGACGAAATACTGATACTTCGGGATAGTGTTAAAAAGCTCGGAAAGGGCTGGCTCGACAGTCTCTTGGCGAACAATCCCCGCTGGGTTCGCGGAAGCGCCACTCCTCTGACTCTGCTCATGACACCCGACACTCCCGTAGCCGCCAGTTTTACCACTACCGGTGGCCTCGTTCCCATTAACGGGACAGCCTTCACCTTCCCGACGGACGCCGACTTCGTCAGCTGGCCCCAGACGGGCGCCATTCTTAAGAAGGCACCGCATCCCGAGGGCGCCAAGCTGCTGCACAGCTGGATGCTCACTCCCGAGTTCCAGCAGACTATTGGCTGGAGTGTCCGCAAAGACGTCCCGGCCCCTGCCGGCTTCCCCGACATCATGAACATGCCAAACACAAACGCAAGCGCCTTTGGCGCCTGGATGAAGGACCGTAGCGAGGTGGAGAGGCTGAGGTTCTGGTACGAGGATCTTCTAGGTACGGCTCAGGGGGCCTCTCCTCTCACGGATGATCTTTGAGATGTTGTCGATCCGCAAAACCTACTCTTAACGTGTTGCGCTTGCTGAGATTATGTACCTATCATCAGCAAGATCAATTCATTCTACCTTGGTCGTTCGTGTGGCTGCACTCAACCTTTTTTATTGTAAGGCGCACAATCACGACGAAACAGAGAGTGAAGAACGGGGGCGATGATTCAATTGTTGATCTCTGAGGAGCTCTTCCAAGTGCTGCTGCACGACGCCACTTATATGCCCATATGGTGCTGTATTCTGTATCCGATAAAGGGTCGGTGCATGAAGTAAACTTAATGTTGGATCGTGCGTTGCTTCCTGGTGAAATGTTCCGACGTCATGCATTCGACCAGGCCAGGACGCAAGGTCACACGTAGTGCATTCTCGATATGATTCACTATACTGAGAGTCAACGTACAAAGTAGGCAATCGGACAAAAGGTACCAGAAGCTTCAAATCATTGCAAGCAGGAGGGAGCACGTATGACGCGCCCAATGGGTCTCTTCCCTCGGTCATCGTGAGTGTTTCTCAACGGCGCGAGGCGCGCGTCGCTAACTGCTGCTTTTCAACTAGATCTGCAATATTCAAATATAGTCAATCATCTCATGACGATTGTCGTTGGAAGGATGCATGGGAGCGGCCGACTGCTCGACGAGTCTGTATTAGCAAATCATGTTTTTTTGCAGTGTTACTATCGTTACTCAAGACAGCAGCGTTCCCGACAAGGGCTGAGACTGCTTGGCTCTGCTGATTCGACTCTGCTCATGCCGTGCCTTCACCGGGGTTGATGGCACGACAAGAAAAAGTGGCTTCCGACCGCCAATGGGACTCTTCTACCATGTTGGTAAGATTGACAGTTGGCCATTGGGCGAGAACGATCAGCTGCAATTTGAAGTGCAGTACTGTTCCGGACTCGCAGCCCAACGCTAGACGGCGTGCCTGGCTTTTTTCCTTGGTCCAGCATCCTGATCCATGACGTCCTCAAAGGCAACCGACAACGTGGCTTTGGCCTCTTCTAGGAGCTTCTTCTCTCCCAGTCTGACCTTGATAGCCATCCGCTGGCGGTACGGAAGATTTTCCTGTTTAAGAAGGGACAAGTCTTCCGAAACGCCTGTTAAGAATCGCAGCTCGATGGTTTGGATGCAATGGGCGAGGACGAGCCCCTGTGCCTGCTGCCGAGATTTCTTGTCCTTGGCCAACGTTGAGTCAACCTTTTCTAGAGTTTTGAGGAGAAGCTTGAGCTGATCCTGCAAGTCGTCGGGCATCTCTGCAAAGCCTGCACGGTCGGGTAATGTGCCATCTGGAGCCGGCTCTCCGGACTCGCGTTCCAGCACAAACGTGTCTTCAAAGTCTTCGGACTCGATTCGTTCCCGCTTGAGTCCTTTAGCATTTTTACCTAAACGAGTATGACGGATTAAGATTGCACCTACCGCTTGCTTGAGTGTAAACTCGGATACGCCGAGACGAGTTATGATAGCCTCCTCGACGAGGCTCCAAGGAATCTCGACGACATCGTATCGCGAATGCTTTTCCGTGACATAGCCGTAACGTCGAAGGAGTTCGGAATTGGGATGGGGCCCGTAGTAATTGAGAATCTCCTCTCCCGCCTTGATCGGTCGTAAAGACGTAACGGTAAGACTGTCATCCCCATGATTGACGTGTGCCTGCCATGGTGAGAAAGGATACAGAAAGGCCACAGGTTAAAACCACTTGACTCACATTAAACTCGGCATCGGCATTGAGCATGTCAGCCATTGGCACCATGCCCATGAGAGACTTGCCATCGCGATCCTCGACCCAGCCATCTTCATTGTCATCATTTTCATCCTCGTTCTCTAGGTCGAATGCATATGCCATAATGGTACTTCCCATCCTGTGAGCTAATTGGATGAGTTGCTCATCGCTGTACTCGCTGCTCGAGGTAAAGACATCTGGCCTGCTGCGAATGGCGGGCAGTAGCTTGGCTCGAAACATGCCCTCAGCCTCGTCCTTGCCAATCTTGGAAATCATGGAGCTTCCCTGCAACATCTGCAACTCCTGGCTGGACCAGAACATTGGCGTGTCGAAGGATTCTGGGAGAACATCCATGTACGACTTCCAAGGCGAAGCTCCGCCGAGGAAATGCTCATACATTAGTGTAAGGATGAGGGCGCTCCACGAGTCCAAGGCTTGTTCCTTCTCAGCGTTACCCAGATCTTCGAAGATATGCGGCATGTGAGAGCGCAGTGCCGTCGTCTCGATGCTCAGGATAGCCTTGCGAGGGATTGTGAAGAGAGTTGTGTCGGCAGGAATGTCCCGTGTCGCAACTGAGAGACGGTAAACAACTGGGCCAAGGCTGGCAACTGCAGAGCTTACCGATACCGCGGCCCGCATTTTGGGAGCGTAGGTCGGCCATCTCAATCGAGTCGCAAAAGGTCGCTCCAGGCAATGCTGTGTACCACTTCATGAAGGCCAATGTGGCACTGTCAAAATCTGGACGAGCCATGCTGGCAATGGTGCTGACGTTGACCGAGATCTTAGGAATGATTTGAGAGCAATATAGTCTGCTAGATTCATTGAGCAAGCAGCTGCCTTATATGAGGACCGCAAATGTGATTTACAATGGATCTGGACGAGCTTCGACGGTGATGATACTGGCGAAAAACCGTGCACAGTGCAAATGCCGCACTGGCGCCTCGTGCATCAGGCTGCGCACAAAATGTGGTTCACACTGTATGACCGCCCTTGGCAAGTGCCGCGGCTTCCAACGCACAACTACCACGGAAGCAACTTCCGACGACCGCTATTAAAATAATCATAAAAAAAAAAGCATTAGCCTCGCAGCCGCTCAGTTGCAACGATCGCTCAATGCTCTCCATGTCGTTGCCCATCGAATGCTCGCCTGATTCCAACTCGATCGCCGAACGCCTTGTGCAGTCTAGAGGGACGAACATGCCACAAGCAGTCGCATCAACCCAACCACTTGGTTGAGCGCCACAGTTACTCTTCGTCAACGCCGTCCTCCTTGACGCCCCCGTCGTCGTTGACGCTGCCGTTATCTCTACCGTCTTGAACGCCGTCTTCTTTCTTGTCACCTTTGTTCTTCTTCATCTCCCTCTTCTTCGGCCGCAACCACTCCTCCATACCCTCGGGCCAGTATACTCTGCTCTCGGGCCCGCCCATGCCAAAACTATCGGGGCTTACATGCCTCTCAGGGACCTCGATCTCGATCTCTGGTTCCACCAAGTCACCGTCCTTTTTCTTTGTTTTTTTGGGCTTCTTTCTCTTCTTCAGGATCGCCTTTCGTGGCTCATCATCTCGCTCGTGAGGTACGATATTATTAAAGGTGTCCCATCCAGGAAGCTTGAAAGTGCGCATCAGCTCGAAGACTGCTTGCTCCTTGTCCTTGGCCTCAATCATCAGGTCCATGCTGGACGGGCAAGGGGGTAATGTCCTCACACGCGCCGAATGCTTTCTGCGATCCCGGGGTGTCACCGCTGGAGCCGTCGGCTCGCTATAATGCATTTTTTGCGTGATCCTCTTTCTCGTCCACGTGGCCTCGATGCGCGGGAAAAGGCTCATTACGTCCTGGGTCCCTTCCCGAATGCCCGAATCGAAAAAAATGTTATGATGATGAAAGTCGAGGACGAGGGGAATGTTCAGCTCTTCGCATATCGGCAGCAAATCATGGACGCTCCACGCAACGTCGTCGTTCTCTAGGACTAGCCTGCGTCTGACCCCGTTCGAGAGGTTGGCATAGTTTTTGCGGAATCTTCCAAGAGTCGCCTCTTTATCACCGTACGTACCGCCCATGTGGAGAATCATGACGGCGTCTCGGTCCTGTTGCTCAGGAAGTTTTAACAAGGAAAGCAGCTCGTTATGGTACTCCAGGTCCCGGACTGCAGCTTCCACAACTTCTGGACGCGGGCTGCCGATTTGAGTGAACTGGCCTGGGTGCGTCGTGAGACGATGTCCCAGCTCAGCAGCCACCTTGCCCGCCTCGGCTAGGACACTCGCGGCAAACGGCGCCAATTTATACCCATGCTCCTTATGGCTTGCAAAAGGGAACATTTCGCTGCTCAGCCTCATGAATTTGATACCATATTTGTCGTTCCATCGAAGCATCTTGACAATGTCGGCGGCATTGGTCCGGCCGATTTCTTGGACATATGCGACACCTCGTTTGATGTCTGCCGGCTTCGTCTTGTCCGGCCGGTTCTTGGTGGGATGCTCAGGTTGAGAAGGGTCCTGCAAAGGATGTCGGTGATCGATAATTGACGAAAGGCGACAGGTCCGCGAGCAAAACACCGGTGGGTTTGCAGCTCTGAGATACGTGTTGAGGCAGGCCTGCATCCTCTGTTAGCCTTTTGACTCGTAAACCGGCACGGCAGACGAGCACAGGGACTGCGACTCCGGCCTCCGGGCGTTCTCACATAACCCAGCCGTCCTTTCCAGGGCAAAGGCAGTTTCTCACTATTAACCGGAGGCGGCCTTCTCGCACCTCGCTCGGGAGATACATCATCCATGGCAGCATCGATTGAGTCGGGTCCTTCGTCTCCGTCGGCATCCCGAGCTCCATTCGTCTGCTTTGTCGCAGCGTTTGTCTCGTCCGTCGGTGTTGTCTTTTTGGGTCCCTTTCGCATGGACTTTTCTGAAGGCCGACCATCGGCCTTGACGGCGAAATCGGAGGATTCGACTGCGAGCCTTTGCCTCCTAGATTCTGTCAGGAGTCTCTGCTCCATCTCGCTGAGATCCTGCCTGGCACGCTCGACGGCTGGTCTCGGGTTCGGTTTGAATGCATCGCCGGCTTCTTTGGCGGGGTCATACGGCTTATCTCCCGAACCCTTGCTTCGTCGACTACTCCGTCTCAATGCCTCGGGCGGCGGCGGAGAGGGCTGCGGGTCGGTTCTCTTGCGCTTGGGCGGCATGGCGACGGTCGCAAGCTGCGCAATCGTCAGAAGATTGGGCCTTGGAAAACGGCCGCTCGCGCTACAACTGCGTCGAGGCAGATAGGAGAGCACGGTGCGGGAGAGATGCATACGACGATTATGTTGCAAGCTCCTGTGCCATATGCCACCGCTCAAGTACCTTGTTCGACAGCAAGCAGGATCGTGATGACAGGGCCGAGAGGATGCCAAGGTTTGCGCGCCGTGGTCGCCAGATGACTCGAGGTTAGCCGGAGGTTCCAATCCGGAGGGAAGCGGCTGATGACGGCTGCTGCGTCATGAAGCGTAGTCGTGTGCCGCACTGCTTGGGTCCAGCGTTGCGACACAACTCAAAAAGCCGAATATCCTCCTAACAAGGCCAAGGATGGGATAAGCTACGAGGAGACCTTGACAGCTTGCCAAATGACGGGAAGCTGCGCGCCTATTTGGCCCCTTTCGAATGCTGCCCGGCTACGTAACCGATTCCGTGGATCGCCTGCCCTCTTGTTGGCGAGGCACGATGGCGGGTGCAATTGGCGATGGTGAGACCCGAACGGCTGTGAAGTCATCTGTCCAAAGGCATGGCATCGGCGATTGGCCTCCCTGTCGGCCCAATCCAACAGCTTGGAGCTCGATGCCGCCGCCCTATTCCCGGGTGCCCACCATGAATTACTATTGGGTCAGAGCTGCAAGGGCCGATGCCTGCTACAGTAACGAACAGCGAACGAGCCACCGTCAGGGCCATGACACTTGCCTTGTGCTTTTTCAGCCGCCCGGGCTCTCTCATCGCGGACACGCTTTGAGAGATTGGGGGCGGTGTGAGCTCCTCGGCCTGTGATGCTCCGCAGCTCCTCATGTCATCGGCCGGCTCCTGCAGCTGCGCGCGGCCGCAGTGTGAGAGAGCGTGACGGAACTCTCGTCTTCTCCGCGTTGCTCCCGCCGCCGGCTTCCTGCTGTTGCTGTCGTGCAAGACACGCGGGGCGCCACACTCTGCGGAGCGTTCAACACGGTGCGCCGTTGCACGCAGCCCCGATTGCCGCCGGCTCATGGCGATGCGATGAATGCAAGTCTTGGATCCTTCTACTTCGTATTCGTAGCCCAAGCGAATAGGCCATGGCTACTATGACGTCGGCAACTACTTGCGCGGTCATGGGCCTACCCTATAGCCAGCTCTCAGCGACCAGGCCATTCACTCGTTACCATGACTCTTCGGAGCAACTTCAATCATAGCACAAGTGTGTACTTGGGTCGCGAAAGCTTGAAACGAGTCTTTTGGTTTCCTCCTGCGATGAACGTTCCTCAAGGATTCACTGCCACGACGATGCCGTGGCTTCACGTCAAACTCGCCGCGGGAAAAGTCTCCAACTATGTGCTGGGGGAGTCGCGGCTGTCATGACGACCTACCAAGAAAACAAAACGCACTTGCAAGCCATTGGTTCCGCAGCATTGTCCACATGCAGACATACTGTACATACTTCGTACGAGATACAGGATGCAGGCAAGAATGCCCCGAGCGGCGAGATCGGCCTCTTCTCCGCCGCTTATGTCTGATTTTTGGCGATTGCTGGATACTCTACGAATACCTTTTCCTAGTCAATGGCGAGTCCGCTTTGCTTGCGTGGCGACGCTCCTCGTCCACATGTGCCACCTTGGGTCAACGTCAAGTGGCATCTCCTCGCTACCTGCTCTTGCACAGAGCCAGCATAACATGCCAAGCTGGAGTAGACGGGGCTCAAAGCAAGGGGAGAACCTGTCACATACCATGCAAGCGACAGTGTTGGCCATTCATCGCATTTACGGACAAGGCATGCGTTTGAATTTTTGCTATACCGTCTACATGCAGTTCATGCAGTATATCGACAAAGTTAACATGGCACGGCCAAGTGACCAGAACGCCCAATGGTCCCATTTTACTTGCATCGGCCTCCTCAATGGTGAGGTATAAAACGTCGCCATGAGCGAGATGTCACGATGATGGCCTTGCTCCATCAACACCATGCACATTTGTCGACAACGACGACCCGAATCCATCATGCTTTTCGTCTGGGCTATCCTTTGTTTTCTCCATCCCTTTGTAATACCGGGTGTCCAGGGAGTAGCCGTGGGTTCTAGCCATGACCGGCCGCGATTAAGCTTGGGAAGCGATTCCGTGGGCCAAGCACGTCGCTTGCGATGCGAGCAGCCACGGTCGACGCAAGTCAACCGGCCTTGCGAGCAATTTGCCGCCGAGGACAGCATCGCATCTCAAGTCGTACGTTTCTCCCTCCAACTCCTCATCCTCGCAGCGTCAAATCTAATCTGGGGACTTGAGGTCCAGCGAAAAGGCCACTCTGACCGCGTCGGAGGCACAAGCGGCGATGTGTTGGCCGCCGTCCAAAGACCATCTCGGTTGGTCAGGAAGCGAAGAGATGGTGATTCAAAATGGTGGCCATTCGCCGTCAGTGCCAAAAGCGATCATGATCCCGACACAGACACGGCAGGTGCAACAAAAACGGAATACGATTGGACTGTCAAGGGCGACCCAAGCTTGTCAAAACCATCAGAGACGGCATCCCCGGAATCACAGCCGGAACGTGGCTGCTGGGGAATGACTCAGATGTTTGGCAGTCCCTGTTTGTAGTCAGACAACCCGATCGATACCTTAATCAAGGTCTTGCGCGGCGAAATGATACATGCCTGCTCAATATCAAGAGTGCCTCCAAGATCGTTAGGGTAGCCCTTGAAAATGGCGTGGCGCAAGAGATTGAGTAACGTTTTCGATCAACACCGCAACGCATATTTCGTCTCAAAGTGGCACGACGTTGCGTACACGCTCTTATCGCCGTTTGGCCATGTGGAAATTCATTCATGGCCGACGACTCCAATACTTGTCCATAGGTAGGATTGCCGCTCTCAAGCTGGGCGAACTGCCAGTCTATTGAGTGTATTGACTTAGGCGCGTATCCCGCAAGGGCTGGCCTAGACTTCTGGTCCGAATCGTGGGCCGAGCTTTCGCGAACGAAATAGACTTGCACAATACCATGTCTGGCAAGCCGAAATACGAACCATTAGAAGGGTAAATGGTTCCGGGAGGAGCGGCCCGCTATCGGCTGATGCAGCGGTGTCACTTGATTTCGTGCATTGATAGACCAAAAGACAATCTCTCTGCATACGACGTCAACACGCATATGTAATGTTATATGCGGGGGCAAGGCTCAACTGGTCGAGATCAAGGACAAGCCAGCTTCAACTCGTTGCGTACATTGGAAGCAGCCGCTGCCGCCTCGTTACTTGAGCCGTGCTTCCGCGTGGCCGAAAGCCCCGAGAGAAAGACTGTAAAGGAACAGCGGTTTGCCAGAAGTTGCCTAGGGGTGCGGCTGTGTTGATACGGGGCCACAAGGTGAACCAAAGGAGGACAGCGAGCCGACAAATTGCAACTAGTCTTCCATTCGGCCGGCTTAGACGGACTAATATGAGAGTCGCGGCTCGAGTATCATGTCATTGGCGAATGAGGCCAAGGGAGCCGGGAGTGCACCGAGATGTCATGTTGATCGTTGTGACAGGTTATAGCCAGGATGGTCCAGAACACTTTCATTTGCAGAGGTCGAAAAACAGTCGCTCTGCCTCACAGAACCGGTGCCGTATCTGACTGCTCATCTTGGCACGAGGCCAATGGCCCGCGGGTGCGATTGTCGGCCGTCTGCAGTGCAACACCAGTTTGACGGGGGTCGCTTTCCCTGACATGGACGACGAGCGTGCGCCGTGCGGACGTGAACCCCAGAAGCAAGTCAAACCGCGTCAAGTTTTATCGGGAAAGTCGGGACAAGGAGATACGATGGATGAAGGCAGATGGACAGCAGAGGCGCGGCTGGATCCTGGGCGTCTTTGGAGCGATTCCCCAGTCCTGCCTTGAGCAAGAGCATTGTCCGTAAGAACAGGTCCGAGAAAGAAGCGAATTCGACACGCGAGACGGAGCCAGAGTTTTGGCTGAGACGCACTTCAGACAAGAGACGGGTGAGGCTGGCAAGTGGGCAACCGAAGCGCGTGATATGGAAAAGCTTGGCGGAGAGGCTGAGATGCCTGGATGCCTGGATGCCTGTACCTTGGTTCGACGTTGGGAAGGCGCTTGGAAGAGGCTAGGATGACCGCGCCTACCTCGAGGGCTGAAACGCCATTGATTAGCTAAGGTCATGACTGGTGGCAATGGAATCAATCCACGTTGCGAGAAGCTGTGCGTCGATCAAGCGTCCCGAAGGGGAATGCAGGTTTCGCCTCGACCTCTTGCACCCTCGGTCGCCGGCCCGCTGGAATCTTAGCCCGAATCCGGAAACCTGGCTGCCTGGATATCGAGGCCGTGACTATCCTCGCCGACACACATGACGAGGGCCCGGATCCGACACGGTGCCGTCAGACGGGACGACATCAAAGACGCTGTCCAGATATTCCTTGCGCCCTTTGCGACGGCATCGCGACACGCAATGGCTCCATTACCATCTCGTTCGAAGCCTTGATTAGCTCTTGCGTCGCATGCCGTCAGCCTTCACTCTGTCCGCACCCACTGCCCCCCTTTTCGTTATCCCTGGCCATGGTCGAGTTGACGCCGATGGCGATTGGCAATTAATCAGACCGGTCTACAGTATCGACGCTCTATCGTGTGCCGTTTATTGGAAACGGCTCTGGCGGGATTGCATCCCAGGCAAGCAGATGGGCTCGTCCCGTCCTATAACGAGCCGCCGCGGCAGCTTCGCCCACGGCCATGCAGGCCTAATGACCCGTCAAGGCGACCCGGGCAAGTCTTGCTGGCGCTGTTTGTTTGGCGCAGCGGCTCTCGGCAGAAGATGCTCTTGCCTCGGGTTCGTTGCCCCTTCGTTGGGCTGCCAAAGTGGGCCTTTTGCCGTGACAAAACAGCATCGTTTCGAGACTTCGGAAAAATGCCTGGCTCGTCACGATCGAGGAACTGCGCAGCACATGTCACCGCCAAAGACGACTGCGCCCAAACATGGATTGGCGCACGCCTGTCATAACGATGAAGGCGCTAGAAGCACTAGACTTGTGTGATTAGCAGCCGGCCGGCCATGGAAGTTTGAGCATGCTCGAATCACTGTCTCAGCGGAGGCAAAATGAGACGGGCCTGCTCGGCATTCGCCAGGCCTACTTATACCGAGCTGGGGACAAAAAACGGGGGCATGTTTAGGTTTGTCATGCCGTCCCTCTTGGCGTTCTTGGCCGTCAATGGGAACTTCTCCATGCAGCCATGGATCATGACTCCGCGCGAGCCGCCAAGACGCGACGGCCTTACAGCAACGCCACAGCATGTCCTGCTCCACGATGATGGACCAACCCCAATCGTTTCCCTGACCGCGGAGCCACATTTCCGCTGGGCATTGATTGCCTTGCTTCGTGTTGCCTGGGACTCGTGGTGTCGCCATCCATCCGGTGTGGTGGATTGGCCATGTTTGCCAAGCCTTGACTTCCATACTAGTTCTAGATCTCTATACCCGGGGTCATCCCAATTGAACCAACGGCCCATCACTCCTACGACTTAAAAACAGAGCCGAGGACCGACTCAAAAGTATGCGGTTGCTTTCTTGGATTCGATCTGCCATCTGTCAGTTGTCTTTGGTTACCAAAGCTTGCGGCTCATCGGTTCAGCGTAGCCGATATCTTGCATCGAGCCGCTTCCACCACTTGGCCGAACACCGGACCCCGTCACAATAATCAACGACCCGTCTTGACAAGCACCAATCCGCCGTCTGTTTTGTACAATCACATTGTCGCTCAAGATGGGCGGCAAGAAGGGTGATGATGGTGTCCAGGCGCACATCTCTGGGCAGGCCAACAAGCCCATGTCGGCTCCAGCTCACGCTTTGACTATTCATCAGGTCGTCGAACAGCTCAAAGCCGATGTCGAAGTCGGACTCTCGTCTGACGATGCCAAGAAACGGCTCGAGGAATATGGTCGCAACGAGTTTGGCGACCAAGAAGGCGTACAGCCCCTCAAAATCTTCATCGGCCAAATTGCCAATGCATTGACTCTTGTAAGGGACTTCTTGAATATTACCGAACTGATAATCAAGGCCACGCGCCCGGTTTGATGAAGAATCTTGGCTCACACACCAATCTAGGTGCTCATTCTCGCCATGGCTGCGTCGTTTGGTATCGAATCTTGGATCGAAGGCGGCGTCATCACCGCCGTCATCGTGCTCAACATCGTCGTCGGCTTCCTCCAAGAATTCCAGGCAGCCAAGACCATGGACTCGCTACGCTCTCTCAGCTCGCCCACCGCGCAAGCTGTTCGAAACGGTAATAACCAAACAGTCGTCACCGCCGAGATTGTCCCTGGAGACCTGGTCGAACTTAAGACGGGAGATACCATTCCGGCTGATGTCCGCCTCATCGAGGCCGTCAACTTCGAGACAAACGAGGCTCTTTTGACCGGCGAGTCGCTCCCGGTTCGCAAGGAAACGTTGCCCACCTATGCCGTCGATACTGGCCCGGGCGATCGCCTTAATGTCGCTTATAGCTCTTCAACCGTGACCAAGGGTCGCGCGCGAGGCATCGTGTTCGCCACTGGCCTTTACACCGAAATTGGCCAGATTGCCGCTGCTCTGCGTGGCAAGGCGTCTCGTCGTCGTGAGCCCAAGCGTCGCGAGGACGGCACTACAACTCTCGGTCGATGGATGCAGGCCTGGACTCTTACGTTTTCCGATGCGATTGGCCGCTTCCTCGGCGTTAACGTTGGAACCCCCCTTCAGAAGAAGCTGTCCAAGCTGGCCCTCGTCCTCCTCGGTACCGCCATCGTCTGTGCCATCATCGTTCTTGGAGCCAACCAGTTTGACTCCAAGCAAGAGGTCATCATTTATGCAGTCGCCACGGGCCTGTCTATGATTCCAGCCTCACTCGTCGTTGTTCTCACAATTACCATGGCTGCCGGCACCAAGCGTATGGTCCAGCGTAATGTCATTGTCCGCAACCTCAAGAGTCTCGAGGCCCTTGGTGCGGTTTCTAGTAAGTGTTGCACCCCTTCGCACCCCGTCAATCGCTTAATTTGCCCGTAGATATCTGCTCGGACAAGACTGGTACCCTGACCCAGGGTAACATGATTGTCAAGAAGGCCTGGATCCCTGGTCGCGGCACCTATTCTGTAGGCACTACGAGCGAGCCCTTTAATCCCACCGTGGGTCAACTCGGCCTCAAGGCTTCCCAGCCTAAGGATATCGACTTTCGCGGCGCTGATGCCGATGGCAACGCCATAAGTGGCGAAGAGCTCGTGGCCCGTGATAGCACCTTGAGGGAGTACCTCAACATTGCCTCGCTTGCGAATCTTGCGTCCGTCAACCAGGTAAATGGCGAATGGCACGGAAGGGGCGATCCTACCGAAATTGCCATTCAAGTCTTTGCCTCTCGCTTCAAATGGAATCGCCAACGTCTGTCCTCCGGGGACGATGCCCAGTGGCATCAAGTTGCAGAATTTCCCTTTGATTCCGACGTGAAGAAGATGTCCGTCATCTTTGAGGACAAGGCCACCAAGAAGCAGTGGGTCTTTACCAAGGGAGCCGTCGAGAGAGTCATCACGTCTTGCCCTCAGTATGCAGTGGGCGAGGGCGTCGAGCCAATGACCGAACAAGTCAAGGCCGATATTCTCAAGAACATGGAGGCCTTGGCTCGTCTGGGCCTCCGGGTTCTTGCGCTCGCTAGCCGCACTGATATTCGCCACGTCGAGGATAATCAGGCTGAGCTTGAGCGTGGAGACTTTGAGCGAGACCTCGTCTTCAGAGGGCTCATTGGACTCTATGACCCGCCGCGACCCGAATCTGCTCCGTCTGTCCGAAAGTGCCATGAAGCCGGTATCAGCGTTCACATGTTGACGGGAGATCACCCAGAGACTGCTCGCGCCATTGCCCTCGAAGTGGGCATTCTGCCCTCGCGAATGAATGAGATTGCCTCTGACGTGGCCAAGACCATGGTCATGGCCGCACACGATTTTGACAAGCTAAGTGATCAGGAAATCGATGAGCTTCCCCTCCTGCCCCTAGTCGTCGCTCGATGTGCGCCCCAGACAAAGGTTCGCATGATTGAAGCCCTTCACCGCCGAAAGCGCTTCGTCGCCATGACCGGCGATGGAGTCAACGACTCGCCAAGCTTGAAGCGCGCCGATGTTGGTATTGCCATGGGCCAGGCCGGTTCCGATGTTGCCAAGGAGGCCTCTGACATTGTCTTGACCGACGATAACTTTGCCTCGATTCTCAACGCCGTCGAAGAGGGCCGTCGCATGTTTGACAATATCCAAAAGTTCATTCTTCACGTCCTGGCCGAAAACATTGCCCAGGCTTGCACTCTCCTCATCGGCCTCGTCTTCAAGGACAGCCGTGGCATCTCAGTTTTCCCTCTGGCCCCGGTCGAGATCCTGTGGATCATCATGGTCACTTCTGGTATGCCAGACATGGGCCTCGGTTTCGAGATTGCCGCACCCGACCTTATGCAGCGACCACCTCAGAACGTACGTTTGAACCCTCTGACACGCTCGGCTCAAATACTAACGTGGTGCCACAGTTGAAGCAAGGTGTCTTCACTCCCGAACTCCTCGTCGACATGGTGGTCTACGGCCTCTGGATGTCTGCGCTCTGCCTCGCGTCTTTCATCCTCGTTTTGTACGGATTCGGCAATGGTGTCATTGGCGACAACTGCAATAACGAATACTCGGAGGGCTGCAAGGTCGTCTTCCGAGCGCGCGCCACCACTTTTGCCTGCCTCACTTGGTTCGCTCTCTTTCTCGCATGGGAAATGGTCAATATGCGCCGGTCTTTCTTCCGCATGAAGCCCAAGACCAAGCGCTACTTCACGCAGTGGATGGTGGACGTCTGGCGCAATCAGTTCCTGTTCTGGGCTATTGTTTCGGGCTTCGTCACCATGTTCCCACTCATCTACATCCCGGTGCTCAACACGGTCGTCTTCAAGCATGCGCCTATTAGCTGGGAATGGGGCATTGTCTTTGTCGAAGCCTTCCTCTTCTTCATCGGCATCGAGGCTTGGAAATGGGTCAAACGTGTTTACTACCGCCACACCGCCAAGAAGACGGGCAACGTCAAGCAAGACCTCGAGACTCGAGCTTTCGGCAGCTACTTCCAGATCAGCAGCGGAAGCAGCGACGGAGAGAGCGACATGACGGCAATCGAAAAGAAGCGCCGCAAAACCGGCCTCGGTCACGGAGACGAGGAAGCTCAATGACATGAGGAGGGCCCGTGGAGGATCTTGCCAGGGGTTGAGGGGACATTATCGCAAGCAGGAAAAGTTGCGATGATGATGCGTGCCGGCGACAACATGTATCCCATCGTGGTCGGCTTTCACGCACACGTTGAGGTGGACCGCATGACAAGAGTCACGGTCGAGGCAAGTGCCGCCAAAGCAATCCACTGGCGAGGTGAGTTTAGCGATGCCAGGCCAGGATTGCACGACATGTCCCATGGGGACAGCAAGTCGAGAAGCAGAAGTAGCGAGCAGATTGGCCGAGATGGTAGTCGGCGTAATAATTGGCCCACGGCCATTCGTAGTAGTCTAGGTGTGACGGCCCGTAATGCGAGGCCTTTTTTGAATGCGAATATATCGAGTTCCGTAGCCGCTGAGCCTCCTCGTGTTCGCCAACGAACTTCGCCCGATTCGCCCACGGCACGCGCCAGTCACTGTCTGGGATGAATCTGGGATGAACCTGGTATCGCAAAGGCCGGCTTGCCTTGTCGGCCTTGTCGCAGTCAATTCACCCACGCGAAACAGGCGCTTGAGGGTCTCGAGACTGACGGCGCCTCTGCGGAAAGGGCCGAACCAAAGTTCTGCGATGCGTGATGTCGAGTCTGGCCAACAAGTCCGCTTGAAAGGGATCAAGACCTGTTGGCATGCCGCGGCAACGTTTCGGGAAGCGAATGTGCCTCCCTGGAGTCCTGCTGACGGAAGGAACAAGCCCGCCTGGATCGAGGCAACGTGGGAAGAGCATGATATTTGGGCGAGGAGGAGAGTCGCCGTGACATACACGTGGGTTCTGAGACTACGGCGGCTACAGAGGGTTCCGACGGCCGTTGTACGCTGCCGCCGTCGGCTAGTGACGGTCCCATTTGTATTCTCGATTCTCGCGTGCTTTTGCGGAAGTGTCTTGCTGGTCGGCCGAGCGCCTGATGAATGGATCCAGCTTCGACGCGGCCGCCCCATGGATGAAGGGGCTTGTTTCTCTGCGTGCGGCGCGAGGCGGCGAGCGTCGGGGTTCAAGAGGGGGGAGTGTGTACTAGGGGACCGGGCCTTTGAAGAAGCCTACTCACGACGACGCGGCATCGGAAGCGGCGCGGGTCCCGGAGGATCCTGATATCGGGGGTGCGAGGGGAGAGATTGCGCGCTGGACAGGCGGGCGACTTGGTTGACGCTTCATCACGGGGATAAATAGGTCGTGATGATGGAGCAGGCAGTGTAGTATAGCTGAACAGCATGACATGCGGCATAAGGATCCAGACTGGGCTTCAGCACGTCAATTGTACAGCAATGAAAATGAGCATTGTACGCTGTAGGCTTGACCCTCTCACAGCAACTGTAAAATGCGCGGCCTCGTCCTAGACCACGGCCGCATAAGCAGAGACATGGCGCACTTGGGGACTGAGATTCCGCCTCCCCAGGCGACGAGGAAGCACAGCGCCGAGTCTGTACTCGGCCAACATGGAGGGTAATCCGGGTCAAAGTTCGATGAGGCCAACATGGCAATCTAGCATCGGGCCCATGAGGATTCTCGCAGCAGCATTGTGTCGTCAAGGTCACGCCGGTACCAACGAGTGAACTTGATGAAGACATGCGAACCACCGGCTCTTAGGGCTCATGGCAGAATTAGAACGCATCGCGACCTGCGCCGAGGACGTCATCTGGTGCCGCTGGTTCAATACGCGAGCATTGGAGCAAGAAAGACAGAGGAGCCAAGACTTGGTCGAATGAGGACAGGAATCCTGTGACTGGATTTGGAGTCGCCCGTCGAGGGAATTGAAGAGGTCCCGTTGAGAATATCCGGGTATTGCAAGCAGGATCCGGAAGGCATTCGATAAGAAGCATTCATGTGCAATTTGAGGTATGTACTGTATGTCGCGGAATGGGTCTCTCTTACAACGACCTCCCAATGGTTCACACAGCAGAGGATCGGATTGAGGCTCACGGGCACGAACGGGCTCATCATACAGTACATACATACTGTACGTGGCGACGAGCCAAGAGGAACCCAGCCTGCTGCCCCGTAGCCGTTATCGCTGCACTGGCTGGAAGCGACATTCGCGGGCCGTCTCGCTTCGAAGGCTCACGGCGGGTCATTGCCATGGGTCCTCGGTTAAATCCCTAGCCATGAATGGCAAGATCAACGGATCTCGGAACCCTTTGGCACAGCCGTTCCGAGTATTGCTTGCGAGACCAATGCCAACCGGCGTTGAAGAATGACGATGAGTTACCGCTTTGGCCGCCCCAGGAGGACTCCTTGATTGATTTCGTGCTCTGACACCGCCGAGAGCCTGCTGAGAGATGTCGAATGTCACAAAGAGGTGGTATTCTTGTCTACTGTGCAATGCACTGGCGATTGGCACGGCTACGGCTTCATCGCGGCCGCAAGTACGATGGTCCAGACCAGCACCGGCATGGACAATCATACGGTATCCGAGCCGATTATTGACTGACTCGAAGCGTCAAGCGCAAAGGAATCCAGTTCAGGAAGCTAGAGACCGGTTGTCAGCATCAAAGTGCGGTGCAGTTGCGTCTCCTTGGCTCCAGTGAAACACATCACGCCATGTGACATCCATGAAATCACACAAATCAAAGTTCTGACGCAGAAAGCATCAAGAAAATGTGAAAAGGAACAATGTCACCGGCGTAGTCAAGCTTTCAACGTTGCGGGCTCACGCCGCCGACTTGGCGACTTACTGCTTTCGCATGGCAAGAATTGAGCCCATCGGCTCTCACTCGCCGGACCGATAGATTGTGTGCAAGGGTAAGTAAGTAGAACGTTCAACTCGGCGCGTCCGCTATCGGACTGGCGAACTGGGAGACGGTAAAGTGTGCTTGGGGCAGTGGTATGATGCTGCTCTTTGAACAATAGTTCGGGACGGCGAGCCGAGCGTTGTTCACATGGCGCACGAAGAAGCAGCCGCCTAAGGAAGCCAGAAGAGGTAATGTTGGATGCCCTCTCCAACATCGGAACTTGATGAGCGGAGTGGAGGGGGCTATTCAAGGTGTGTTGCAATCACTGCACAGTAGGAGGGCGTCTCGAGTCAGTCCAAGGTGAGGCACACCGAGGTGAAGGGTGTCTCGATAAGCCAATATCCGGGAAGAAGGTAGTCGGAAAAGGGCGGGTATACAAGACATGGCCGCTTTGATTGATTGAGGCTCAAGCGCACGGGCAGTGCACGAGGGGCGACGCTGGAGCGTTCACACACACATTGCGTCATGTCCAGGCTTGAGACGAAGGCCTCGTGTGAGGGCGCGCCAGGCAGATTACCGACAGCGGCGAGCTAGATATTCGGCAGCTCGCTAGGTTGGCATTCATTAGCTGGATCTGGAGAACAGTTAACGCTTATGGACTCGAGCTAGGAGAATTATCCGACGTGCTAACAATGGTAGTGGTACGAACGCTAATCTGCTTGTCATCGAACCGGTCGCTCAGGCCGAAAAGGCATCTGGACTGCATCCAGACATGGAGCAATGGGGGTGAGAAGTGAGACATTGGGCTCTAGTACTTGCGGTAGTGCATCTAGTTCGTAGCGAAGCAACGGAGCCGAAGCAGTGGACACGGTGACAGCCATTTCTGGCAACACGGGTGTTGCGGTGAGGTTGGCGTCGTGGCTCTTGCAGAAGTCCACGTGCGTGTCTTGAGCCGCTGCAGTTGGAGGTCATGGCGTCCAGGTCTTGGCAGCGTCGGTGAGGAAGAGGATCGAGTATTGGATGTCGGCTGAAGACAGCTAGACAAGACCAGGGCTTACTCCTATTGCCGTGGACTGGGATGGCTTCCGTAGTCCGGGGCACTCCGTCAAGCTGTCGCTATCCGCTCAACCCATCGAATCTTAGGCAGAACCGTCCTGCCAAAGGCACGAAATGGGCAACGGAGGTGTCAGGGGAAAGATTCATCCTCGATGCAGAAGCCCTAGAGGCGTAGATCAGCATCGTGACGGTTTTCGGACGGAAGTGCTTGGAATTGCTCGAGCGGGAATAACAATGCAAGGCCGTCGGAACAGCGCTTGAGGCCGAGCGCGCGACAGTCAAGACCGGGCCGCTCATGACGTGGTTGTCTCATGTGGGTGACGAGGGCGATCCCATCATCTTGACTTGAGGCACCGGACGTTGTGTGGAGCCAAGGGCTTACAAGTAGAAGGGAGGAATCACGTGATCACCTACACGGTGCATTCTGCTGCTCCTCCCCTAGCAGGCGAGAGCCACCACTCCGTGCAAATGACAGCAACAAAATCATCGCTTCGCGAGAATTGCATCGCACACCCGAGTCGTGTCGGCATCATCAAGTCGCAAGGGTCATCTCGCAAGATGTAGCAACACTAGCGCCGTTGTCTTTGCCCCAAAAGAGAAGCCGGTTGGCTTCACGCACCCAGCAGCCCAGCAACTCAGGACTCGTCATGCAAGCAATCGCGTCCCTGCAGCCCTAGACCAAGATGCTAGCGAACTGAACGAGTGCCTAGTACGGAAGCTCATCGGCCTCTGGATCTGCTCGGCTTCTCGGGTGCGATTCATGTTCCTGGCCCGGTAGCCGCCCTGTTTCCCGTCGTATTCCATGAGGATCCCAAGAGAAAGAGGACCAGGCTGCAGCAGATGGACCGTCGACTTTGCACCCAGAATCAGCCTCCGATTAGAACGGCACGTCGGCTTGTCACGTTTGTGCGCGCACGGCACTTGTGCATTCATTGATTATGCCACTCCACCTCGTACGCGGCCCGCGGGGACGCGAGAGACCAGAGACAGGACGCCATGCGGAGTGACAAACGGGGCTGGCCGTGTGTTTCGACGAGTTGTCGCGCGGCACCGTTGTTTTCTTGCTGCCCATCTCGGAAGCTGCGCGCTCAGCAGGCCGACGACATGGAGCCGACTTGCAGTGTCCTCTTCGACTCTTCGAGCTGCTGCTGCCGCTCCGCCGTCTGTCCACCTCGTCCAGGCAGGCGTCAAGCGTCACCCCGGCATCAGCCCTACTGCATCAGTCGAGTCCAGCAGCACGCGACGGTGTGCCTGGGCTAGTTGCATGAGCCGTTGAAGCTAAGGTTGTCCTGTCGGCGCTTAACTTGCAAACTACGGGGGCGCTTGGCTTGGTGTCCGAAACATCAAGCCAGAGACACCTTTGGCCGCTTGCAAAACAGATTGCCGACGTGGGAATAAGAGGAGGACCCTTTGCGCTCGCTTCAGAGTCGGGCCAAGAAACCTATAGCTGCAAGTCATGGACAGATTCGCCATGAAATCTCGCCCAAATGGCGCATCTCGGGGCCCAGAGGAACGCCATCGCATTCCAAGGAGCCGCTCGGATCCAGCAGATGGGCAAGGGGAACGCCTACCGGCCACGTTGACAACGACGGCGGCAACAAGGCATGCCTCGCAACCTTGCACATGATGGCGAGCACAGACTGGTACGACACTAGCCGAGTGAACAGGAGTAGTCGATTGTCTACTTTGTATACTAACAAGGCAAGGGCAGCGAAGCCGCAACATGGACGCCCAAAAGCATATGACGACTTATGGTCCACAGCCATAACGGACGTCCCCAGAGTCGTCCTTGTCTGTGAAATCGACCCTCACCTTGGCTCCACAAAAGCCTGTCTGTCCAACCAGGAGCGATAGCAGCCCTTCTTTATCCAAGCGCAGCCGACGGGCCGTGAATTATGATGGCACACCATCCTCGACGATGAAGACGGCTGATTGGAGAGATCAACCAAATCCCTCTTCACCCCCAGGCACCTCATGGCCCCCATGTCCTCTCTTGGTCCAGCCCGTCAGCACGCCTCACTGGATGAACCCACGCAATCTCCACCCTTCGGCTCTTGTTTTTTAAGCTATGCCCCTCTTCATGGTAGCTTGATGCTTGTGCTGTTTCTTGGGGTGTGTCTGTGTGTTTGCCGGTCCGTCTTCTCCCCCCCTTGAACGGCAACGCCATGTCACCTTCGCTTTCGGAAAGTGACATTGCGCAGACGCAAGGCACCCTCGAGGCGTTCCGTCGCGGGTAAAATGTCCTTTGTCATCCGTCGCTCCACCGGCACATTTCGTGTCGTGTCGGCGTCAAGCTCATGGCTAGTGCCAAAGCATCTCGATTTTCGGAGTCATGCCTCGCACTTGTTTTTTAAGTCGGGCCTGTACGGATGGCGGAGGCCCTTTGCTTCTGTCTAGACCACATGGAGGAGAGGGGCGCCTGCAGGTCGTGCGCGATTCTTCAACGGAGGGGGCGGCGGTTGCAGCAGAAACGTGCCGAGAGCGCAGCGTGCATGCAGCAGGCGGGCATGGTGCCCACGTTGTCCATCCGCCCAGCAACACGGAGCTTGACGAGGATCCATGTCTTGTCGGAGACCCTTTGTTCTGGACACACAGTCTCGCCCGAATCCTGTCCCCAACTGGCTCTCGATGGACCTTGGTGACCTCGATTAGGCAGCCGGCCTCATGACCTCGTAGAGCAGGTCCCAAAAGGCGACTCTACGCAGATGGGAAGCCCATGCTCGGCGTTGCGCAGAGTAGCGCGGTTCTGAAACCCCCGGATCATCCCGTGAGAGCATCCCGGTCGCCGGCCAGGGTCCTTGCCCGCGGCTATGCAGATACTCGGCCTTGACCCGACGACCAAGAGGAGGAGGATGCTGTACAGCGCTGTACAAAGCAGCCGGTGTCTTCTGGTGTCGCCTTCATCAGCCCGTTGAACCCAAGGCCCAGCATCTTGCGGCGGGTCTTGCCTCCCCCAGAGGAGGTATCCACCGGCCCAGGGCGGCAGGGCCTCGTCCGGGAGGCCTGGATCCGGCCCCGGCTGCAGCGGCTGGGCCACTGAACAACCTGGCTCCGCCCAACCACTGGACCCAGGGTAGCGCGGTCTGTCTGCCTCCTGTGCCCTTTCTCATCCTCGTACAGGAGCAATCGATGGGTGCCAGGTCACGATGGCCAAGATGGGGCAACCATGGCGGCCGTCTTGTCGACAATCGACCAGTCCCTCGCCTCTCTGCACCTTGGGGGAAACGAAGCCAGGGCTCCAGCATTGGATGCGTTCCCCCCAGCAGCGCGCAATATGTAGTCACAAGTCGCGGGCCTCGTCACCCTTTTCCCTTTTCTTCTCTCCCCCCGTCTCATGGCGGTCCTGCTCGATCCCTGTCCCATGTTCTGGCGTTGCCGCGCCATCGGCCTCTACAGCACGCCTGCGAGAGGGAAGGCTGGTGAAGTCGTCACGTCTACGCCTCGATCAACGGCCCTGCCATTTCCCCCTTGAGCCACCATGAGTTTGGGTTCGCCAGCCTTACCCGTGTGAGCGCTGGTGCGTCTCGAGACCAACTTCTCTCCGCTGGGACATGGGCGCAACCAAAGGCAAAGTCGCAGAGCGTCCATTGGTGCAATTTGGGCGACGTCAAAGAGGGCGAGGACGAACCGAAAGCGGTCTGGTGCGTCGTCCGGCTAGGCCAGGCGAGGACTCGGCCCGGCATCATCTCGAACTCTCACCCACCACCATCGATGTTTAAGCTCCAGCTAGCGGCTCTGGGGGTTAAAGGTGCTACCAGCAGCCACGGGTAAGGTGGCCGTAGACGGTGAGGCAATGGCATACATTTCCCATGTACCAATAGCCAAACACGCAAAGTATCGGCAAGCGACTTGGTCCGTGAATAACAACCCTCCATCGTGCCTCTAGCACCGTTTTCTCTCCCCTCCTCTTCGGGCGATAACCGGTCCCTGTATTGGCCCAGGTTTTAGCCCAGATTGCTGTAGTTCCGAAGCATGTTCCCCCCTTGGGCGGTGAGTTGCTCCCGAGTCTCGTCCCTGTGAGCATCCTGGGGAAGAGCACATCGTCCCATGCCAGGTGGTGGAGGCCAGATGCATGGGCGCGCTGGCTCCCATCTCTATCGATACAGAGGTCATCCCTGGCAGGTCGACGCCCTTTCCCGCCAGGCCGAGCAGGCATTGTCAAGCCATCAAACAATGCTCTGGATGGCGGCTGCAGCCTCGGCGCGGATACCTGGCGGGTACCTGCATCGTCCGTGTGTCGTAGCGTAGCATCCGTGTACATTGTCGGTCCGGCCAGTTCGCCGGGCCTGGGCGCTCGAGTCGAGGTACCGGAGTGCTTCAGGTACCCGGCCGAGGTCGTGGGTACCAGACCGCTTGTATCTGCTTGGGGGCACCAGCTCAACGAGGGAATCGCGTACGGTATGATCCCGGGGGCCTCTTTCCCAAGGACCAGTTCTCCGCCCAACGGCCCATTGATTGGCTTTTTTGGTGTAGCTTTCGTCGTTCCCATTGTATATCATCCACCTGTGCTCTCGCTCCTTCCACCTTGTCTCCCCTCAACCTCCGCCCACGTAACTCTGTACACACCGTACTTTGAAGCTCGTCTCGTCTCTTCTCTCTTGACGCTGGCAAACGCAAAGCCAACACACCTCCAGCGCCCTTGCTCGACTCAGTTGCCTCGACCCCCACATCCTCCGTTCGGTCGATCGACTTGGACCCGTATCCAACAATTCATCTCGAGCCTCGTCTAACGACTCACGTACTGCCCGGGACTTCTCCCGTCTGTACATTATCAACCGAGTTTTTCCGCCTCGACTCTTCAGCAGTCCTTACCGAACTGAACCTCCGTCTTTCCTGTGAGTCTCAAACCTCACCATGCAGCCCAGAAGATCAAAGGGGAAAGGGCGTGGACGGTGTGATGGAGTACAGCCGCCTTCACACACCGAGGTGTTGCTGCCACTTCCAGCCTCATCGGCCCGCGTGCGTGGCTTATGCTTGTTCCTGATGCTGCCGCTGAGCCGAACCAACGAGCATCCTCCAGAGCAGCGTCCAGTCAACTCGCACAAAGCCCCTCCCTCTACTGTTCATGCCGCTCCATTCACTCCCACTCCCCACCTGCCTCACGCCACCTGCCTAACACGCATTTGTTAGTTATGATATTCATCAACCCGCGCGGTAAAGCTTGTCGACACTCAACCAGCTATCCCAGACCCGGGGCCATGGAGACTTGCCAAGTCTTTTCACATCTGTCCTAACATTTCCAACGAGGAACAGTTGACATCTTGGAGACAGTCTTCTTCTGTTCTTGCTTTCAGTTTCGCAGGAACTTCTACTCGTCAAACCTTTGGATCCCGTATACACCAACAACCGGTCGGTTCAAAGCGAGTCCCTCATTGTCATCCGCCAATACCCGACGAATGGGCCTACGCCGCCATCATATTTGACGAGAAAGCATTGAGAGAGTTTGACTCCCAGGCTCTACTTGGAGAAAAGAAGTCGAGGCTGGCAGGGTTTTCTCAAAGCTCCCAATCCGCGCTTCGAGCAACCGCGGGCCCTCAGTTGGTCAGCGCAAAAAGCAACGGCTTGGCGCCCGCTATCGATATTGCCCATTGTCTGTCAGACAGATTATGCCACACATGCGCGAAGTCAAGACGTGCGACCGTTGCCGGCACTTCAAGCGACGATGCGACCTTGTCAAGCCCTCGTGTTCGCGATGCGTCCAGGCCGGCGTACGATGCAGCTTCAACGTGGCGGCCGCGTCGGTGCAGCAACAAAAGCCTCAAGCTCCGCCGCCCATGCCTTTGCCCGTTGACGTTGACACGTCCAGCTCCGTTCATCTACCTCCTCTAGCCTCAACGGGCCTGCCGCCTCCCCCCATGATGATGCAGGCACCGCCGCTGCAACACCATCCGGGACCAATGCACGCGAGCGGGCCGCCCCTCCACCAACCAATGTCTCGGCCTCCGGACCTCTCCACGTTGCCGGTCCATCATCACCAACAACCGCAACATGGCATGCATCCGCAACAACAAGCCTCCTCGCCGCCTTTTCCGACGCCCACTAGCGTCGGGGCTCCCTTTGCCAGTGCAATGGCCGGCGCCGTCTCGACGACTTGCCCGGTCACGCCGAATCAGAATGACTCTGACCGCGGCAACACGCCGGCCCGGAACGCAAGTACGCATGGCCTCATCTCGCCCACCACCTCCGACGAAAGCCCGGATTCCGGCCCCACTCCGATGGCCGGCATATTGACCAACGGCACCTCGGGCTCGCACCACGCTCCGCTTACCGAGGGTTCGCCGGCCTCCGCCGCCGCCTCAACCAATGGCCATTCCCATGCACAGCAGGACCCGACGCTGCCGCCCGGTTCGCAACAGCGCATCGTGCGGAAACGCAAGCGCAATTGCCTCAGCTGCCTACGCTGCCACCGCCTCAAGGTCAAGTGCGATAAAGAGTTGCCGTGCGGGCGATGCCAGGCCAGCGGGAACGGCCGCGAGTGTTATTACAGCTACAACAAAGGCCCCAATGGCGGCAAGTTTCCATGTCCCACGGCTCCCGTTCCCTCTAGCAGAGACGAACAAAAGCCCCAAATGGCGACCTGGCAAGTGCAGCATCGCGTGCGCGGCTCGAGCCACTGGCGCGAGCTCATGGCAAAGGTACGTGAAAGGGAGGGCACATTCGCAACGAGATATATGAAATTGACCAAGGCTTCTCGGCTTCTAGATTGGGATGCTGGCTGCCGGTTCTACGGGCGGCGCGTCTCCCCTGGCCGCGGCACTCGAGGGCGTTGGCACAAATGCCTGTCTCGCCAACTTTTGTCTGCCCGGAAACTTCCCTTTTGGGACCCCAGGCGCAACAAAATACTACACACGAGAGACAGTCACTCGCCTTCTCGCGAGCGAGCGCTCACGTGCCGAGGACTACCTGAAACGCTACCTCGAATTGCTCGACATTGTCAATCCCATCCTCGACGTCGACGTGTTTCGCGACGAGATTGAGCGATACTGGCAGGACCCTACCGGCGTCTCTCTGTGCTGGCTCTCACAGTTTCTCATGGTCATGGGTCTGGGTTGCTTCACTTCGGCTGACGAGCCGCCCGTTGCCACGGAGCTCATGATGGCTGCTGAGGCGTGTTTGATGCAGACGCCCTTCATGTTTCGTCCCACACTCATGACGCTACGCGCATTGTCTCTCATGTCGGTCGCCAAGCTCGTCTGCAACGCCACGTGCTGGTCGGTCGACTCGTGCTGGAGTCTGTTGGGTCTGCTCGTTCGAGTCGCCTTCATCTTTGGACTGCCGCAGGAGCGCAACGACAAGGACGAGGAGCTGCGCGATCCCGTCGAGCGCGAAGCCCGTCGCAAGCTGTGGTTGACCATCTTGTACCTGGACATCAAGGTGTCCATGTGTACGGGAATGCCGCCGTTGACGCGGCCGGACGAATTGGGAGGCATGCCTGGCCCGCCTGAATGGGGCACTCCCGACAGTCTGCAGATGGTGCTCTTCAGATCACTCCCGACCGTGCTCAACGTCTTGGCCCAAATCAACTCGAAAAAGGACCATATATCCTACGCCGACGTTCTGCAATACAACAAGCAACTTCGGGAACTCATGAATAACGCACAGCGCGTGTGCACCGCCAGCCTTCAACGCATCACGGTCGACATTTTCTTGCGCCGGTGTCTCATGGTGTTGCACCGCCCATTTGCGCTGCACCCTGAAGGGCCTGTGCTGTTCCCTGACTCGTACTGGTCATCGCTCGAATGTTCCCTGGCGCTGCTCGTACATTACCGCGACCTCTGGTGCAACGAGGAGGGCCTGCGACTTGATCTTGTCGGGCGGGCGTTTGTGCTCGACTTTTTCTCGGCAACGTTGACGACGTGTGTTCACATGCTGCGCGAGGACGCCCCTCTCAGCGGCGCCGCGGCCACTGGCTGCCTGATTCCTCCGAGACAACTTATCCTCGACACCCTCAGTAGCTGTGTCGATATTTGGAGCGGGGAGCAGGAAAAGAGTGTTTGCTGGCGCACGGGATATCACCTGCTTCGGGCGGTGCTCGCCTTGCTGCCCGGAACGCAGGCATACGAGAAGCATCAACAAGAAAAGCAACGACTTCATGAGCTCCAACTGCAATCTCAAGAACAAGCTCAGCGATCCGAAATGTTGATGGCGTTGCCATGATTATGAGCGGGATACCCAGTCAGCTCGTTACGACTGCACGTAGCAGGTGGGCCCAAACCCTTTCGCCTTCTTTCTCTCGTCACGACTACTTCTTTATTCACGGACTCGGTGGTGGCGCGACGCATCGAAGCGCCCCATTCCATGATTCGAATACGACTTATACTTACTGTTTAATGCGATGTCACGATTGTCAGCTCTGTTCTCCATCCACCTTGCCTTTTCTCTCGCACCAATTGTCGATCGGGCCTCGGCTACACGATACGAGCCCGATTTGTTGGCACACAAAGCACAGAGCTACGCGTAGTTTGTTACGTTGCAGAGCAATGCATAGGGAGCGAGATGAACGAGGGATCACAGCTAAATACCCCGATTTTGGCGTCCTGCAAGGCGGGAGCCGTTGCGTACCTACCTATTATGGCAAGGAGAATTTGTATCTGGATCCTATTTTCTGTAACTGGCTGGGGCAATACATGGAGGGACGCGAGTCTTGTGCTCAGAGAGCTTGAGCGAGTATTAAACAACCTGACGTTTCCCTGGTGCCCGCTCCTCACGGGTTTACTATGACGCCAAGATGGGCAAAGGCGGGCGGTGTCTGCCTTGAATGAGTCGGGTTTTGTGGGGTTAGCTCGTCGAGTAGACGTGATCCCCAGAAAACCCGTCGCACCGTGTTTGTTTGGTCGGGGAACCAGGATGCTGCACCTTGGCAAGGATGTTGGATGATGGTGGTTTGGTGATTGGTTTGCGAAACGAGTCTCAAGACATGTGTGCACCTTGAAGACTTGATGATTTGCCGCCGATCCGCCTCTGTCCTCAGACAAGCAACTCTATGCAGTTTCACTACAGTCGACTTTCTCTGAACATGCTGAATGTATTCGTCGTGTTGAATCTTGACAAGTCTGGCTTGTAGTTTCGCCAAATGCCCAACCTTGCCAATAAGACTCAACACCTTGACACCTCATCCGGGAAACGCGGCTTAGGCTGTTTCCAAAGGGACTGTGCGCTCACCCGTGGCCTTGTCAGATGGGCCGCCCACCACCTCTTTGCAAGGCAGTCGCCGCCGCCCGACAGCCAGCAGGCCGCGCAAGCGCGCACGTCCGCGGGAGGCTGCCACGTGTCCCCCGGCCAAGAAGCATCCAAGATGCTCGGCCACAACGGGGGAGGCGACGGGCGACGGGGTGGAACACTCATGACTAGTCTGCTGCAGCCCTCGTTGCCGTCCGGCCGTTTGAGGGATCGAGGCTTTGGCGAAACGCGCGTTTCTGGTCGCTCGATGCTCTCTGGAGTCGGAAGATGGGCTGGGCTGGCGAGCTGTCGACTGTTTGTCTCGGGTTATTGTGGATTAATGGGGGGATGCTGGGGAAGGGTATAAAGGAGATTGGGCGCCCGGGCTCGTTGCGCATTCTGTTGATATTGAGGTTGAGCTGAGTTTGAGAGTAAGGAAAAGCAGTGTCGATACCGTTTACTTCCTTTACCTTGTTGTCTTGTAATTTCACCGGGCCTGGGCTGGTTTACCAAGGCCCCGGGATCTCTTCCCCTCGATACGACTGATTCTTGTATTGGCATCCGAGCAGGGACTCGGATTCAGTCGGTCAATTATGAATCAGACACTCTGGATCTACCTCTTGGCCTGTAAGTAAACACACGACGGCTCCAACCAAGCCCGCCAGTCCCCTTTCACTCTTCCCTTTTATAAAGGCAAGCTGATTTCTGACGTGGGCAGTGGTGCTCGCCGTGCACGCCCAGACAAACACGGGCGGCAACGGGGCGGCCAAGAACCTGGCCAACGGGGCAACGTGCAAGCAGGACAACGACTGCGGGTCCAAGTGCTGCGCGAACCAGCCGGCGCAGGGCGCGGGCAAGGCGGCCAAGAAGGTGTGCTCGGCCAAGAACCAGGCCTTCCAGCAGGGCAAGACCGGGTGCCAGAGCGACCAGAAGAAGAAGACGACCGGCGGTGGCGCGACCAAGAGGCCGGCGGGTGGTGGCGCGGCGGCTGGAGGCGGGAAGGGGCAGGGAGGAGGGGCGACGACGCCGTCGAAGCAGGGGAAGCAAGGGAATGGTGGGCAGAAGCAGAGTGGGCAGAGTCGAAACGGGCAAAATCAGAACGGCCAGAACCAGAACAGCCAGAATCGAAACGGGCAAAATCAGAACGGCCAGGACCAGAACGGCCAGGACCAAAAGGACCAAAATCAGCAAGGGCTCCAACAAGGGGGTCAAAATGGTCAGAACGGACAACAGAACCAGAACAATCAGAATGGCCAGAATGATCAGGATCGCGGCGCTCAGAACCAGCAGGGGCAGGATCAGGGCCAGGGTCTTGGTCAAGATGGACGAGGACAAGGCCAAGGCCAAGGACAAGGACAAGATCAAGGCCAAGGACAAGACCAAGGTCAAGGACAAGACCTCGGCCAGGGACAAGATCAAGGCCAAGGACAAGATCAAGGCCAAGGACAAGACCAAGGTCAAGGACAAGACCTCGGCCAGGGACAAGACCTCGGTCAGGGACAAGACCTCGGCCAGGGACAAGACCTCGGTCAGGGACAAGACCTCGGTCAGGGTCAAGATCAAGGTCAGCAGGGAGGAGGTCTCGAAGGAGGAGGTGGAGGCTTCGATGGTGGTGACGGTGGTCAGGATCAAGGTCAGCAAGGAGGAGGTTTCGATGGTGGTGACGGCGGCGGCGGCGGAGGGTTCGATGGAGGCGGCGGAGGAGGGTTTGACGGAGGAGGTGGAGGCGGCCTCGACGGAGGCGGTGGTGGAGGATTTGACGGAGGAGGTGGTGGAGGATTTGATGGAGGCGGAGGAGGAGGATTCGACGCAGGTGGTGGAGGCGGCGGCTTCGACGGAGGCGGTGGAGGTGGTTTTGACGGAGGCGACGGCGGAGGAGAATTCTAAGCATTGGCATCTCAACCAATCTACAGGTAGAGACGCGGCTCTGGTTCTGGGTACATTTTACGGCTTTGATGTATATAGAGGCTTGCAGGAACAACCTCGAGCGTCCAAAGCGTCCAACACGCACAACTCACCAACCCCGATTTCACAACTTCGAGTGCATTGAGTCGGCGTCATCGTCGTGCTCAAAAACACAGCATCGTGCTACTCCGGAGAACCTTGAGCTTCGTTATGAAAAGCAGAGTCTCCGTCTGTCGAGGCTGAAGCAGTGGGCTCATTGTTCGCGTAGCCTTCTGTATCGACTATCTCCGGTATTGAATTCCTGGTATACAAAGGGTGTGTCGGTTGTCTTGGCGTCCCGAGCTTTGCAAGAGGCGTCTTCATGGATGGCGATGGATGGTCCGGAAGCAATCTGGGGACGCCGTGTTGCAACACAGGTTGCTTGTGGCTCATCGGTTTTACAAGGGCTGCTCTGTATCCTGACCAGCCCGGCGGCCCAAAGACATGGACGGAACAGTTAACTCCGGGGCAAAGTGTATGCCAGCTACCGGGAATCGGATTGTTTCAGTAATAAGCGCCCCGTCGAGACGTACCCTGCAGTCTCCCGATTCGAAATGGCTTGCAAGCCCGTTGTCGTCTCGTCATTACGTCACTTCGAGAAACCATTGTGAAAGCTGCACTGCACTAGAACAGTGATGAGTCGCAAAGGAGAGAATCGCCTCTGCCGCAGTGAGAGCAAGTCTGTATCCCAATGACTCTCCACTGCAGACATGTCAGGTCCTCTTTAGCCATCATGATCTGACAGGGCAGGTCCGCAGCTTCAGCTCCATGGAACTTGACAACGCCGCTCGTTAACATCGTGAAAGGCCATGCCGAGTCAGCAGTCTCCCTCAGAAGTACATCGGTCTATCGACGAGCCGGAGAAGGCCCGCCGTCGTCGAATCGTGTTGGGTCGTCCAGGGATGTGGTGCTGAGCTGCCATTCGAGCTTGAGGCCTCCGCAGCCCTATAGCCATGGGCCCGTTCGCTTGCATAGGGCCAGTGAAACTGTCCAACGACGCCGTCCTGTCAATCGGAGCCAAGGAATGGGCGGGCTTGTTGTATTCCCGTACGCGGAAGACGGTACGGCCAGCGATTCTACATGTGGATCGCGATAGCGGGTCGCTGAGACGTCATGCGGTTGTGCCGGTGTCGAGTTCCTGGTCTCAAGTTTCGGCCCGGATCCGCTAGCGATGGTTGACTGCCAGAAACTGCTAGTCAGGCTGTCGTCTTGATTTCGGCTCCCACCGTACGTGCCACAAGCGCACGCATGGGGCTTTGACAGGCCATGTTGGGGAAATACCGATTCCATGTTATTCTCAAGGAATAAAACGCGGGGAAAAGCCCAGCAACCCTAGTACCTATCAAGAGCTGTCATCTCTTAACCTGGAGTTGCTGGTTGCGGTTTCAGAGACTCTTCGTTCACGACCCTTGGCGTAAAGAGAGACTGATAACGGCTGGTTCGTCGCTTGTCCCCCGCATCATGCGGTGACGCTCTAGGCTGCTTGTGAAACAATAGTGGTCCAGCTCGAAAAGAACCGTCCCTTGGTCGGCGCATCGTCCAACTCAAAACTGACAGAAACGCACCCGTGGTGCATCCCCCACCGTTGGCAACCATGAATTTGCACGCCGAGACTCATGACTTGTCGAAGCGTGCTGGGATGTTGTTGGGAGAGATGCTGGGTCCAGCACAGAACATGAGGCTGTGTCCTAGCGGCGACTCGCTGGCATAAGCTATAGTCTATTTCCTGAAACGCGGGTCTTCTTGCCCAGCCGTAGAGCGGCACCTCGGAGTCTGCGGCGGCCCTGACTCGTCGACTTCTAGAAACTCCGTGAAGGAGCTATATCGTGAGCCTTGGGCATGACTGCGAGGAAGCAGTCGTTGTTATAAGACTAAAGCGAAGTCCACTGCAAAATGAAGATTGTTTCGGGAAGCAAGCTTCACGATACCTTATACAACCGCCATCATGAAGTTTATGACGATACTGCCTCACATTCTGTTGGCTTCAGGTGTGCAGAGCATTCCGACCGAGCCAAGCAAAAGACAGGAAAATCCATGCAGTGTTGTGCGCAGACAGTTTGGTGAGGCCGGCCCTCCCAAGGACCCAGCGGCAAGGAGGTTGAAGCCATCGAGGGGCGTTTTCAGGCGGCAGCTCCCGAGCGATTCCCTGCCGAGAATACCCGGTCAAGCTGCTCAGGACTGTTTGGAAACCATTCCCTATGACGCCCCGAGGAGCCAGGCATTCATCACCGAGCTCAAGAAGTACCTCGAGTTTCAGTCCACGCTCGAGATTCTCAAAGCTCCTCCAAAATCATATCTCTCGGAGCCGGTCGACATCATGCAGGGCCTGGACGCGATTGGCGGTAAAAACTACACCAGCCTTTACGCCTTTGATCGCGACGTCAAAGCCTTGATCACCTCGGCGCACGACTCCCACTTCGATATACGACCCTGTACGCTTGGCATCTTTGAGTTTGAGAGGGAGATGGATTATCGCCTCCCAAGATTTATTCCTTTCCGGACGTCGCGCTGCTGAAGCAATCCAACTCCAGCGTGTCAGACATCACCGAGATCAACGGCAAGCCCGTCGCCGAATACCTGGAGGGGATTGCGCGCACCTCAAAGAGTCAGGACCCAGATGCACGATGGAACGAGCTGTTTTTCTCGCCAACCTGGTTCGCGTCAAAGACACTGCCCCCTTCGGGTACGTTCGTCAACAACGAGGGCAGCTGGCCTGGCGACGCCAAGACGACGCTCAAGTTCCGAAATGGCACCACCGTCGACCTCGAGACCAAGGCAGCGCCCAGAGGAGAGAAGCCGATTGACTCGGGAGAGCAGGCCATTGAGGCATATTGCAAGCCGGAGCCCCCGCCCAAACCCGAGCCTGCGCCGCCGGAAAATGGACCGATCCGGGGTTACCCTGAACCCGTTGTTCGCGACCCAAATAACCAGGTGACGGGTTACTTCCTGGATAACGAGACTGCCGTCTTGGCGGTATCTACCTTTGGCGGCCCAGGCGAGGCGGAAGACTATTCCGTAACGTACGCAAAAACAGTCATTGACTTCATGAACAAGGCCAAAGAGTCAGGCCGAGAAAAGATGATTGTCGATATGTCTGGGAACGGAGGGGGATCTCCGATTCGACTCCTAAATCTGTTTCAGCTCTTCTTCCCCGAGAAATTCCCGTTTGATGCTCTTCGCTTTCGTCGCCACGCGACGGCTGACACCATGACCAAGATCTTCGCACAAGCGGACGTGCCATTGTCGAATGAAGTTGGCGTTGGATTAGCTTTCAAGGCCATGAGTTTTCCTAACCAGAAGGACGGGTTCAGTACTCCAGAGCAGATGCTAGGAGACGCACAGGAGTTTGGCGCAGCGGTTTCGTCCATCTACACACTCAACTTTACACTGGCTGCATCTGACAAGGATCCTATCGAGGGCTTTCAGCCCAAGCAGCAGACCTTTAAGCAACAGCCGTTCAAGACCGAGAATCTCCTCGTCATGGGCAACGGCTGGTGCCATTCGTCCTGCGCAGGCTTCATCAACCTCATGGCCAATGTTGGAGGCGTCAAGACCTTGGCCTTTGGTGGCCGTCCTGCCGTCGGCCCGATGCAAATCATGGGCGGGGTGCGCGGCGGCTCGGTCAAACAGATGGGCGAACTGTCTGAGGTCATTCAGCTGGCTAACGAGGTTGCCAACAACGCGTCCAAATCCGCTCCAGACGGGCTCTCGAAGGAACTGGCGGAAGGCGCTGGGCCATCTTTGCCTGTCCCAATTCAAGACATGCCGTACAAACTCGACGGGCAGGTCAATTTCGAAAACACGTATCTTGAAGGCAAAGAGGATAGGCCGTTGCAGTTCGAGTTCCAGGCAGCCGACTGCCGCCTGTTCTACACTGCCGACAATATCGTCGACCTCAAGACCAGCTGGGCGGATGCAAAGAAGGCAACTTGGGGAGGAGGCAAATGCGTCGAAGGCTCATCTGGGCAATCGGCCCAAGACAAGAACCCGGCGGCCAAGGAGAAGATTGCCTCGCAAGGCGCGATTCCTCCTGGCGTATCGCGATGTGGAGGTCCTCGGTATAACAATACCCGCACGTTTTCCTCGGCGATCAAGGTGGTGCACAAGGTCGGAGTGGAAGTGAGAGCAGGCGGGAAATAGACATCCGTATATCGAGCCGGTCATTCCTTAAATCTTTAGATACCCACCACGCAAAACATAGACTTTAGAACTTGCAAAAGATGCATTGTTAGCGCTGAAATGTTTCCGACTGAAGATGCAGTGCTGTAAGTCGTCCTGGAGGTCCTTGCCTTCATAAGTTGAGCAAAAGACAGGACAATGTATTCGTAACGGCCACTAGATCCGACTAGCCGCTTCAGATTATTCAAGCCAAGAGGACCAGGGGCCATCGGATGATGCTAGCGTCCGTCGTGACGCCAAGTGGTTATGGTGCGCATTGGTCTCGGTTGAAAGTATCGCTTCAGCCAGTTTGGCAGTGAATCCAGAACTTGATCATTATCTCCTGGACTGTGCTGAAGTGTTGCGGTCACTTTCTTGCAGGAGTCCTGAACCGGGCACTAGTTAGCGATGGACGCTGATCTGACGCGGGATATGCCGCCGCGCTGGTTCTCCTGCAGCCTTTACGCCATCGAGATGGGGGGCAGAGGTGCTCAAGTGCTCTCGTGGCCGGCGGCATGTGCGTCATTTGCATCATCTGCATGTAATCGACGGATGACGATGCGACGTTGAAGCAAACGAAGCAAAAGCGAGAGGAGGCTCTTCAGTCTTGACGGTCTATCTGACTAATACATCCCTTCCAGAGTCCATGGCCTTGGATGCCTGAGGATTCAGGATGACGTAAGGATGTTTACAGTGGCAGCAGGTCCATCGTGGGTCGCCAGTGTTTGCACCCTCTTGACTGGGAGAGTGTGGACCCAGGTACCTGATACTACATGTTAATCCCGCGCAAAATAAAGTATCGAATCAACCCCTCCCCCACTTCCGTCGGCCGCATCAACACTGTCCACTCCCATACGTCGCCTCGTCGACCGTCACCTCCTTTGCACATTCTGTTTGGAAACCACCGCTTTGAACTCTTGGCTTGCCGAAACCCCGCCTCATTTCCGTCCCAACCCCCATCGACGATACCCTCATCACGTCCAACCTTTTCTCCTGGCCGCGCCTTCTAGTCGTCGCCTAACGACCAAAACCATCTCCGCAGACCCTGCCCATCATGGCGTCCGTCGTTGAGCGATCACCGATGCATTCCCCGCCAGGCCCCGAGGCCAAACGGCCCAGAGGTAGGTCTCAGTCTTGGCACCTTGACACCACTGATGTCGTGCAGCGCTGACAATGTTACCTGTCTCATCTTCAGGCATCCTCAAGAACCCCTCGCATCAAAAGTCACCGCCTCCCCCCATTCAGCGTGAGCGATCCATGTCTGGCAAGGAGGTGACGCTGGCAAACACCCAAATCAACGCTGGCCGGCGTCGCTCCTCATTCACGATCGGGCGTCCTCCCGGCTCCCGACGTCATTCAGCCAATATGACCGATCTCAACGAATCGTCACAGCGCCTCAAGTGGGACGAGGCAAACCTGTATCTCACCGAGCAGGAGCGCACCTCGACCATGAAAATCGACGAGCCAAAGACGCCGTATGCCAGGCACTATGACCCCACCGAAGACCCATCCGACGAAGAGGACGGCCATCAGATGCTGGACGATACAGACGGCGACGACGCAAATGCTCGCAAGTCGTCCCGCCCACGTCCAGAAGACGAGATTCCAGGCCTTTCACTTGGCGAGCCCGAAGAGGCAGTTCCGGAGCCTGCGCATGGCATTCCCCGCAGCACGAGCGAGAAAAGCGTTCACGTCGACGACGATAGTGTTACCCCTAGTGCCGAAGACGAGGCTGCAGGTCTTTCTCCTGAGGAGCTCGAGAAGCACAGAAAATTTGAGGAATTGCGCAAGAAGCACTACGAGATGAAGAATGTCGCCCAATTGCTGGGACACCCCGAGGCCATCCCGGACGATGATGATGATGATGGAGAAGCCCCTCCAGTTCCTCCGATCCCCAATGGTGCTGCATGATCGACGTGGAGGGCGAACTCGCAGAGTTGCACGCAAGGGGCGCTACTGGGAGCGCTTGGACAGAGCCAGAGAGCCCGGCACTATGAGGGAAACATTGGTACGATGGCATGGTTTACGAATCAAGGAGCGCATGATGGCATGTTTACACTGCCTTTTCCTGGCCTTTTCGTCACCTCGGTGAAGGGGATCATTACCACGCAAACGGCGGCGTACTGCCAAACTGGAAGTTTCTCGAGAATGACTGCTCAAGAAGCATTGGCGCAGGAGAATCATGGATTGCTTGCGACCTGGTTGTTCAGATTGTATTCAAGAACGCTTGAATGCGATGCTTGCCACAATGCTTGCCACATCACCCCGCTGACACTTTCGTCGTGACATGTTTTGCAGTATTTCTGACCAATTCTGGTGTCGCTTATCGTCTATCATGGTTGTCTGGTCTCCGTCGCTCCCTCGAGGGGGCATCAAGGTTACGTCGCACATGTTCTCGCCCACGGGCCTTTCACAGCAGCCCTTTTCGCGCCAGCTCGACTTTCCGCGCCGCCTCGCCGGCTTTGAACCCGCCTTTGGATACACACAAGCGCATGCCATCAGCCAACTCCGACTTGTCCTCGTAGGTATCCCACGCGCAAGGGCAGTGGTGAGGGAAGTGTACGCAGGCCAAGGTGTCCGGGCAGAGGTATCGATCGCATAAAGCTAGACATGACGGCATTAGCAAACGAGCACCGCGCATAACTGAAGAGGCTAGGCGCATACAATCTGCGTATGTTTTCTGGTAAATGGAGGCGTCGCTCGGGTTGCTGCGTTGTTGGTGGAATTGGTCGTGTCCAGAGCTGCCGCCGCCAAACATTTGCTCGAAGAAAGAAAAATGGGCGGAGGCGAGCGAAAGAAAGGAAAGAAATATAATCAGGATTTGATGCATCTTGCAGAACGGAGCCAGATTTTGCGCTGAAATTGGATTCCCGCAAGATTCGCCGTATCTCGTCTTCGACTTGAGGTGAAAGCGCTTGCTTGAACCGTCTGTCCTCATTCGCGGGATGACTTGCTGGCCACTCCGACGTCAATCCTTATCGATTAGCCAACGCCGGCGCAACGCCCCGGCAGTATGACTAATCACTGCAAAAACTCCAGCCAAATGTTGGACTGCAAGTCGTCACCGACGGACGAGAAGCTCTGTCCTCGGCCAGAAACAACCAATTCACACCCGCACGAGGGTACAGAGAGCTGCCATGAGGCTCCTGACGATGCGGCGGCCGATATTCCAGGTCGCTGCAGCGATCGCGACGGCAGCCGCTCCACCAACCTTGTGCCGAGTCGCCATCCGGCCGACGAATCCCGTGAGCTCTCAACTGACGGCCAATCTGCTGGCCCAAGGCCGGAGGCATGCGTCCGTCAAGGCGCAGGGCGCCTACAAGAAGAAGAGCAAGCGAGGCATTCCCAAGAAGCTGGGTGCCAAGCGGACGGGAGGTATATACACGCTGGATCCCGTGGAGCTAGCTGCCAGATCCCGATACTGATGTTGCCTCGCTGCAGACCAATACGTCGTCCCCGGCAACATCCTCTACAAGCAGCGCGGCACGCTATGGTGGCCCGGCGAGAACTGCATCATGGGCCGCGACCACACCATCCACGCCATGGCCACGGGCTACGTCAAGTACTACCGCGATCCCGCGCGGCACCCCGACCGCAAGTACATTGGTGTCGTCTTCGACAAGTCGGACACACTGCCCTACCCGCGGCATGCCGAGCGCAAGCGCCGTCTGGGCATGACGACGCACCCGATCCGCACGCCCGTCGAGCAGCCGGCGATGTCACCCTCGGGCATCCCCTACGAAGTGACGCGGCTGCAAAACGGCGAAAAGGACCGCCTGCTGCGCCTGCGCGACGACTACAGCTACCGCGAGGACAATTGGCGCATCGGCCGGCTGGTCCAGACGACGGGCCTGCGCAAGACGCGCTTCCGCACCCGCAAGCAGTACCTCCGCCACCGTCGGTGGAGGCGCGAGCGCGAGATTGCGGGACAGCGCAAGGCGGCGGAGGAGCGCAAGGCGCTGGGCGCTTCAGCGGGGTCGTCGAAGACGCCAGTGAGCAAGAAGGCGGCCAAGAAGGCCAAGAAGGCGAAGAGACAGTAGATGGGCGAGTTGACCTGGGAGGTGTGACTCGGTTTGTACGATGGCTGTCGCATATACAATGTGCCAACGATGCCCGCGCTCGCGTATTGGCTGTCTATTTGCTGCATGTATACTCTTTTGGGAACTCGTTCTGGTGTTTCTTCCTCTAAACTACCTATGGATCCGTCGTTGTTTGACGAGCGAGAAGTTTCGCAGAATGTGATGCCTCCAGCGATCAATTTTACGCCGTCTGAGATCGTCTTTGGCCTTTAAACTTTGAGGCAGCCCGTTACTAGGTATGCTCGTATGCCTGACAGCATCGGTGTGCAGTTGGTACGGATGGAATAGCAGTAGGCGGCCCTTTCCACTGAACCCATGAATCACAAAAGAGCGGCCAAGCTCTACGTACGTACCTACGGTATCAATGTTGTGGCCTGCTCAGGCAGCAAGTGCCCCCCTCCTCTGCTTTCTTCCTTCGCCTCCAACTGTCCGGACCTGTTTTCTGTGTCCCCCCAAACTCTGCACACTTAACTTTTGCTGTACACTTGTGCTCTACTCTCTATTGACAAGCATTGGCGTTCATGACCGCACTCGCTGAAAACGATCCTGTGCAGTCTTCTCTTGCCTCCTCTCGGAAACACTCTCCCTCCAGCTCATCCTCCACGATGGATGTTGACAGTCAGCATGCTGAAGGGCCGGATCCCAACCCGGGCATCATGTTGGACCAATCGACCATCGATCAGCTTTTGAACGCGCTCCACATCAACATGGCAAATGGCGGCGCCCTGCCTGAGTCCTTCTGCATCCCGATCGGCAAGCGTAAGCTCACTCGCGATGAGGTCATGAAAAAGATCGACCCCATCGTCGAGCGTATGCATGATCACCACGCAGACGATGCAAGCATCGAGACTGAATTGCTGGAGTGCGTGGAGTATTTGGACACCGAAAACCCCTTGATCACCGTCATGTCTCCCAAGGCGCGATTCGAAATTCTCAAATGGCTTGCTCTAAAGCACCCCGATTTCGAATATTATGATCACTTCATGGAAAATCTTGGAACCGACGAAACAGTCTCGCTCATCAGGACCAGGTTCCCTCTCCCTCCAGACGACGTCAGGTCAAAGGCCCCCGTATCCTATATTGCGGCCGAGATCGCCGCTGTCGCTGAGCGCCTTCGACCTACGGCACTCTCAGACTTCTTTCTGCAACGAGCACGTCTGCTGATCGCCTTCGAGCAGGAGACCCGGGAGAGGCAACAAAACCCGGAGTGGACCGAACCCGGAAAGCACCTAGTCAACCTGCAGCCTCATATGGAATGGTGCTGTTGGTCCCCGGAAACCTGGGCCGATCACTTGAGCGAGCAAATGGACCAAGGAATCGATGAGCTAAAGTCCGCGATCCGCACAACCAATCGTTGTTTCAGTGGGAGTTCGACGTGAACTCTGCGAAGCTACTTGCAAGAGCCGCCCCGAGTTGCAAGATGCACGACATGCTTTACGCCCTCCTGAATTGAGTTGCAGCCCGGGTCGTGGGAAGTTCGAGTCGAACACTGGCCGTCTATCGGCACGATCTGTGCAGTCTTGACTGGGTCTGCCGAGATGGGATTGGGATCATTTTCACTCGTTGATCAAAGGAAGGAACTGCTCTTGTTGTGTATTTGTAGCTGCTCTGCTCTTGGGGCTAGGGCTTTCAACTTTGTCTCTGTTGTCTCCTTACTTACCACGACGATAGGGCTTCTCTAACAATATTCATAGGATAGCTGCTCCAGTGGGCTTGGCGGTAGCGCCGCCACATACTGTTTGAGAGGAATTACATTTATTTTTTGCAAACATCCTTGCCATGGATTTCACAGTGACCAGCAGCTGCGGCTTCCCATCATGAGCCTTGAGTGGAATGACCACTCGCATGGTTTTTCGATCATCTAGCCAACTTTGGGCAAATCGGGCCACAACGACGTGCTCGCGCTTTAGATGGCCTCTTCAATAAACAGCCATCTGTTCATCGGCGTACTTTACCATTCAAGAGAACAACTCTGTGTGTCAGAAGTCGCTCAAGCGGAACCTGACAAATATAGGCAAGTATCGCCTTCTCTCGCTCGTAAATTCCTCTCGGCAGCAAAGGAAGTACACCTTGGCCGAATCCGAGTCCGAAGCAGCGATTTCGCAACTCGTGGCAGCTGCCATGAAAGCAGCCAAGCGACCCAAGGAGCAATTTCCCTGCATTTCAAAGGCGGCTTGCTCCGAGGCGAAGCAAACCACAATGCTGCCAACTCAGCCTTTCTCGTCCCGGAATGGACAGCGCACTCAGGCATCTCGCCTAGACGACGGCAAACATGGAGAAGTCGGGCCCGGGGGTGTATCGTGGGAGTTGCGTGCATCGCGACAGACTTCAATAAAGAAGGAAGTTGCCGAGTCTGGTTGTCTGTAGCTGCTTTGAATTCAGCCCGAACCCTTCCGATGGCACAGAAAGTCGTCTTTCTAGAACCAGGAGATGAACGCTCTGGCAAGCCGTCGTCCAGCCTACAGAACTCAACTGATACGTCTGCTCTCCATCATATTAGCCACGAGCACATCTTACTCACCAGGAGTCAAGTCATGGATGGAATACAACCGACTCTCGACTCCTTGTTCAACCCCAACAACATTCGGGACAAGGTCGCCAAGGTCTCTGCGGCTCAGAGTCGAGACGGGGACAAGGAGGCTTGTCTAGTCACGATGCCTGACTTTCTGGTGGCTTGCGGCGGCGAAGAGTTCGTGACGGATCGTTGTAGGCGAGCAGGCGCGATCAAGTAGGCAGTGAACACTGAACATGGCCAAGCTTTCCTGACGAGCGCCACCGGAAGGTGTGAATGAACTGCCTATTCATACACCAGTTCTTTAGCCTTTGAGGCATTGTTCATTGTTCAATAGGTGAGCCCAGAACACCACGCCATCAACTCCTCCACCGCGCACTTGCACAATGGTCTTGTGGCTTCAGACAAGTAAAGCTTGTCATCGCGCCCAATATATAGACAAACCTGCTCGCCCATCCTGCCAATTTCAAATTTTCAAAATACCAGACCCTCCAAATCTTCCCAGCACATCAGTTAAACCCAGCTTCTCGTCCCGACTTTGTGGCATCCAAATCACCCATCAGAATTCGCTTCATCAGACGTCTCTCACAATGCATACTCGATCGCAGACGCGGGCCCTGGCCGACTTCAAGCTTAACGGGCCGCAGGTCTGTCCCATCACTCGGCTGCCAGCGGACGTTATCTCGCGCATCGGCAGCTTCCTGGATCCCATTCAAGCGCAGCTCCTCAGCGTGACGTGCAAGTCCATGGAAGTGCTTCGACAGCCGGCGCCGGCGCTGCAGCTGTACTACCGGGAAAACGAAAACACCCTGTCCCGCGAGAGGGATTGGTGTCGGTATCTCGAGTGGCTGGCCCAGGATCGCAGATACGAGGTGTGCGAGCCGTGTATGGCGACGCACAGGGTCGACACCAAGGCAGCTCGGCGACGGAGGGCCCTTTGCCGCGCCGCGGATAAGCAAATCGACTATTACAAGTTCTCGAACCATGGGGCGACGAACTTGAGAATTCGGAAGACGTTGCAATACCATCGGCTGCGCGGAGTGGGTGAGATAGACGATGCATGGCTCGAGCAGATGAACGCGCCGACATACCTCATGTCGTCTCGCAAGTCGGTCGTCGAATATATCGAGTCTCGGCCGAAGATCGTTCCCGATGACCGTGGCAACCTGTACCTTGTCCACGCCTCCATCGCCTTTGAGTTCGCCGACAGTCTCTGGATGACGGACGACAAGGACGAGCTCATCAGCAAGATCTCCGTCTACATGTGCGCACACCAGCAAATAAACTGCTACAACCAGCCAATGACCTCGTGCAAGCTGCTCGACAGGGTCCACGAGGCGTTCGCGAGGCTCGACGGCCAAGAGTGCACGGGACACTGCTCAGACTGCGCCACCGACTTTGCTGTAAGCTTGTCTCCGGGCTGTCTAGAGTTTGAGGCTTGGCATAGCCTGGGGCGCGAAGTGCGACCGGACCAGTCCAAGGGCGATGGAGTCACCGACTGGTTCCAACTCGAGAAAGACTCGCTGGAAGACGAGAGAAACAACGTCACGGGAAGCGTCAGGCGACTGTACGAAGAAGGGTCGGTCACCAAGGGGAATCAAGACCAAGGTGAACTCCACTTGCGTGTCGCGGCAGCAACATCGCCGAGCAAGCAGCTGACTTGGGGCGTAGCCATGTCGAGGAAGAGCATCTTCCCCTTTAACCGAAAGAAGTGGGAGAAGCCTCGCAAAGAGGTCTGCAGGGGCTGCCACCACGGGCACGAATGGAGCCCCAAGATCCGCGTGAAGAGACAGGCGGGCTGGAGACTCGATCGAAACGGCAGGCGGGCGAGCAGGCGCGGTTGTGCTTGTGGGGGTGAGAGGAAGACGAGAGCTTTGTAAATAGTAGCCAACCTACCTCTTACTCGTGGTTGCCTCTACTACCTCTATTACTCGTGCTACCTCTAGTACCTCTCTTGCTCGTACTACCTCTACTATCTCTATTTCTCGTACTGCCTCTACGGCTATCTTAATTTGATTACCTGCCGAAGCGAGAAGCCACACGGACCTCCTTTGGGGTGGAAAAATAAGCAGGCCCTGAACGATTATGATTTTGCATAATTGGTGTAGAGCATTTTCAAAGTCATGATTGCTACCCAGCCAATGGATACCGTCTAGCAACTTACGTCATGTCATTGAAGACTTGGTTTTCTTTGTTGCCGTATTTGCATGTTCTCGCGGGTGAATACAGGCAATGTACTGCAGACGAGTCGCTAACGCAATTGCGGCCGAGTCCCTGGGTTTCTTGCCTTCCCACGGTACCGCAAGAGCAACGCCTTTTCGCGGCCAATGCCTCACCTAAACATCCAGTCCGACTCTTGGAGCAAATATGTGTGATTCCGTGCCGCCGTCAAGAAGCGCCCCGATTATCTTTCCTTCGACAAGCCTAGTAGGGAGGGTTCGAGCCCATGGAGGGAGGGGGATAATCCTCGGGTCGGTTAACGCCGCTATTGCGACCGTCACGCCCGTCACGCCCGTCACCAAAGTGCTTCCTTCGCAGGGCGGCGAGGCGCTTCTTCTTGGTGACGGTATTGATGTAGGTGCCGATGATGAAGGATACCAGGTTAAAGAAGGGCACCCACATCTGGTCCGGGAGGAACTTTTGGGCAAAAGCGAGGCAGATGGGCGAGGTAATCCACGAGACGCGCATGACCCGCCAGAAGCCCACCTTGACGGTAGCACGGACCTGGTGATAGGTGCGCGCGCCGGCAATGAGGGCCATGGCAACAAGATAGATGCTGTTCTGAATAGGGGCAATCTAGGGCACCAGAGTTAGCAGACGGCATCGGACGCGGCTTCACGACTCTTGGTGACTTACAATCAGGTTGCTGACGACGATTTGCATGATCTTGGCGCGCAGACTGGTGCGGCCGCGGAAGAACTTCTGCAGAATCCAGATGAGGAAGTGTCCCAAGGGCGCGCTCACGATGGCGCCGTACGCGGCCATCTTGGGAACGCGCGAGGTGAAGTAGTGGCCGTTCTTGTTGCGATCCTTGGCAAGCCAGGACGCAATGAGCTCCTGGGCACCGGCAAGGGAGCCGGCGGTGAGCATCTTTGTACGCAGGGGGTTCGACTCGAGCTGCTTAATGTATGCCTAGAAAGCCGACAGAGGTTCCTTGATAAGCGCCCGTGCCAAGCTACAGTTTGTGCAGCATCGCGACGCAGGATCAACGCCGACGTACCGCTAGATATCCCTTTGTGCCGGCATTCTTGAGGCCGCCGGTGAGAGCGGTGCCGACCTTCTCGGCAATGGGGTGCTTGCCGCTGGTGCCGGGGATGGGCCCGCCCTCAGGGACGGCGCTGGACATGACGTTCTGCGCCGTCTGCTTGATGGTTTCGCTCCCAAACTTGACCGACATGGCTGCTCCGTATCGCTGACGGCGAGGGAATAGAGCGCTCGAGCGAGGAAGACTCGAAGGCAGAGGCGAGGAGGGCAGGAAGGCTCAGGGCGGCTCAATCGTCGTGCTCGTCGTCTTGGTCGTCCGCATCAACGAGTGGGGGCAGCGCGGCAAGCGGGGACGGAGGAGGACAAATGGCGAGATTCGTGGGGGAACTCGTGGAAGTCAAGAGCGGTGGCAGAGACAAGACGCGGTTGCGGATCCGCCCTGGGGGTCCTCTCTGGTTGTGCGATGCGGAGGGGCTGCTCGCTGCTCGTCGGCTCGTGTGGAGGGTTGATGGAATGCGGAGGATGGAGGGCGGCGTGTCGGCTCGGGTCGCAGAAGGGGGTTGGGTGCGGTTGAGGCTGTTCTGCGGCGGGCCAATTGATTTGTTTACACCTCGGGACACGCCAGCTTTAGCTGCTGTGGAACCCCTGGAGGCCCTTTCCGTTTCCGTTTTTCCTTGGTCCCCCGGGTCATTTCGTGGGTCTCTCTGCCCAGGTGGCTTTGGTGCGCGAGTATGGGATACATGGCATCGCATCAGACCCAGGCGGGCCGTACAGGTAGATTTACCTCGAGTAGGTAACCCGGTGGCTGGACCGCTTGACGAAGCTCCTGCAGACTTCTGGCGAAGTACTTGAGTGATACTTGACGCAGCTCACCGTAAGCCACCTCAGACAACCCACGAGAACGGCAAGAGTCTAAGGCAGTGACTTGCAAGCTGGTGGCCATCAGGTTCCAGATCGCGCAAACATGTCGAGGTGATGATATCTGATTCAAAATATTGTCAACGTGCTCGTTTCACGTTTGGTCAGCCGAAAAGGCAGCCATTGAAGCTGTCTGATGGTATCCTCGTCGGCATGAGCAGAGGAACCGATGCAGATGTGTATAAGTACAAGCTGAGTACCTTGCCTCATCACCGTCGGGGTGTGGGGATAGGCGGCTAGAGGTCCAGTCGGTTTAGCGCCAGGGCGATGGCGGATTCCCAGCGTCGAATTCAGAATGCAATTTGATCGTGGGGGCGCGCTTGCATTTCGTCAGCGAACGACTGCGCAGTCAAAATTTCAAGCCTCCAACGGAGAGGCCGAGGTTGTCATCGATTTGGCAGCTGAAGAGAAGAGGCGCCGTGCCAAATGCGTGTCTTTACACCTTGTTGCCATTGAGAGGCACAGCACGACTTTCTGTCGACACAGTCCCTTGGCATCAATGTGTCGGTTCCTGTTCACCACAACAATGGCTTTTAGGGCGAGCCTATGAAGTAGAGCCGAACCATTGCGTTCCAGCCCACGGAACAGAGCATGCGGTGCACACAATAAAACAATAAAACTCGAATGTCGATGGCGGCCTCGCCATACGGACTGACCTGGCTCGAGCCATCCTGCCTACTTGTGGACGACGAAACGATAAACCCCAAATCAAATCCCAGACATCTCCTTCTCGGTGCAGGCACCCTTGTGCAGCATTTTGTGTTTCAGATCCGAACCCTCCTTGATGGGAATTTGCAGGGCAACGGTATTGTCCTTGCCGGGATACCTGGTGATGTGCCCATGCTTGGACATTTCCTTGGTGTCGGCCGCAATGATGAGGCCGTGCTTGCCGCCGTGCACCCAGGCCTCGTCGGTGCCGTTTGGAAGCGTGATATGGGCCAGTCCGGATGCGAAAAAGACATATCTGCAGCACCTCGTCAGCCTTTGCATATGCGTGTCTTTCTTGTCGCTCGACTCACTGGAAGGCGGGAGCGTTGTGCCTCCCACCATCAAAGTCGGGCGGGAGCACAGAGTAGGTGCCGGTGCTGATGTCGCCGAGCTTCAGGAATCGCGTCCCGGATGTCCCGGGCTGCGAGGACTTGTCAAACGGCCCGAGTTGCCAGCACTCGATGGTCGATCTCCCGTCCGAGGCGCCAATGGCGGTGAGGTTGAGGAATTCGGGTTTCGCAGGCCTTGACCGAGCCAGGCTCGACCCGGCGGCACACAGGCAGCTCAGCAGGAGGCTCAGCTTGAGCATATTGATACTTGGGAAAGCTGTCTTTTCGTCGTGTATATAATCAAGCTGACCTACCTCCCCCCCCCTCACCTAACCTAACCTAGCCCCACCGAATTCTACCTAGCCTAACCTAAGGGGGAACCTAGCTTAACGGGCGTAAATATATAAAGGAGCTGAGTAGCTACTTATCTTACTGAGGGAAAATTAATAAAAATTAATAAAAATTAATATCCAAGCTATGTTATAGCTACTATTAAATATTTAAAATAATTCTCCTACTTGAAGCTTAGGCTATTATAAAAGATTAAGCTTTTTTATTTTCTTTAACCCTGAATTTACTTATTCCCTCAAGTAATAATATACTAAAAAAAAGTAATAGACCTCGCAGTACCATCAAGCGCCGCGGGGGGGTTGCTGACACTATTTTTTGGCCAACAGGACTTGAAAGAGATACCTAACATCGTATTGAGCGGGCCAAAACTGTTGTAGCGAGTAGCACTATTTTTTACCCTCTTACAAGAGCAAAAGCCCTGTTGGTAGCTCTGCAAGGTGCTCGATGGTAGTTACAAGGCCGCCGCATCTCGTCTGCGATACCGCCCCTTTCCGTTCTATTCTGTGCAGAACATGCTCAAGCAGTAATGGACTCGCCAGTCTGTCCAGGGCGATATCGCCTTGATATTCTTTCGGTGACCGTGCATGTCCTTTTTCTGTCCGCTTTAACCGCTCGACTACTGCCGTACCGATATGTTGCGGCAAAAAGGATCACCTTGCGGCTAGCGCGCATCAAACTTGTGAGCTTCATTTGTGAAGAAAGGAGACTCCGAGTATCGCAGACAATTCGACAATAGCTGACAGGCTGGCAATATAGTGCGCATTAATCACGCTATGCCTCATCACGCTAATCAATCTTGCCATGGTGCTTTCGATCAGGAAGGCGAGCCGATTGGAGTATTTCTCCGCAGTATTGGTACTCCTCGGGACGTTAGGACTCGGCCTGCTCTCTGCTGTTGACCAGAGACGCTCCATCAAACCGTCGAATTTGGCTGTTCTCTATCTCATTGGGAGCTCCTTCAGCTCCGCACTTGAGCTCACGTTCCCTGGCAACAATAAAAGTCTCCCGCTCAGCCACCCACTCAAGTGGCTTCACCTTGCCGACCTGGTAACACGACTTGTGCTTCTTGTGCTAGAGTGTCGCCGCAAGCCAGGTAACCGACTCTCCTCACACTTGAGTGACTGTTTACCAGAAGAAGTTCCAGGATTATTGAGTTCAGCGTTCTTCTGGTGGGTCAATGGCCTTTTGTTCAAGGGCTACAAGCGAATTCTTTGCCTCGATGATATTCCACGCTTGGATGGGAAGCTCGCCCCCCAGGCGCTACGCGTCGCTATTCAGCGCAACTGGGATCTAAGAGGTTTGTCTTTTGCCACCTGGGGTAACCTGCCCTCTCACTAACTTTTGAAAAAGAGAAGCCCGAGGGTCGCACGACTTTAGCCAGAGTCCTTATACAATCACTTCTGGGTCCATTCGTTTCTGTCGTTATCCCGCGATTATTTGTCACCATATTTCGGTGTAGCCAACCAATCCTCATGGGCGAGACAATTCGGTTTATTTCAGCCCCTCACACAGGGACTGGAAGGACTTGTGGCAGTTACTGGATTTTGGTCGCTGCCGTAGTAGTCTACTTTGGACTAGCAGTAAGTCTTCAGCGACGTTATAGGCAAATAATTCAGGTATCTTCTTGGTCAACCTCCCACTAATTATTAATCTCTAGATCTCCTCGTCGATTCACCAACATCGCCTGAACAGGCTGAGAGTGATGGTGCGGGCATCTCTTGTTGCCCTGCTCTACAACAGCACAATGACGGCTAGCTCCCAAAATTTAAGCTCGGGTAAGGTAGTCACTCTAATGACCACTGATTGTTACGGTATCCACCTCCACATACCATTATGTATATATACTGCTTCCTCCTTCCTGTAGTTCCTCTTCTTCTTCCTCTCTTCCTTAAGAAGTCGATAATTAACTATTCTTCCAAGTCCCTTCTGGTTGTCCATATCGGCCTTGATCGTAACAGAAGCCACGGGACTTTGCTCGACCAAAAACGGTATACCCTGCTTGAAATATTTGGAGTGTGCTGTGAGTCAATAAGTCCATCGTCCCAAAGTACGCGTGACGTCGCAGCCACCGGATTGGCAGTTTGAAAGTAATGCAGTTTCAGCTTTCCGTAGACTTGTGACTGCATTGGGCCAGACCAGCGTGACGTCCTGTCTTGCCGGCAAGGTATCAACCAACCATGCTTGGTTCCTCGAGTGGCATGAGGTCTTGCCGTGAGAACATGAGGGATCACAACGCAGGCGACTCGACGAGAAACGCGTCGGAGGCGGATGCCACATCCTCCGTCAACGACGTCTACGCCGCTGGTGCTGAGGTTCTCCTTGACGACCATGGCACCCGAGTTTGGTTTGAGGACCGTCTTGCAGACCTCAAAGTAGTGCCCCATGTAGTCGTCGGGGAGATGCCCGAGACACCACTGCGTCCAGATCAAGTCGTACTCAACCCCATCCTCGGGCTGCCAGCTCTCCAGCTCGACGTTCAAGTTGGTGCGTACGCCGCCTTACCTTTGAGCACGTCGGTGAACTTGGACACGGGCTCCACGACGTCGACGTGCTCGGCCATTGGGAGCAGTAAGCCCTCCATGTCTGTGACTCTGCCAATCCTATGCGACGGTTACCCGTGGATTCGATGCTGAGCCTCTTGCCGCTCCTTTCCGTCAGCCGACGAGATATTATAGTCAGTGCCGTGCAGAAAATCGCGTGTAATGCAGTCAATGTCATCGAATGCGAAGCAAATCAAGACGCGGATTTTTGCGCGCCACTCGCCGTCTCTTTTGACCAACTCCAATGCATGCTGCATCACCAAAGAAAATATCCTTCACATCAAAGTTCGTTGGCATCATGCGCTGAACGAAACAATGTAGAAAGGATGCAGGTCTGCCGCTTACAGTTGCGCCGCCTTGCTAAACTCTGACGCTCAACTCTAGGCGCAAGACCTGAAATAGACGCGCCCGTTGTCAAGGCAGTATCATGATATCATCCACTCAAAGAGCATTCGGTCATCTGGCGCTCTGGTAGTCTTTTTAACACTTGCGTTAATACGGCCAGGAGACTCATAGCCGTCAAATCGGTGACCTGATGCCTCATATTGACTAAAATCACGGACGATCAATGATGTTTTGCCATGCTGGTCGAGAATTGCCTGATTATTGAATCATCTATTTAACCGGTAAAGCAACTCAGTTGCTCGACTTCCTCCTGTTCGAGCAGTCTGCTCCCCTTACTATCGATGCAAAAGGGTCCACCGGGGCGCACCGCTCGATTGTGCGCCCAACAGGTCTGAACCCAGGCCAATGAAGCTGAATCGATCACTCCAACCGCTCATTGAATCGCTGTTACAAAAGTATTGATTGCGCCTGCCACCACTGCGTTGGCGTCGAGCGTGGAAACTGCACCACTAGCAAAGTTGAAGACGTCTCGATTGACAAAGCCGTTCCAATCAAAGCTTCCGACGAGGGACTTGACCATTCCGCCAACCATGTTTCCAAACGGTATTTGCTTGGCTACACTTAGCATCTGCACCGAAATTCCTTGATAGCTTCAAGAAGCACGAACCTGAATTTGAGTGTTTTGGTCAATGGCCACGGTGAAGCCTAGGGGAACGACTTCGTTGTAGTTGACAGTCATGGAAGCGTTTCGCAAGGCGTCGACACCACCTCGCAGCGCACCGCTCATGTCAAGCTTGTGCTAGAATCTTGTCAATAAGAGGGCTACTTTCAGCAGAAAGTCGTATACACACGGTCTTGATGACGTCATTGATGCCATTGAGAACATCAGCCACGACTGCGCGCTTGTAAAGGTCATCTCTCTTGGTCAGACCGGGTTTCGTCATCAAATCCATCACCTCCGCGAATATCTCCCTGTAGTCGAGTCCACGCTTGCCGATATGTTAGCATTCCAACCTCAACTGATCTCGTAGTAGGGACTGACCGAGCGGACAGTCTGAAAACCCCGCCGTTAGCAACAAAGTGCAGGCTGTTAAGAACTTCATATTGACCGATTGTCTCGCGGACTAAGCAGAAAAGCACCAAGTGAAACGCTGACGAAGAGGAAATTGGTATCAATATCAGAACAAGAACAGAATAATGAGACTAGGAAACGCAAAGACGATAGGCTATGGTGTAGTACACGTAACCGAGGAGATACTCGGTAGAAGAGACATTTGCGAAAATACCGACCAAAGAAAATGAGGGCAAGAGAGAGTGTAGCATCGAGGCTGTTTGTGAACCCTTGAACAAGAAAGCGGTGGTTTTTCCACGGATTGGAAGGGGAAAGCAGGTTTCGTTTCAAGACAGTCACGGTTGTTTCACCAGGCGGTTTACAAAGCTTCCATCTTGCTACAACCTAGGAAGCCGTCTTTCCGCACGAGCTGTCAAAGCGGCGGCGTCGTCACTACACGTAGCTCCCGTGCATCGCCCTCTCCATGCCCCTCGAGTAATTGTTCGCAAAGCACCTCGATTCAAAGGCGGCAAATGTTTGCGCTATTGTATCCAATTTATGTATGGCCATAACGCGAGGCTTGGATTGCACATTTACCGGTGATGAGTTGCGCGGCCATCCGTGGCAGAGCCCGCGAAATGCCGCTGTCTCAGGGGCCCTCCGCTAAACTGGCTTCACATCCAAGGTCCCTCGGACCTCAAGGATCACTGTAGGAAGAGGCGGTTGGTGCGCGCAATGTAGAGATTTTCGATTCAGGAGACATTAGCCCTATGGCAAGGTTCGCCGTCCCAAAATTCGAGCGCCGAATCTCTGGGTCAGGATTGTCTTAAAAACTACCGTCATCAATGCATTGGCTTCTTTGCATCACGGCTGCATCCGCTCAAAGATGAATTAGCCTTTTGGGAAGCATTAATGCAAAGTCTCAATTTCGCCTCTATATCTATCAACATTGAATCTTGAATGCTGTTAATCAAGATGTTTAACGAGTTCGATGAGACGATATTGTGACCTGGTATGCCAAATTCTCGGCCCTCCTGATTTCTTGCTTAGTATTAGCCTCCGCAAGCTCTCCCAACTACAAAACTCTCTTCTCTTTGCCTTACTTATCGGACGGAGACTAAGCATCGGGTCTCCAGGTTTTTATACCATCCCAAGGCAATCTACTACAAAACATCGTAGAGATTCACATGCGAGAACAATTTCACATTCGTGCAACATTACATGGCATTTTCTTAGTTAGCCTTTTGTCTTGTCTCTCTTTTAAGGAACGGACGGCTATTCAACGTTCGCAACAGGCCATGCCATTCAGGGGTTAATTACCGACTTAAAGAGATGATTATTAAGACTCCTTTCAAAAAAAAAAGGCCCTCGTATAGCCCAGCCGAATCATTCTACTGCAGCCAAAGCAAATGTGGTGACTGGGTTCTATGCTCGGCAAGTACAAGTAATCTGTTTCATTCAATGCACTGGGCAGGCAGCACCCACTCTCATCGCTCAACCAAAGCGAGAGAGTTTCTCGAAACGGGATTGAAGGACAGCACAAGGAGATACGAATCCTTCCTTCAAACTTTGACTTTGAAATGACCGCCTCTGTCCATCATGCAAGCGGGTCTACGTCCGAACATTTGGGCTAACAGTTTTTGATTCTACATGTAATTATAGTTTTTTTTATTGTTTTGTATGTCTACAATATTTGAAATTGTAAGCAATTCTATCATCGCCTAACTTGTCGTGGTTCAATCAAGTTGCCCTCCTGAAATTCATTCTGCTCAAACGACATGGACGCACCGGATTCGACGCAATCTCGAGCGCCGCTGATCATGACTGACGTCGGGCTGGGTCTCATCGCACTTTACACGACATATGTCTTTAAGCGGCTCAGGCTCGACTATCGTGACATTACCAAACGCGCCAATGTTGGGCGACTGGTCTTGGGCAGACTAGGCTGTGCACTCATCTACGCCACATCTATCCTTCATCCCATCTGCACAATTGATTCCAAAGGAAGGTGGGCGTACCCAGAATCCCAGATCCATGGTTCCCGCCCGGCAGTTCCGATCGCCAGGTCTTTCCAGCAAAGACAGACTGTACTTTGCGATTGTTCAAGTGCATGAATCGGAGCTTGGAGAGTCGGATGCTTGCTCGTCCCGAATATCGCAACCCCCCGCCTCTGCGACCTTTTGTTTCAACTATGCTGCAGATCCGATTCTTTTTGGCCCTTCCGATATGGAATATTGAAGCTTCCATGAATCCATAATGAGGGTAGGGCTAGGCATAATCGAATGCGGCTCTATATATTAAGCTTCTGGGTTGGGATCCTTGCAGTGGATGACCCAATGGCCTCACCAAGGGCCGCGTTGCTCCGCTCAGTCAAAGACTTGTTCGAGTCAGTGTCTTTAGTCCGCTCTGCTCTCTCTTCGTGACACGCATCATAGTTGTGGCATTTGAAGCCTGAGGTTTCACTCATTTCAAGGTGTAAGTGAGAGTGGGTCTGGAGCTATGGCGCGGCCAATCACAGCGATGGAGATTTACAGGCACGGCAGGAGCTACGAGTTACTTGAAGGGAGGGCCCCCCGGCCCCGGTAAAAAGCTGCACGTGCTGTCGCGGCCGCCTGCGCGCGTGTCACGGTTGAGCTGCTCCATGTCTGCTCTCCCGCTTCACGACACGCCTTGAGCGTCGTCCAGGCCATTCATTTGCTCATTGATCTCCTCGTGTACTTTAGTCTGTTTCTGTACCTCAGACCGGATTCTTGAACCCGCCCTCTGTCCGCCCACCCCTGCTCGCCTCGACAGGCCTCGTACATGGCCTTGATATCGGGGCGTCGAGCTTGCCAACACCCTCCAGCCCGGGGCACGGTGCGGCGCGAGTCACCATGAACGCGCCGCCCGGCCAGGATGCGAGTTCGCCCATCAACGGTGACGCCTCGCCGCCTGCCATGGAACCAAATCAGTCCAGCGTAACGGGCGCTGGCAAGGACTTGTCGGCGCATCACCGCATTCTGGCTCTTAACAAGGTCTGGGAAGAGCGTCGCGTCAGAGAAGCAAGTCAGCGTCGCGTAGGCATCGACAGTGAGGATAGTTCCAGCACCGACACTGACTCAAGTGCCGATATCGTCTCGGTTCCTCGCCCTCAGCCGGGTGCCCAACCGTCAGTCTCGAGTAAAGTCACCCTGCTCCTGGCTTCTTCCGTCTTGCGTTTCGCTAACGCGCTTTCATCCAGCTCCCCTTCCTTCGACAGCACTCAAACGATCTGCTGGCCCGCGCATCTCAGAGACGCCCGTGCCGCTGCCAGACTTTGTCCACCAAGGAACGGCCGCGAAACCCCCGGTTTCCTCCAGCACGCCGACTGCCACTCCCATCGCCTCAAATAAGCTTCCACCATCCGCCTCTCAGTCTCGTGCTCAAACGTCCCGCTCTACAGCCGAGTCAGCGTTGAAGCAGCTCGAGCTTGTCGAGGAAAAAGCTCGGACCTCAAGGGACACCCATGACCCAACCGAGATGCGATTCGCGACCCCAGGGGAATTGTTGGCTAGAATCCGACAAGACAGTGCCAATAGCCAGCCTTCCCCCGCCCCAGAAGCGCCTGATGCCACACAGGCAACGACCGAAGTCGGCGCGGCCATGGAAATGAGTCCTTCCGCATACAGCGATAACGGCGACGACGACGACGACGACGAAGACGACGAGACTAGCAGCGAAGAAGTTTCCATACTTGATAGCAGGCCCGAGTTTCCACATGGAGACGAGCCTGTTCTCCCCACCAATACCTTTCAGCATGCTCTTGATGGACGACCGTACTGGGTGCTACGAGGTCCAGATGGCTCTACAGAGACGAGCCGAGGCGTCGTCGTTCCGACGAATTACGAGCTCCACCCACAGCCTCCCCATTACATCTGCCCCGTACGCGACTGCCGACGTCTGATGAAGACCATGTCATCTCTGGGCGGTCACTTCAGTGCGAAGCATTGCTGCAAGACCTTCAACGACAACCTCGACGGCACCTTGAGCTTCGTTAGCGAATACAAAAAAATAGGCTCGCGTACCTGTCCTGGTGTTGTCGTTTCACAGAATCCTCTTCCGCCGAATGCGCCACCTCCCGTGGAGCCAGGATTGCCGTTTTGGAAAAATCTATCCCAAAAGCAGCCGTCCGTCGAAGCGAGCACGTCTTCTTCAGGGCAATCACCAACAGTCGAGATGGGCTCGGCGGCGCAGCTCAACGAAGGGCTGCAGCCAGACGCTGTCCCTACCATTGTTTCCGATATTGCTCCACTTCCGGATGCACATCGCAATGCGTGCGAATATCTGCAGACGTTGCTATCTTCCCGGCAACCTGTTCCTTCACGAGCCGACATTCGCGCCATGATTCACTTGCCGATGCGCCGGGAACTACCTACCATCTGGATTAATCACCATGGGGGAAAAACACTCGAAGCCCCAATGTTTGCAGCTGCACTCGCCTACACAGTGGGTGATGAAGTGACGGGCCCAGGCGCCTGTGCCAAAAAATATCTCCAGGCTGGCCGTCTCTCACTCAAGTGCGTGGCTTTGCCTTCAAGCTTGTCTGATAGGGAGAGGCAAGCCTTTTACAAATTGACAACATGCGTCGGCTGCTTCTACCGTTCTTACCAACAGCGCCAGCGTAACGTATGTGACTGGACTGACGAGGGCAGAGCTGACAATACGCCCGAGGGCTCTGGGGAGATTCCGTTGCCAGTCTTTACGACAGCTGCTTCTGCCACTCTTCCTCCCGCCGTCTCGGCGTCCAAAGTGACTACCAAGGAGGAGTCAAGGGACAGTGAGCGTGAAGACTCGAGCGCCGAGTCATCCCGAATTCGAACCTTGGCAAGCACAAGGGTGCCACGAAAACGGGCTGCGCCTGCAGACCCAGAGCTCCCAATGAGAGCAGATAAGGCTTTGAAGCTCTCGGATCCAGCGGACCGGCCCGAAGCCATTAGCGAAATGGAACCGTGGGAAATAGCACCAGGGCGAATTGCGGATGAGGCGAATGGCGAAAGTAGGTTGGCGAATTCAACATGTTGCCAAGGACATTTTGTGCTGACATTTCTAGGTCTCGCCTTTTCGTGCGCCTACATGATGAGCACGAAGCCCTTGCAGGTACTGCCAGATATTGGCTTAAACGCATTGGCCATAGGCCCGGGAGAAAGTGTGCGCTGGGCAGCCGAGTCCAAGATGGTGCGCTCTTGCATGGTAGCAAGTGGGAAAATTCGGGTAACGACAAAGGGCAAAAGCTTTCTCCTCGGGCCACATGGCAGCTTTCTCGTCGCGCCGGGACAGGCGTGTGTGATGGAGAATCGCATTTACTTTCAGGCCATCGTCCACTGTTGGACACTTAAGGACTACGATCTCGTGGACTAAGTGGAAATGGTCTTGGGGGTATCATGCCGTTCCGGCGTGGAGCTGTAGCAAATACCCGGCGGTTGACTGGGGCGGCGTTGAGGGCATGGCGACAAGGCGTCTTGGTGGTCCGGGGGCAAAACAACGTGTTTCAGACGGCAGCCTCGTCGCCTGGATGGGAGACGCCAAAATGAGATGAATGCGGAAATGGTTCGGCGGCGTAAAGTGAGTGTCTGCATGACTATTGGCCCTTTCCTTGACTGTCCGCTCACAGAAAGTTGACTGTCAGCGTGTGACTCTTTTGCCATGTTTCTCTTGGCCGGCCAACTTCGACTAGCTTCATCACGGCCAAGCAGGAAATTGAATGGGAGATCGGGACTTGGCCAAATGCCGAGGCGAGATTCTGCATCTTTGGCGTTCATGTCGTTGCAGGTCGGTCGCAAATAATGGGGGCCATGTGCCTTGATCACGGGTGGTGTGGCCGTCGACCAATTGTCTCACATGAGCCATAGGCTTCAATGGTGGGCGCTGACTGGACGCTTCTTCCCATCCCCCCATCATCCATCACGAGCAGGCAGCCAGGCGCTATAAAAATACAACGCTGCGAAAAGGGAGAGGCCAAGGCACATGAAGCTATGTGGGGGCTGTGTCCTCGTCGAAAGGGGAGCATGATGTGTCGAGCGCGGGTGGTGATGCCGAGAGATGAGAGTCTTTTCGACTGAGCAGCCAGGCAGCTGATAGGATTCGGTAAGATTCCGAGGCGAGATGACGCATATGCTCTGGTGTCATGGGCGATGGCAGCCATTGTCAGTATATTCTTATTGCCCCTTTACCCTTGTCCTGTTGCTCTACCCCGTGTTCTGCTGTCTGCTCACCAGAACGACAGCTTGGACAGGTTTGGCTGCTGAAACTGAACCACCGTCGCAATCACCCACTCCAATAGCTGAATTCAAGCGGACTGAGAGCGACGGCGCGTCAGTCTGGGGCAGCGCGGATTGCAGGCGATCATTCAAGACATGGACCGCGAGTCGGACGAAAAGGTAGACCCCAAAGCGGCCTCATGGGACGCTTCTTCATCATCATCAGACAGCAGGGAGACGGAACTCAAGGATGACGCGAGCGACCAAGGGATACAAGACTCAAACGCCACACGCTTCATCCTGGACCCGGCAGGCGACCTCACCTACGATGAGACGACGGTCGACGTGGTCACGGTGCCGTGTCCCGGCGGCCACCCGGTGCGGAGCTGGAGCCGGGACGGGCTGATGGGGCGATATTTCGGAGCCCCGTCGATGCGCGAGGCCGAAGCCGTCCGGGCCGCGGGCAACAGCGACCCAAGACGTCTGGGTCCGTCGTGGGTCCGCCAGGGCATCCGGCGCGAGGCTCACCGCGCGCGGATTCTCCTCTACGAGCACCCTCCGCCGGTCCCGGGGACGACGCTCAGCGGGCTGGCGGACGCCCTGCTGGCGGAGCTGCAAGCGCTGAGGCGGGATGAGCAGCGCGAGAGGCCGTTGGTGTTTATTGCGCATAGCATCGGCGGGCTGGTTGTCAAGATGGCCCTGACCAAGGCGAGCCGCGATGCGCGGTATGAGAATATCTTGCGTGAATGCTACGGCGTGGCCTTTTTCGGTATGTTGACGATCCTGGAAGAAGTGGCCTCGCTCGGTTCATGCTGACACCATGAAGGCACGCCGCATCAAGGGTCTAGCTATTTTGCCATGCCCAGTCTCGCTGCCGGCATCCAGTCGCTCCTCCACCTGTCGACGCCCTTGCCACAGTCCATCATTGACGGACTGCGCGTCGGCAACAGCCTTCTGCAGCACGTCGACGAGGATTTCAAGTGCGTGTCCAACGATATTCGCGTCTGGACCTTTTACGAGACGATCGAGTCGCGGCTTTCCGGCGCCGGCGGGCATCACCATCACCACCACCAACAGGAGCAGGAGCATCGCGAGGACGTCTACTTCACGGCGCCCCTGACGTCCATCAAGTCGGCCATCTTGGGCATGCGCCAGGAGACCATTTGCGCGCTGCAGAGCGACCACGCCAACATTGCCTCGTTTGGCCGGCACAACCTGCACTCGCTGCGCCTCTTCCTCAAGCAGCTGGCCTCGCAGATTGGCCGCGCCGACGTGACGCTGCGCGACGGCGACGGTGACGGCCGCTGGACGCTGGGGCTCGAGCAAAAGGTCAATGTCGAGGTCCACGGCTTCTTCGACGACCCACCGCCGCCCGGCATCGCCGCTGTCGTCGACGCCCACGAGGCCTCGACGATTCGCGCCTGGTCGACGCGGCTGCCGCTCAAGGACTTTCTCGCAAAGGGTCCGGACGTTTGCTTAAGTGAGAGGCTCAACGAGGTCGAGGGGCCGCCCGAGCAGGGTCAGTTCCTGCGTGCAAAGGCGCGAGGGTCTAGCAGTGATGAGGTGGGTGATGAAGAGACGGCCAAGCCCACCACACTGTCCATGGTGCCCATGACGGTCAAGAATGCCCTGGGCATCCAGGATAGACAAGCAGCCATTCGCCAGACCGTCACGCCCGGGTCGCCCATTATCCGTCCCATAGATGCCGCCGCCATCGTCACTTTGTACGATCATGGACCGCAGGTAGCACCCACCGTCTCTCCCACTGGCGTGGCGACGCCCCCGTTCCAAGCCTTGTCGCCGGCGACGCACCAGTCGAGCCCGATCATGCGACCCTCGTCCCTGATTCAGGCCGACCTGGAGCAGGATCTCGCCATTGACCGGCTCTCGCCTCCTCTGCGGCCTCGCGTCGGCCGGTCCATCAGCCGCTCCTTTTCCGTCGGCGGCGGCGATCGCGGACGCATCGAGTACCGCGAGTTCCTGACGCTGTCACCGCGCAGCCGCAGCACCTTTACCGGGGCCATTGTCGGAGATGTGGACGAGGACGACGACATAGAGGCGTCGCCACGGTTACCCGAGGCGGTACTGGCCATTCGGAAAATGGTAACAAAGGTCGGGAGGGCAAGCGAGGCTGCTGTTACCGACGAGATGCCCTCGGCGTTTGCGCGCCCGGACGTCAAGGCGAGGCGGTTTGTATGGGTTCATGTGCCGTTCAACAACCCGACGTGGGTCAAGGTCAGTGATACTCACTTGCCTATCCATCTCTATGCTGACAGTCCTCGACCAGAGCGTGCTGCAAACCCTTGAGGTGACATACAAGAAGGATTATTCGTCGCTCTACGGACACGACTTTTGGGCTACTCGGCACACGCGTGGGAGACATCCGCAGCATTACGCCTACTTTGCCAAGCCGGGGTGCTACTTTACCTCGCCGAGAACGGGTGAGTCTGGGTCTCAGGAAGCTTTGAGATTGTGAAAGCTGACTCTGAGTGTAGCTGCAACGCCCCGTCATTCACTTACAAGCACGTCGCTCACCCATGCCGCTGCTGATGAGGCCATGTACACTTGTCTCTTTCTGCCATATCTGCACTTTGACTCGTACAAAAGGCTCATTCGCCGACGGAACCTCATCTCAATGCGGCTCGGGTACGCCCGCGCGAGGCCGGTCCCCGAGACGGTGGCCAAGTCGGACCTTCTGGAGTTGCAGGTTATATGGGAGTATCTCGGCCACGATCCGCCCATCAACTGCCGTAGGTCCCTGGATCAGTTTGCCTATCCTTCACTGAGAGACACGAGATCGAGAGACGACGATCAGATGCTGTACAAGCTCACCAAAGACAGGGGCTGCGTGGATCCCGAGTCAGAGGCGAACCGCGATCTGCGCACGCAGGGGTCGTCGGCCGGCACCAGCTCCGATAAAGCCGGCAGCGCATCGAGCACTACATCTAAGGGCTGGCGTGAGAGGTTGATGCGCAAGACTGGCGGCAATGTCCTGGATGTGCCGGAGGAGGATCTGGTGCGTAACGGCAATGTGCTCATGATCGATCAGCTGTGGCTATGGGTTTTGCAGACACGTAAGTGAGAGCACTGACATGAATGCAGCTTTATCTGACTGTTGATAGATACCTTGACGACTTTCTTTCCGAAGCGGGAAAGCGATCCGGTCGAGGGACCGCTCTACCAACAGGCAGACCTTCGAGATAGCATATTTAGCGATGTCAACGTCGACCTCACCCGGCAGTGCGAGAATGCCCTGGACATGGCGGCACTGGCTGCTCTTCACGCCGTAAGCGTACTGCTCGACCGGTCATCTCACCCGGACTTGGAAGTATTCCGCATCTTTGAGGAAGCCATCAGCGTACTTGTTCGTATACTCGCTGCCTCGAAATCCATCCGCCGTGCTAACAACAAGTCAGACTGAAAAGCTCACGTGGTCTTTCAAGGCCTTTCGTACCGAAGGCTTCCGAGACAAGGCATTTGACTTCGAGCCCGTCGAAAACAAGGCCCGATCCATTCGGGCGCGGCACAAGGCAGAAGGACGGCGGGCGGAGCAGGAGAACCGCGACAACACCTCTGCGCTGCTGGAGCTGCGAGACATTGAGGACGAGTTACTCACGCTTGTGCACCTCTTCGAGCGGCAGACCAAGGTGATTTCATCTATGCACGCCATCTACGGGCGACCCGAGCTGCGCGAGCATACGGTCAACGGGCGCGTCTTTCTCAGCGAGGCGCTCAAGAGCCTCCGCGACTACGCCCAGCAAGCCGACGAGATGATTCAACGGGTGCGCAACACGCGTGAAGATTACGACAAGCTGCTGCAAATGGTGCAGCGGCAGGCACAGGTCGACGAGGTGCGGCTGAGCCGACTGCACGCCGACCTGGCGAGCGCCCAGAGCCGCAGCGTGACAATCTTCACGACCTTTACCGTCATCTTCCTGCCGCTGACCTTCTTCACGGGCCTGTTTGGCATGAACACGCGCGAATGGGGCGGCAACGGCAACCTCCCCCTGCGCACCATCGGCATCATCGCCCTGCCGTCCAGCTTCGTGCTCGTGGCCGTGGCGCTCTTCATCGCCTTCAGCACCGCCGCGCGCCGGCTGCTGCGGAGACACGTCGGCAGGAAACGGCGGCGGTGGATGGCGCAAGCGAAAGGGTCCGGAGCGCGAGGTGAGCGACTTTTGGGAGCGACACGGGCTCGAACGCGATCGGGGGTACAGGATTCCCCAGGTGAATCGCAAGACGGCGACCCAGGCGGCGGGCGCGTGGAGCGGTGGCGGCGCAGGGAGCGGGACGTTTGGCGTGAGGATGGGACTGGCGGGAACGAGGATGCGAAGGAATCGCGAGACGGAGAGCCGGGGCGTGTGAGATGCTGGAGCGATATATCGGCGCTGCTTTGCTCATATGTGGTGATGGCCCCTTTTACATGCGGAGGTAGACGACATGTATGAATCACGATGTCATGAAGACGAGAACTTGGTCGCGAGAGCAGCATCTCATACCCTTTTCAATAAATTAGCCGTAGCTTGTAATCACCCATTCTATGTCATCCTCCTATGTCTTCTCGACGGCGTCGCTGGAAGCCGCCCACGCAGGATCGAGCATCTCGTTGCTCCGTCCAGACATCTTGTCCGCCAAGAACCGAGCACACTCGGCACCCGCGACAGGCAGCCGCACGATTCCCTTCTCCTCCATACCACCCACTCTCGAGCTCACGGAGGCAGGTAGGTGCGTCGGGAGGATGCCAACCTGCCGCAGCGCCGTGGCCTGGTCCCACCAAATGTGCTCGTGATATACGCGGTCGCCGCGGACGTTGACGACGGCGGCCATGGGGATGGCGAGCGGTAGATGTGTGGCTGGGACATGCGGGAGGAGCCAGGGGATGTGCGAGGCATGTGTGCAGGAAAAGATGAATTCATCTAGAGGGTGAGCCTGGATGAAGATCCTGGGGATTTGTTCGGCGAAGGGGTTTGGAGCGTGTGCTTACCGACGATGCGATCTGGCCCAATGGTTCGAGACAGGGGTTGAAGGGCCGTATCAGACGGGTTTCTAAAGGATGTGAGGAACGTTCATGTGAAAGGGATGGGTGTGATGGGAAGACTTGCGCGAATATAAAGTGGTCGCGGTAAAACGCCGTGAGCTGCTCTCGGCCCATGCCCCCGGTCATCTAACTCCATAACCACGCTCAGCACCAATCCCCATCCCCTTTATCAAGAGAGTCTTGTACGAGCTTTCAGCGACTTACCGTCGGCACGTGGTTCACGTACGGCTCCGCCTAGAGAGCGCACAAGACGCATCAGACGATTCCCAGCCCTCCAACCACTCCCATCTTCCGCCTCTCGGCAACACACTCACCACCATGGTCGCCATAGTAGCCGCCACGCTGCGCCGCTCAAACTCCCAATAAGTGTGCTCCTCCCACACGGCCTCGATGTCGAACGCCGGCCCGCCGAGGTGCTTGCGCAGGAAGACGAGGGTGTGCGTGTGGGCGAGCGCCGCCGCGGGCCCGTTGTAGCCTGCGGCGCCGGGAACGACAAAGGCGCGGCCGCAGCTCGGATACGTGGCTGTTGAAGGACGGGATGGTTTGTAGGGCGTGCTGTCTTGGCCGCCTAGGGGGATGTGCGTGAAGACGGGGACGTTGGCTTGTAGATGTGCCGCCGAGTCGGCCGGTCTTGCAAATATGGCGATACACCCGATTTCTGTAGGGAGACAGCTAGTCTCTGGCGATAAAAGGGCAGTGGTTGCTTCGTCGTCGTAAACGATGAGACCAAACTTGTCCTTGACGTCGACGCTCGCATGGCTCTGCAGCGCGCGCACTCCTCGGCCCAGATCCTCGACCAAGACCCTCACCCGCTCCCGAATCGCTCCTGCTTCCATGTCCATCTTCCCATCCCAAGTCACGCCCACGACGCAGAAGCCCTCCTCGGCCCATTTCTGGACGGGCGGCGGATCGAGCAGGACTCCGCGCCCGACGTCCTCGGCTGGCCCTTGGCCCGGAAGGACGAGCAGCAGTCCGGGGCCAGAGCCGCGGCGAGACAGCGGCGGTTGGAGAACGGCCGAGGCGGAACCTGGAAGCCTCACGGGCGGAGCGTCTGGAAGTGGTGGCGCGCGCTCGTTTGGAGAGTCGGGGTCGTACGACGTCGGCGGTGGAGGGGGGGCGTGAGCCATAATGGGCGTGGAACGGCGAGGGTTTTCTGGAGTGGTATGGACGTCTCAAGAGGTCTGAAAGGCGGCTTGGGGATATTGGGCTTGGGCAGTGTCGCTCACTATTGCAGTCATCTCTGCTCTCGGCTGACATCCCCGCATCGGTGCCGTGTCCGGTGGTCCGGACCTGCTGCCGTGCCCCACTTGCTGCCGGACGCCGCGCCGATCGGCAGGAATTCCGGAGGTCAGGCACCACGTGCGCCGGCGCACCATAATACTCATCCATCTTCAATCAAAAGCGCTAGACAGATAATAGAAATGGATATGTTGTCGACATCATTTGAATGGAACATTGGCGGCCAAGGGCGAATTGGTCGAGTGATTGAGGCCAACGCCCTGGGGGAGCAAACTTTGGGACTTCGCGAGATGTCCGGAGAAAATGCATAACCTTTCAAGGGATTTTTTAGACTTCCCTAAGCTCTTTCTCTCTCACAATTCGGGAGTTAAGCATCAAGAAATGTCCACGACGAGGACATAGCCAGCTTCAAGGTGTGGCTCTCCTCGACGACTCGTCTGCAGAATTGAGATGCACCAGTCGGCCTGCTGGCATCTAAATCTCATGTGATTTGTAGAGTATAATACATTTGGTATACAAAGGCGACTTTCTATTGCCACAGCATGTTGTTGCTGGGAAGATTTGGTATTATCTTTGTCCTAAGCACCTCCGACGCCACCTTGGTCCCGTGCTGCATCGTGATGGCGCCAATGATGGCCAGCAGGGCGCTGCTGAGGACCGTGTCGACGCCCGACGACTTGAGCTTGTTTGGCTGCAGTAGAGGGTTAGCAACGGCTGTGGCGAGGTAAGATTCATAGGGGGTGGCAACGCACCAAGCGCGGTTTCCACCGCACCACGCTCAGCATTCCCATCTGATGCGCAAACGCCGCCAGCTTCTCCCTGCCCGCCAAATCTCTGGGGCCCTCGACAACGAGGTTGTCGACGCTCGCTAAATACGGGTTCTCCAATGGGGTTCTGCCGTATTCGTCTGGTACCCGCGCGGCCTCCTTGGGCGGCTTGCTAACAATCATCTTGGCCGCCTCCGTGACCAGCGCCATTCGACCTGTGACCTGCTGTTAGCAGCTGCCAAGACGACCCCTTCGAGGCCCGACGAGCATGGGGAGCTCATTACCCATTAGAGCAAGCCGGTCGTTGAAGCCGCGCCGGCCCTGGTCGAAGCTCTTGTGCGTTATGGCAAGCCATTTGAGCTCTTCGGGAAGCATGTTGCGGCCGTCTCGTCCCAGGAGGCGATCGTACATCTGGTCCAGCATTTCGGGGTCGCTGTTGACGCGCCAGACCTTGTTTTCCGGCTTCTTTGCCCAGTTGACCTGGACGGCCGCCTTCATGGCTGGCGGCGTTTGACTCCATCGGGGCACGGGCTTGTCTTGGGTTGCAGGGGCGTTGGATTCGGAGTTGGACTTTGTCGTCGTGGTTGTCGTGGTTGTCGAGGAGCCGTCAGTGGCAAAGGTTCGTAGGGACGGCGAGAGGCATCGATACGCGTGACGGCTGCGCGACAGTGCCGCGCGACAGGGCTGAAGCGTCATTGGGAACAGGACGTGCAGGGAATTCGCCGTTGCGACGAGGCGATGATGATGCTGTCGCAGCAGCACATGAAATTCAGCAGCTCAAGTTTGACGGCGAATGTGATTGGCTGTTGATGGTCGGCATAGTAGTCACGTGCATTCTCTTGCCAGGGGTCTTGGGCGTTGACTCCGGCTCTAGAAAGTTACTTCCAGCGCCTTTCCTTTTCTGGAAATACCATCTGGCCGCGCGATGGCGACGAAACTGACGATATAGAGTAGAGACGGAAACTAAGAAATATGGCTACTCGTAATGTAATTCTAGCAATCGATGCTGATTCCAACACTTCAGGTTTCTTTCGACTGAAAAGTCAACGGCTTGCCGGCTCAGCTCTTGCTTAGTGGAGACGCAGGGCTATCCGGCGACAGGGGTCGGGCAAGAATCGTAACTCAAAACCCACAGCAATTTCAGCTAATCTGTTTATAAGCCTCTTTACCTTCTCGCCTTCCAACAGCCACCCGATCACCTCACTACAATGACTCGCAAGTCATTACATCTTCCGTAGTATAGTGGTCAGTATGCAAGCTTGTCACGCTTGAGACCCGGGTTCAATTCCCGGCGGGAGAGATCACCTCTTCGGGTTTACTTTTGCTTCACCAATCAACAATCTGCTGGCATATAGACAGTCAAGAATTTTTTTTTTTTTGCATTTAACTTCTCTTGTTCAACTTGGCCGTAAATTCTTGAATCATCGCCAAGACAATCATTTTTGCTAGCCGTGACGGGCTGCGGATTTGTTCCAACTGCCAAGTCGACGACGTTGGGATTGCTACCCTACACTTTAACCTCGACTTGGTTTTTCGTGTACACGACGTAGAATTCGTAGTTCATCCATAAACAGTTGGTCATTCCATACTGATCTATGTTGGTCGGAAAAGCGATGGCAGAACGCTTTCAAGTTGTGCGAGTGGACAATGTTTTGGTTTCAGCCTGACTTAACGTGCACCAAATTTTCCATACCCAAGGGTGTTCCCTGATTTAAATATTATCATAAAAAGCCTAGCAGTATCGACCGAAGGGACGATCCGAGATCTCGCTACCTCCGAGCCAGTATTTTGAGATTATCATGCAACACGCCGTTCCTCATAACGCCTGCACCGCTCGAGACCAGCTCACGCATCTTGTCGTCGCACGTTTCATCAAAGCTACGAACAAAACAAGTCGACGGCGGGTGCAGGCTCAAATCATCGACAAATGGCAAGACCGGCTGGCCGAATGTGCCGTTCAAAACCTCGTCGGGGGCGCTCATCGCAGCGACAGGTTGCTTCTTGATCAGCCGAGAGAATATCCTAAAAGACGTCTCCGGCTGAAGCACGCCGGGCATGTGCCCTGCGCCATAGATCCGGCTGAACGACAAATTCCCGTATTGGCGCACTTGCCCTCCCTCGTAAGTCTCGTTGACCGCGATCGGGGAATAAGTCGTTGCGTTGAAGTGAGTCGCGTAGTCGCCGCCGGCTTCTGCCGCGATGGCCAGAGACACGGCCTCACCCCCAAACCAGTTGCAGAGGTAGTCCTTGTCGCCGTAAATGAGGCTCACTTGAACGCCTTTGCGCAGCAGCGCGGCGAGCCTCTTGATGTGTCCGCCCTTGGCCGGCTCGCCGAGAGAAAAGAATTTTTCGTAGACTGCATTGCTGAAGAGGGTGAAGTTAACCGGCGACCCGAGGGCTTGGAGAGTGGAAGCCTGGTTGAGATACTCGGCGAAGAATAGCAGCGGTTTGGTGCTGGCCTTGGGGCTCGTGATATCATACGGGTTCCCTCCTGACTTGCGCTCATAGTACTCGACGCCGATCGATTTGCAGGCATTGGTAGCATCGCGGCATGTTTCCGTCTGCAGTTTCTCATCCGAAGCCCTTGGTTTGTTCGCGAAATCCTCACACTTGGCCAGCAAATCTTTGCATCCTCCTGTTGCAGAGAACGCTTCCCAGTTCCTCTGGACTTCTTCATCAGTCATGAGCCTCTCCCCGTAGGTGTTGTTTACCGCAAAGGCTGGGTACGTAGGCAATTGCGTCCTGTAATCGACAAAGCCGTTGACGATACCAAGCGTCGAGAGGCCAGTCTCGAGGGTCGTATTCGGATTCAACGCGCCGGTCAGTCGCTTGGCGTTCTGCTCTTGAAGCGTCTCCGCCACGACGGGGCCAAACATGCCGGCATAGCTCTGTGCAAACACATTAAGCGCAGAGTGCCCGACGTCCGACGTCCGGTATTGCGGGAAAGCGCCGAGAAATCCCTGGAGAGTGTGCCAAATCGCCATCGACGCAGCTTTTATGGTCCCGGGGGTGTTGGCGGGAGAGTTGCTGCTAAAGGTGCCATTATAGAGGAATCGCGAGGTAGATGAGATACTGGCGGAAAAGGGAGGAGACTGGATATTGCCGTCCAACAGGTTCTGTGTGGCATTTGTCGGCACGTCATACGAAAAGCCGGCGTGGAGAGGCTGTTTCTTCATTAGCAGTGGCCCAATTGCAATAAATAGAGTGATCAAACCTGGTCGATGAACAGCAAGTTCGATGCGCCGTCCCATCCCCATTCCCTCGCAACAGTCTCGTATCTATCCAGGCCTCTCTCAAGAACCTCGCAAGGCCCGAGCTCCGCAAACATGCCGACCAGAGAGCTCGAACCGGGTCCTCCATTGAGCCATACCGTGAGGCTGTCCGTACGCTTGCGCGCCTCGACGAACCAGAAGAAGACGTTGGCCGCCGGCTCGCCAGGGATCGTGACCCAGCCCGAAATCTGCTTCTGGCTCTCCGACGCCGTTCTGCAGGCGCTGCTTGGGTCCGTGTAAGAGACCTCGAGGCCGCTCTCGCCAGGTACTCGCACGACGGTCAAGTTGCGACGCTGGCTATTCGACTCGATGAACTGTGACCAGGCCTCGCAACAGGCTGCGAAGAGCGCGACATGCAAGAGGAGCATGGCGGGAGAAGCGGTGCAGGTGCTGCCGCTTCAGCAGTCGATGCACCGCGGCGCAGGTCTCTCGTCGTCAATGGCGAGAAGAAGGACGAGAGCTCCATGCTCCCAGTGTATTGTGGACCTGGGCGCAAAGGAGCACGCCGGAGACTTTGAATGATCCACAACGAATACATGATCCTGGCAAGGGGTCGAGAATGGCGTTGCGAATGACTCGAAGAGCAACTCGTATCAATACGCGATTCTCCACCACAGCAGTCTTCTTTCGAAAGTAAAGTCAAAATTGTGCGCAAAATTTCTCACCATCTCCCCTCTCTCTCCCACGAGTGAGCTGAGTAGATGAAGGCGAAGACTGCCGCACGCAGCCTCTTGATCTCAAGCCGCGAGTTGCCTGGAAGAGTCTTGATTCTGCCTTCATGTTTACTTGGAAGAGTCATGCTGAGAGTCATAGCACCGTTTCGCCCCGTAGACCCCTAATAGACGCCGAACACTCGGGGCGCATCAACACCCCTTTATTCAAGGAAAACGCGCTACGAAAGACCCTAACTACCCGCTAGATATGCCCGTAACAAACAATGGCGCAGCCCCTGATTCACGCCCGTCAAGCACAGGTAGGGAACTTGACGACGCCAACCTCGGTGGCCGCTGAGCCTGAGAAGTTGCCGTTGATCCTCTCGAGCACGCCCACGCAGTGGTGCGTGTGATGGACATTGGCCAGGTAGGAATCGAGCTGCTGCGAAGCGTTGAGCATGACGCGGTGCAGCCGCTTCCACGCAAACATGCAGTGCGTCGTATGCCACCCCATCGAGCTGTTGAAGAAGCTAAAGTGCCCCTTTTGCACCTCGGTCCAGGGCACGCTCCTGCCGTCAATGATGAGCGGCCAGTCCTTGCCTTCAAACATGAGCCGGTCGTCTTCCGCGTCGCTCTCCGAAAGGCACGTCGGGGGCACCCAGGCGAGCAGGACCATGCTGAAGCGACACCCGCGCGCTTCAGCGTCGGCGGGCGAGTTGCCGCAGTCGCCGTTGAGCCAGTTGTTGGGCAGGCCCGTCTGGTTGTCGATGCCTTCGCGGACGACGGGCATGGTCCGTCCCGGTCCGAGCTGCCGTGAGGAATGGCCGTGTTGGAAGAGCGAACCGAGTGCCAGTACGACGAGCGCACCGAAAATGAAGGACGCGAGTACGGGTAGCCATTTCTGTGACGTGTAAATATCGTTGGATGCGCTGCGAGTGTAATACTGTGTCTCGTCGTCTTCGTTTGGTAGCATGCTTTCTTCCTCGTCCATGGCTGGTTTCCGGAATGGGACGTTTGTGTCTTTCGAGGATGGCATGGTGCAGGCCGTCAAGTCTCCCCCCGAGTAGTTGATTGAATGGTTTCGTTGACAAAAGAGAGATTGAAACTGTGGTTCATCGTTGACATGCAGCTTCTGTATATTCTTCGATCTGGAATAAAGGTCCACAACACGAAGGATCCACCGACGGACCGGTCAGGGAAACCCTTGGTCTACAAATGATTCAATGCACAATCGGGATTCGCAACACTCTTCTCGTGTCGTTTCAGGCAGACAGGTCTGACCTACGACTGACTTGCTTAAGCGCTACAGCTCCGTCGGCCTCCACTTCGGTCGGTTTGCCCGAGAGCAGACGAACATTCCTATCCTCTATCATATTGTCGATGGGAATTACGCCAGCTCCAGCTCAAAGGATATAACTTTCTAATATAGATAGGCACTGCGTGGTATTGTCTGGTGGGAAGAGCCTCAGACAAATGGCACCTCCGTGGCCCAGGAACTCTGTTAGTAGTTATGTAAAAACATTAATTGCTCGCGATTCAGGGCTCGGTGGTTGCGGCCGAGTCTGTACGAAGCCCGGTTCCAACGCTCCGACACGGCATGATGCCGTGGCTTTGCTTTGGCAAAGCCTCAAACTGCCGTTCGGCACAGTAGCATCGAGCTCGTACGTCTGCCGGCATAGGGCGGAGTTTTTGACCTGTGGCCCATTTTCGCCAGTGGAGAATGCGCCTGCACCGCAGAGAACATGAGACTGTGTGAAGTTGACATCAAATGTAGCCGTCGAGCGATGAGCTACACGTTGGCGATGAGTTACACGTTGACAGTAACCTGTCGCACGCGCACAACACGGATGATTTACCGTCTATACCAGCTTGTGCGGTTTCATATCCAAGAGACCTGTCAAGTAACAATTGGGATTTAGAACACATGCATAGTCGTAGCTCGCAGCAGGCACGAAAGTCTGCTCTTATGATGTTATCAATACTATACAAGCTTGCGATGAGCCCAACCTCTTTGTCATGGTCAACGATTGGCCCGTAATGCCAGACCTGATCAAGCGTTGTCCTCTACGCCCCGAGTTTCCATTTTCCCAGCGCATCATCAATTCCCGGGCCTTTCCTTAAATGACCTCCATCAACCATTATGAGACCTCAACTCCGACCGCGCTTCGGTCCAACCAAAAGATCGTCTCTACGCGAGAAACGGGTGAATGCGTCTCTCGAACATTTCGGGTGTCATCTCTGCCAGCAGGATCTACCAAGGCTATAATCGGGTTCCCGTTAATAACATTTGCGAATGTTAGTGCCCTCTTACGGCGTTCAGTAGCAGGACCTAGTCTTGGAAGACAGCACGCCAGCCTTGCAGCTGTCGCATGTTCCTCTGACTTAACTTCAGCGAAACCCAGAGGCCACTTGAAGACACTGGAAACCCAGACTTTTGCCTCATCGTTGCAGACTCATAGATCCTGCAAACATATCCATCCTAACAATTGACTCCACAAACGCACGCAGATCTGGTGCCCTTCCGTGTTAGTTTCGTCAGTTGACCCAAGGCAGAACAGCCCACTTGCGAGCAGACTTGCTCGGCAAAACCGTGCCGGCCTGGATTATTGCTTGGAACATAGCGCTGGACCCGTGCTGATGCAGTCACACCAAGCTGACCGACATACAGGACGCCTAGCTCAAACTTCTCCCCTCTCCTAGGAGATGCGCCGTGACGTGAGTAGGCGAATGGCTTCAGAGATTAAGTTACACTGTCGAGCTTTTGTCAATGTCACGCGTGTCTGCACGGCTTTCTTTGACCTATCGGATCTGCCGCAGCGTCGTCTACCAGGGACTGCATTCATTGCCATTAATTCGGCATCCACGGGCCACAGCTTGGGCTACGGTCTGCCTCGATGAGCATCGCGGGCAATGAATAAGCATCGCTACTCTACTCAATCAAATCGTTATCGTCGCCTATCCTCAGCTGAGCAGCCATGTCCTCGCCATTAAGGGATCCCGTAAAATGGCTCTACCATGAACTGGGCCTTGAATCTGTCTACCAGACTGGCCCAGACACCTGGCTCATCATTCTAGGGCGAACGTTTCGATTGTTTGCATTTGGCGCCGTCTCTCTCATCATTGCCCTGTTCATGTCAACGCTCGGCTTCTCCGACCTTCAGATCGGCCTGTTCATGACCTTGACCCTCTCGGGAGATGTCATTCTCTCGCTGCTCACAGCCCTCATCGCGGATCGCGTAGGCCGCCGTCGCATTCTGCTCCTCGGCGGCTTCTTGATGGTGCTTTCGGGAGCCTTCTTTGCCTACTTTGAGAGCTACTGGATTCTCCTCCTGGCCGCTGTCTTTGGCGTCATAAGCGCAACCGGTGGCGACTTTGGGCCGTTTCGATCCGTCGAGGAGTCTACGCTATCGCACCTCACGACGTCCTCGACGCGATCCGACGTGCTTTCATGGTATGTCACGACGTCAACACTCGGCTCGGCAATTGGAACCGAAGTTGCTGGTCGGGCAGTCGATTTCTTTCAACGCTCCGGTGGTCAGTCTCTGTTGGGCGCCTACCACCTAATGTTTTGGCTATATGTGGCGATGGGCGCCCTTTCCATCGCCAGCACGCTCCTTATGAGTAGGAAGTGTGAGATTAGCTGGCCCTCACAGAAAGATCCAAAGATGAATGAGCCGCTACTTGGCTCTGGGCATGAAGAGGAGCAACCGTGTGAAGGAGACGGCTCCAGCCGAAGCCCACTGCTGCAGAATGAGCAAGTCGCGGCCGAGGATGCAGCCTTGCAGGGCTCGCCTCGGAACGAGACCGCGAGAAATCCGCGTTTCCCGCTCCTGAGAGCATGGGCTGCTGGGCTCTCGGCTACGGTATCCCCAGAGTCTCGGCCAGCCGTGATGAAGTTGTGGATTCTGTTGACGATTGACTCCTTGGCGGATGGAATGGTTTCCTACGCCCTGACGAACTACTATCTCGCCCGGAAATTTGATCTATCGGAATCGTTTCGTGGAGACATCATGTCAATAAGCTATCTCCTCATGTCAGTATCGACAGTCCTCGCCGGACCGTTGGCCCGCCATCTAGGCCTTATCAATACTATGGTGTTCACCCATATACCCTCCTCTGCAGCCGTTTTACTCTTCCCGATACCACAGAGCCTCACCTTGACCATGATTCTGCTATTTGTTCGCACTGGACTCAATAACATGGACCAAGGACCCCGAGCTGCCTTCATAGCGGCCGTGGTGAGACCCAAAGAGCGCACGGCGGTAATGGGCATCACAGGGATGCTAAGAACTCTGGCTTCCACCATAGGGCCGAGCCTAACTGGCTTCCTCGCCGGCACGGATCGGTTCTGGATCGCTTTCGTTGTCGCTGGCGTGCTTCGCCTTGGCTATGACTTTGGGCTATTCTTTCTTTTTGTCGGTATGAAGCTCCATTCTCATGAAGAGCGGGAGAATCCTGAGGAGGATGAGCCACTAGACGCACCTATCGATACCAGAGATGAAGGGGCGGTGAGGCAGCGAAGAGTTTCGATTATAGAAAGAGCCGAGCAGTAAACTGCCTAGCATCCAAGGAACCGAACCCCATAGTAGTTTAATCCATCCAGACGCTGACTTGCACGAGTTCGGTACTACGTATAAGATGTTAGTAATGGCTTGAAAAGGAAGTGCATGAGAAGAATGTACTATAAAGCTCCATAGAAACTACGTTTTGTTGCTTGGAAACACAGGGAATGTCGTAAGGTCCATCCAGCAGATGACTAGAAGCACTTTCATCACATAAACTCTACCGGATAGATCAGATTTCATCAAGTAATTAAGATTATATCAGTCATAGTACACGCTAAATCAAGACATTTCGTAATTGAGACGTCAAAACAGGTATCCTTTGGACATTGCCACGTGCTTGACCTTCTCAGGCCTTCCCGTGATATGCCGAGCTTCAGGTTCCGGCTGGCGGCTGGTAATCTTGAGCAATTCTGCATCGCTCTCTCCCGGTAAGCTCTGGGCCTCAAAACTCTGAATCAGGGTCGCCGTCGACGCACTTCGCGGTTGTATATTGTACGGGAACGCAGTTGGGTGGCGAATGATGCCTTGTTTGCTGTACTTGTCGATGTCGATGTGGATTTCCCGCCCATCTTCACCCACTGCTCTGCTGACGCTGAACAAGGAGAGCGTCGCAGAGACGGCCAAGAACATGGTTACCTCGGCAAATCCCTGCCCGGGGCATGATCGCCGGCCAAAGCCAAAGGTAACTGGCTTAGGGCTGAGCTCGTTTCGTGGCTCCATGAATCGCGTGGGGTCGAAGAGCTGTGGCTTCTCATACACGGATGGATCATGACAGAATGACCAAACGGCGGGCATAAGGCATGCTCCTTTGGGTATGATGTGATCTCCGTAAACAATATCCTCTTGGGCCATATGGGGGACTCCCATGGGCGTCGCCGCGTACCATCGGGCCACCTCTACGATCAGCGCCTGGACGTATGGGAGCTGGTTTCGATCCTCTAGACACGGAAGACGGTCGCGTCCGACTACTCTGTCAATCTCTTCTTGTGCCCTGGCCTGGACTTCGGGGAACATGACCATGGCCGCGATGAAGCCCTCGAGGTTGGCGGCAGTTGTGTCCGTAGCAGCAGCCTGTACAGTCGATGCGGTCCACTTGATGAAGTTTTCATCCGCAAGACTCACACCAGACTTCTCGCTCTTGTAATCACTAGCAGACTCAAGCTTCTCCAACTGATCAGACACGTAAGAAACCCGGTCGCTGCCTGCTCGGCGCTGTTCCTTGACGAAGTTGAAGGGTATGTCGACAACCCTGTGAAGGATCTTGCTCCAGAACTTAGCCGTTTCTCTGTAACCTGTACCCGGAAGACCGTCGGGAATATGTTGTATAGCAGGGAAAAGGTCGACCATCCAAGCCATTGGAACAGCAATCTTGGCGGCGTTCTGATAGTCGAGCCTGATGAGGTGAACGAGCGGATCGTTGTCGGTCCGCCCGACTGAGTAACCGTAAGTTTGTCTCAGGACAACCGCTGTTGACAGACTGTGATTGCAGGAGAGTCAGTTGCCAAGAACTCAAGCCAAATTCCATTTCAGCCTTTCCCCCACAGGTCGACATACCTCCAAAGATGTTTTCTTAGATGGCCAGGATCAGCGAGAACGTCCGAAAGATAGCGTTCAACCTCGGCGCTCAAGGCGTCACTACACCGGGCTCCTGCGACCTGAGTGCCCATGAACTGATGCACGGCTTTGCGGCCCCGTTTATGGAAATCGTCATGCTGACGGAAAGCTAGCGACTGTCCATAGCCAATGGCTTCAACCGGGTAGCTGACTTTCGGACGCCCAGCAGTCCTGTGCGCGTTCCGTTCGAGGATTTCCTGAGCGGCTTCTCGGCTGTTGATGAATACAAGCGTTTTCCCAAGAATTGTAAGTGAGCTGACGGGGCCATATTTGTCTTTATGCTTCAGCCAGTGTTGGAACTCGGGTACAGCCTTGGGCGGCATATCGAAAATGTTTCCAAAAACAGGCAGCGGCTTCGGGCCCGGGGGGTATTTGGCAAGGAGTTTTCTTTGAGCCACATGTTGGTAAACAAAGTATATGATTATTGCTATTACAGAGAGAGGTAAGAGAATCGGCGATGCCATGGTGGTGTGTGAGTTGGCGTCTAAGTCGAGCGCGCAAACTTGAACTGAATTTCACGTAACCGAGAGAGCTAACAAGGATGAAGATTCAGCATAGTAAAAGGCTATCACAGGAGGCAACGGGTTATTAAGTGCTCTGGCGGGCATGAATCTCCTTGAATCGCACGTGCGCTCCACGGATGCTATTAGTGACAGGTGTGCATCGTAGTCTCGCCGCGGTACCGCGGCGTTCCTCGGGGCCGGGTGATGCTACTTGACTCGGACACACTCCCAGGGTTGAGCGCAAGCGCATGCCAGAAATAAACGTCGGGACTACTCCCAGCTGCGCCCTGCCCTTGGTTGATGCAAAAGCGACGCGGCGTCAAAACGCGCTGTCAGTGACAAGACTCTGACCAAACTCCAGGCCCCAAAACGCGGGGGTTGCCCGTCAAGTTGAGTCCTGACTGGGGAGTTAAGCGGACCCTCCCGCGTTGTCCCTAAGCTGAAGCTGTGGCACGCCGCACACATCTTGGGGTTGGCTCGCCTTTGAAGCGGAGGACTGAGCACACGGCGTTCGAGGGTTTTCAGCCGGCTCGAAACTCGGGCGGAACTCGCAAGTTGACAACTCGTATTGAAGCACATTGCGTCTCCGTCTTATCACGCTTATTTGCATGTGAACTCTGCGAAGCCAATATCTGGGCGTAGCGCCGGTGCAACCCTAGCGAAGTCGTCTTGAGTCTGAGAAACAATACGATGCTACCACATCACCGCCTTGGCAGTTCGCTGACAGCTTGGCGTGTGCAAGTTCTACTCCTGACCAGTGACGAACCTGTGTTTTGAGAAGCGCCATTTTAGCACCACCGTGATGTGACGCTAAGTTCTCTCCAGAAATTGAATGAAACAAACGAGTACTGAACAATGCGTCCACGTCCAACTCAGTAGTCCGTCCTCCTCGTTGCCCTCGTGCAGCAGAGTTGCGCTAGATCCATGGCTTCTTCCCGCACGTCCAAGCGGGCGCGTGCGTTCAACTTGTCCCCCAGTCCGTTGCGATGCCTGACTCGCCGGCCGAGGCAATCGCTGGATGAACCCTACAACTCCACACTCGACGCTTCTAGGGGCATTGTTTGTGAAACATTTGGATCGACTTCGCACGTCCCTTGATCGTTCAAAACCTTGGCTCTCTTTACCAAAGTCGGTTCGACCTATCGCAAGAAATCAGGAGAGACGGTGCTGTAAATAAAGTTTCACCGCTCAAGGAGTCGCGCCATGTAAGTGTGTTTCGATGGCGTTTTCCCCGGAGACCTCATGGAATATGAAGCATGCGCGTCAGGTATTAGTCCAGGAATACTTCAACTTCCATAATCATGCGCTAATGAGGGTCATCGACGACTTGGAGTATGAAAGGGGCTTCAAACAAGAGGGCCCCTAAGGGGTTCACCCAGCTCGCAAGCTCGGCAATGGGCATCATCACTGTAAAACCCCGTGGGATTCAATTCACCGCTGCTGTGTTCAAAGTGTGAATAGGGATATGGGCCTTGGTATGCAAGCCTCGCCATCTAAGAAGCTATGGACTGGGTACTGCTTGCATTCATGTATTCCCCAATCAAGAAGAAAACGGATAGGTCGGCCATCGGGTTCAGAATGCTCACGATAAGCGAGCCTACCTCAAGGCGTACCGTTGCAACACGTCGATTTCATATTCTAGACCATATACAGGTCTCAGAGAGCCACTTCACGATACAGTCGCATCTATAAGGGGATTTACCGTTCCCCTGACCATCAGGCCCATCTTCGCATGAATCCTGCTCCGTCCACCTGGAACTCTTTGTTCTAGACAGCAGAAATCGTCCAACAGTGGGACATTCTGTGGCATATGATTTCGCTTTACCTAGAGACATCAAGTTACATTTATATTCATTGCGCGTGGACCGAGAGATCCAGCACTGTCTGTGTTCAACTGATTGGCTTTTAACATTGAACGTGGCTTTCTCTAACTCTTGTCTAGAACGTGTCGCGGTGTCCAGTGACTTATGTTTTACAAAGTCATTGAGTCTCAAGAAGGCCGGACGCCACTTCCAATTGGGGTTGAAACCTGGCCTGAGAAGCGAGGGGGAGTTTGCGCCACAGTTGAAGTCTGCCCCCATCTTGGCCAGAAGCTCCGGAATCAGTCGTAACCGTGGATGAAAGTCCATCGAGGCATGAACAGTAAAATGGCCAAAATAATGCTCTGGGCTTCAAGACTCAAGAACAAGGAAGAGATATGTTTGGGCCTACTTGATAGCATGCTTCTCTTAAGCTCTCGTCTTCATGCAGCTCGAAAAGCATCATCCTACGACCGTGATGTGTAGGCTTTTGCCGCTCCCAGTCAGCGAACATTCCCGGCTGGTCTCAGTTGCCCAAATTTCGGCCTCACAGGCAATTGTTCTCGATATAAGCCCACATGGGGCTTGCGCGAGGCACGCGCAACGTTCAGAAACTCGCACCCATGGAATGCTTCCGTACCCTATTCCACTCGAGATTGTGAGCCAGTTACTGTCGTTGCAGTCTTTATGTGGTAACTGGCCAAATGTATAGTCCACCGCTCCAGCCAAGAGTTGACACCAGCGCAAGGAATGCGTACATGTTTCTCGCCGAGCACAGTGACAAGAGAGTGATTCGGGAGACTCGAGGCATGTCGACTCGGTAGTGAGAGAAGCTCTCACTCTTACACGTAACCGCTCATGAGAAGTGGCTTACAATCATGTTGCAAACACGATTGCCATCTTCAAGAATTCCCCACGATAGGCTGGCCTGCGGATGTGGTGAGAGGTTCCAAAGCCTCACAAAGAGATGTCGACGTACATTTGCCCTCGCGTGTAGAATCGTCGAGTATAAAGCGGCATGCCTAGTCTCCCAGTCGCTGAAATAATAATCTCATCCTCGTTGAGAACTCTCTTGGGCATCGCCCGGCATCATTCATTTCATCAGTCAACTCTCACGTCTGCCATCATGAAGGTCACCACTCTCGCTGGCGCTCTGGCCTGTGCCGCCGGCACTCTGGCCTCGCCGCTCAACTCGGGCGCCGGCAGCAAGGCCGTCAAGAACATGTCGGTCGAGCAGTACAACACAATGTCCAAGCAGCAGCAACAGACCTTCTGCAGGATCCTGTTGCAAGACAATATCTGCGGGAACGTGTGTAATAACACTAGCAAGCGCAGCTTGACCACGGTGGAAGCGACGGAAGCGACGGAAGAACAGTCGGCGACAGTTGGAAAGTCGGCGAAAGATGGATCTTCTACACTCTGCCTCCTCTGCAAGTTTGATACCGACGATTGTCCCAAGGTCACTCCTTGTCCTGCTACGCAAGCTGGATGTCCCGGCTATTGTCCATCTACCCAGGCCGGCTGCCCTGGTTATTGCCCTTCCACTCAGCCTGGCTGCCCAGGATATTGTCCTCCCAACCAGCCCGGCTGCCCAGGATATTGTCCTCCCAACCAGCCCGGCTGCCCAGGATATTGTCCTCCCAACCAGGCCGGATGCCCAGGTTATTGTCCTCCCAACCAGCCCGGCTGCCCTGGATATTGTCCTCCCAACCAGCCCGGCTGCCCTGGATATTGTCCTCCTAACCAGCCCGGCTGCCCAGGATATTGTCCTCCCAACCAGCCCGGCTGCCCAGGATATTGTCCTCCCAACCAGCCCGGATGCCCAGGTTATTGCCCTCCCAATCAACCTGGATGCACCGGCTTCTGTCCCCCTACGCGACCAGGATGCCCAGGCTACTGCCCTCCTGGACAGCCTGGCTGCCCCTCAAACTGTCCCCCATGGAACCCGGGCTGCAGCTACCCGTACGGCCCCGGCTACACCGTCAACGTGTACAGGGGCCCCCCTATTCCTAACTTCTACAGCGGTGGTAATGGTCCGTTTGGCAGCGGTGGCAACTTTGGCAGCGGCGGCAGCAACTTTGGCAGCGGCGGCAGCAACTTTGGCAGTGGCGGCAGCAACTTTGGCAGCGGCGGTAGCAACTTTGGCAGCGGCGGCAGCAACTTTGGCAGCGGCGGCAGCACATTTGGCAGCAGCGGCAGCAACTTTGGCAGCAGCGGCAGCACCTTCGGCAGCAGCGGTTCCACCTTCAGCTCCGGCGGCAGCAACTTTGGCTCAAGCGGCGGCAACTTTGGCTCAAGCGGCGGCACCTTCGGCGTCAACGGCGGCCCTTCTGGCATCAGCGGCACCTTCAGCATCGGCGGCGCCCCCCCTGGCAGTTTCAGCATTGGGGGCCCTCCCCCTAGCCCCCCTAGCTCCGGCAGCTCTTGGGATGGCAGCTCGTACGGTCCCTAAACAGATTTCAAGCCCGGGTCGTCTCCTGCTGGAGAGCGCCGGTAGATGGGGAGAAAGGACTCTGACGGCGGTAAGCGGTCGCAGGAACAAGAGAGCGATTCTCAATTGTAATGTCGTTGTACCTCACGTTTCGCTCGTGAACATTTGATAATGTCTACTCTTTTCTCTATTCTGCTTCTCGATCTACTTTGTTTCATCCAGACTCAGTGATATTATTGATCCAACTGCTGTGATGATACGTACATGCAGGTACATGGTTTGAAGTTTAATGCCCCTCTGACGATGCTTTTAATGTCGTCAAGTCCCAATAAGATCAAGTCCAGAAACGACCCGTTCTGAGGTTCAGTATCCACTCCGGTGAAGACTCTTAAGTATATTCATGGCAAAAGCCAGTAGGGTATTAGCCCATGTTCGAATTATCGGCGCCTTGCCCAGGCTCAAGGTATCCCGGTTGGGCAGGCCCGAATAGGACTGCCTCCATGTTGCCGCTTAGCCGGCTTCTCCACGTCAGCATCCGTCGTCCTCTTCCAAGGAAGGAGCTGTAGCTTCACGTCCTTCTTGGGTGGACGAGACGCTCGATTTCTCCCAGAAGCTCCCGAACCTGTGTGAAAGCTGACGCAGCGCCTGGCTTGAGTGTGAAAGTATCGTCGAACGTTCGACCTCGAGTGTGAACATCTACGACCCGGCGTCGTGGGATTGTGACTAATTCTCGAAACATGTCTTTCGTGAATGTTCATTCCTGCAGATTCCCTTCTGAACCCTCCAGCCTTGATGTGTGTGTCTATCGCTTGCCCCGAGACCATGCAATGCGAGATCTGGCTCGCCATGAGTACTTCGCTGGTCTTGGACGGTTGTTCCTGCAGGTGATGCTGTGTGAAAGTCTCGTCGTGCAACTTGACCCCATGCTGACTACAAAATGCCGGCTTCATTGAACAACATGAACCCCTGGAGCTCGCATTTGAGGGAAGCGAACTTGTCCAGAGACCTAGCGACACCGACGAGGTTGGGTGTCGGTGGGAAGCGATACACGTACTCAAACGCCAAACCGTAAGTTTGTCGAGTAGAAACGAAGTAGTTGTAGCCAGCCTCTGTACTTATTTCCCTTTCGCTTGCGTCTCCCATGCCCAAGTGAAGATCCATACGAAGGCTGTGTCTTGGAAAATTATCGAGAATCAGAGCTGTCCATAAGTCACGAGCGGGAAAGTCGTGAGGCACGATTCTGAGTGCCGTGGTGATGTCCGGAACAATAAAGGTGTTGGCATCCACTTTGAACATCCCCCGAACAACAATTTGTAGGAGAACCATTGCTCCAGGACATTCGGGGCAAACTGACGGGCATGACCACGCGAGAGAGGCAAACGGAGCATTCATCCATCAAAATCCACTACACGTCGGAAACCTGACGGCATTTCCCTGCCGAGAGAGCATTACAGGGTAGCGGCGGAAGGGTGCCGAGCCCAACTCCCGGGGCACAAGGGCCCAGTTTCTTCTTTACAGACACCCCGTTCGCCGCTGCTGTTTTGCGGAGACCGCTCGCCGGACGACCCGCGTCCAGGTCCTCCGCGGGCGGCACCCTGCATGCGTTTCCTCGGCTGGCGAATGGGCATGCGCGGTGTGGGCTTCAAAGGGAACCGGGGCCGCGGGCGGGAACGAGGCTGCAACTCCGCGACTTCGGTGCGTGGCCTGCGTGGCGGCTCGGGTGCCTCGGCCTCGACGGACATTTGAGCGCCCCGAGCCTGCGGCCAAGCCCGCCCCGATATAGTTGCCGGTCTTTGCCACACGCCGCAGACATTTTCTCGCCATCGTGGGCATCTCGAGAGCTGTACTGCAAAATAGGAATCGTCGAAATGGGATTCGTGACTATGCTCGCTCTATGTGCAGCATGATGTTGTAGTACATGATTTCCGATCCTCCTCGTTTTTCGCGGCATCCGTTACCTTCGTGACATGTCATCCGTCAACCTCCCAACCTCAGTATACGGGTATACGTGCGACGCTGTGCGCTTTGTCCACACATGATCGAGACCAACTGGAAAAATGGCCAACTAAGTACAATGAAAAATAGAAACCAAGAAAAGAAAACGCCATGCCATGTTGTCCTCTACGCAATCGGTGCACACGTAAAGACGCCGCGGACCTTGCCCTCTTTGAACTTGTCAATCTAGTCACGTCTGGTTAGCAGAGTGGCCACAGTTAGGGCGTGGGAGAGGAGGGTGCTTACAATGTCGGCGATACTGGCATAGGTGCCGCAGACGAGGACGACGATGCCAATGATGAAGCAGAAGCCGTTCATCAGGCCCAGGATTATGTTGCGGCGGGTGAACCAGGAGCCCTCGCGCAGCAGCTTGAACCACATCATGGCCGGGAAGTAAAAGGTGAAGCCGGAGACGAAGAGCGACGAAGAAATGGACAACAGGTCGTCGAAGAAAGGAATAACCTCGGCAATGATGTAGGCAACAACGGTGATGACGCTGATGACGGCGAGCCAAGTAGCCCAGCCCTTGGCAGTGTTGATGAAGCGGACGACCGAGTTGGCGTAAATGCGACCGTGGATGTAGCGACCGACGACGGTCGTGTTGATGGAGCCCGAAATGAAGATGACGGGGAGACCGACACCAAAGGCAACCTTGGAGATGGTGTCACCGGCCGACAGCAGGGCGGGAGACTGTACCTCGCTGCCGACAAAGGCGTAGATGAGGGCGCCCGTCAGGGTGTAAATGACGATTTCGAAGATGCCGAGGGCCCAGATGGACTTGATGTAGTGACGAGGGGTGTGCATCTCGTCCATGAAGGAGAACTGACACATGCAGAAGCTGTACGCGAAGACAATGTTGGAGATGGAGATGAAGGCGTGCGAGAAGGTCAGGTCGCTCTTGGGCCAGGCGGACCAGTCGGAGCTCGACATGCCACCTTCCTTGGCGCTGCGCTGGACGCCGGTAGCAACCATGGTGATGCCGATGGCGAGGAGAACAGAGGCAAAGTCAATGTAGCCGAGAATGGCCACCTCGGCGAACGAGGGCGGGATGGCGAGGAGGAGCAGGACGATGGCCGAGATGAAGCCAAAGACGGCCGAGCAGATGGCATTGTTGGACATGTTGCCGAGCGCAATCGTGCCCGTCAAGGTGTGAGAGCCGACGAGAAAGGTGAGCTGGAGGACAAACATCATGCCGACGAGCTCGTAGCCAAACTTGCCCATGAGCAGGCGACCGGCATCGGCGTAGTGGGCGACGTGGGGATACTTGAGCTTGACCTGGCCGACAATGTGGCTGGTGTAGATGGCGATGAGGCCGAGAGAAATGGTGAGGAAGACGCCCAGGAACATGCCGAGGGTAGCGAAGACCTTGGGCAAACTCAGACTGCCAAGGGCGACGGCCTCGACAATCAGGACAATCGTCAGGCGCTTCCAGCCGAGACGCTTGAAGTGAGCGGCGCCCTCGGCCGACTTTGCCTTCTCGAGGTCGCCGCGACGCTCTTCAAACTCGCTCACCTCGCCGGCAATGGCGCTGCCGCCGAGGACATTTTCCTCGGACGACGGATGGTTGGACAGCGCCTTGGTGTAGTCTGGCGCATCGCTGGCGATGCCGGGTTTTCTATCGTAAATTTGCGCCATGATGATCGACCTGGGCACTTGTTTTTTTGTCGTGGTGCCGCGGGTTTGTGAGGAATGTGTGTTCTATAAGGAGGAGAGCTTGCCAGCAATTCGGTACCTAAACAAAGATTACGAATGCCTTGCTCGGTGGGTCTCGCCTCTTCGATCTCGGGAGCAGCCCTTAGACCCTTTTCCGAGACACGTAAAGAGAGAGAGTCGCGGCGAGACAGGCTCTATATTACGTCGTAGGTAAGTCGAGGTTTGGAACCAGGACCGAGGACTAGGTGGGAGGGTGGAGGAGGAGAGGGGTCGACGGGTGGAAGGACGCGGAAGAAGGTTGGAACGATTGAGAAGAGAGATCGAGGGAGGGCGAGCTAGAAGAAGAAGTGGACGGGGTGCTCTCTAAAAAAGGCCGGAGTCAATTGACGTGGGTTTGGGGGGCGTTGATGTGGAAAAGGCAAACAGCACGTGGAGGTGCCCTGGCTTAAGGATGACTAGTGCCACGCGCAAGATAAGGATGGGGGTCCGGCAGTGGAGGAGGGCAAAGAGAGCAGAGAGAGGCGAGGCAGAAGCGAAATGTAATAAAGCGCGGGTCCCAACTTTAATGGCATTTGTGGGCGACGAGATACGGCCTTTCCATCAGGACGGATCAAGGAGGGGCGGGCCGGAGGCGGACGAGGCGCCGCCCATGCGCCAACGAGGCCGTGGGGATATCCCACCTCCAGCTTTGACCGGGACCCGGTGTTGCAGTCGACATGACTGTACTCCATGTATGTGCGTTGTGATCATCTGCAGCGGGACTCTCGTTTCTTGGGCGTGAGGCCCTGGAAACTCACCGGGCCAAGCCTCGACAGGGAGGGGAAAGAGCGAGCGAGGGATAAACTGGACCGAGAACAGTGGGCCGGAAGTCCCAGAATGGAGCATGTCGACGGGGGGTCAACATGGTGTTTGTTGTCTGGCTGCTTGAGTCTGGGCGCATGGATTGCCGGTGGCCTCTTGTTCCCCCATCCATGATGCGACGTCGCTGTCCAGCATTGCATGCATACAGTACGCGACTGCAGCAACCCCGAGGCCCTGGACGGGAGCCTGACAGGTTTGCTCGGTCTCCATGTCCTTGCGCCCGGTCCGCTGGCGCCGAGCAATGAGATCATGGCCGGCCCGGACGTCGCGACTTCTCGGCCCGGGCGGCTCTGGCTAGGGCGTCCAAAAAGCAATAAGCGCGGCCGCCTCTTTTGGGCCAAACATGGCAGCCCCGAGGGTAGACCGACGCGCAGGCATGCAGCATCATGGGGGTTGACAGGGATGCAAGTGTGCCAGATTCTGTGTGCCAGCCTGCCAGGTCCAAGAGAAGGAGCATGCGGCTTATCTCGAATGCTCAACATCGCATCCCGGTAGGTCGTCCCGCCCCCCGCAACAGGCGTCTCCCCCGTCTGTGCTCTTCCTTGGCCCAGTTGGTTATCAGCCGGCGGCTGCAGACTATTCGTGAGCATTTTCCTCGAAATTGAATTAAAACGAGTTGGCAGCTTGGCGACTCAAAGCAAAGGGTCCGCCAAGGCAATTGCTCTTATCCTCTCAGGCCTTGAGACATGGTGGCGCCGTCGAGACAAAGACAAAGAGCGAGACAGCCGAGGGGGATCCAGCGGATCATCACTCATTCATTACTAACGGCCGGCGGCTAAAAGGGACCACGAAGACTGGACTCAGAGAACCAAGACGAGACGGGGGAGCGAGCCGCAACTGGCTGGACAGCGAAATCCGCTCCGAGGAGGAAACTGCTGTGACAAAGCAAGTGGCGGTGGGCCTTTTCCCGAGGTCCATTTGCAGCGTCCGTTGCGTCCTTTGCAGTGGCTAGCCAGCTGTCAGCCACACTGCCATTGGGCCATTGGACCCAGCAAAACGTCATTCTTTCGGCGAGGTCCGAGGGCCCCGGTGCTTTTTTCCCTTGCCTGGACGCCAAACCCTGTCAATCCGGCGACATGGAGAGAAAACAGGGCTTCCAATTCGCCGGCTTATGCTCTTGCTGCCTCCATTCACAGACAATTCAACTGACCGAGGTAAGAGGTTGCCAAAGAGGACGAACTTGCGCGAGTCGAAGGACCAGGAGATTCCGAGTTTCCCGCATTCATGGGGCTGCAAGCACGCTTCAGGAAGCAGCAACCAGAAGTTGAATGCCCAAGAGATAAGAGACTGGGTCACCGAGTCATGGCGAGCGCGACTCAGTCGGCCACCTCCAGTTGGGGACACGCGACAATGGGACGAGTGGGACGAGTCCGAGAAATACCGCCGGGATAAGTCGACGTTGGCAACGAGGGGGCCCCTCCCAGCGATCCTGGGGTAGCCTCTCCCCAAGGGCCTGATTGCGACTGACCTCTTCTTGTTTCCCTATACAGGTAATTTGTCGTACTTTCCCCGCGGCAATCTCTCTGGTTTCCCAGGAAGGCCGGAGAAATTTGGCATCTTCATGCACGCGTCTGGCGTCTTATCGCGGGCGAGGGTCTGGGGTTCCGCACTGGGCGATATGAGCTGCCTGGAGTCTCCCTGGCCTCCCTGGCGCTGGGTTCTGTTGCCGGCAACGACGAAATTCGCTGCATGCTACTATACATACGTCTGTCCAGGCAGCAGAGTCTCTTTAGTCCATGGACGCAAGGGACCAAAACCAAGGACGTAGAGCTAGAGAGAAGTCAGCAAGTCAGTCGAGAGTACGGTCTGCAGCCAACGCCAACGACGCACGAGGCGTTTCTTTGCCCGTCGAGCATCACGCTGGTGGTGTGCAGACGTCAATCTAGATTGCCCGCAGGCGGCGGTTCGAGTGCCGGCGCGAGCCTCCCGTTGTTCAGGATGACTTGCTGACCATTCGTTCCCCCGCGCTGCTTCACGCCACAGCCGATTCGCGGTGCCACTGCAGGCGACTGGGTGTTGGAGGGGGATGTTTGTGATGTCGATGGCGCCAGCAGACAGCAGAGACCTGATCCTTCCGAGGCCTCGACTTGCTTGGAGGCTGCCTGGAGCCTGAGGCAAAGCTGCAGGGCGCTAGGGTGGTACGTATCTGTATCGGTACAGTGCCGGCATTGGGAATTTGGCCCCCCACCAAAAAAAGCAAGGGCACTCCCTGTCGGCTGTGCTGTCGAAGCCGGACCCCTGCCCCTGCCAAGGGCAGCAAGATAAACGGTCTGCCAAGTACAAGTACGTACCCTCAGAATCGTGTCAATCGCTGGAGCCAAGGTAAAATGCCCTATCAGTTGCGCTCTCAACATCATCTCACCGGTTACAAGCTCTGGCCTTGCAGAAGACATGACGGTTATCGAGGGGACAATCTCGAGAGAAGTTTGACGATGCCGCCGAGGTCAGGTCGCCCGGCAGCTGCTATCGTGGCCGCGACCCAGGAACCCCGGGGCTTGACTGATGACGGACACGAGACGAGATGGTGGACGCACTCATTCTTGTCCATGGTATGGCCACAGCGATCGTCTGCCGTACCTGGAACAGACCTGTTTGTGTGTGTTGCCCAGGTGGTGTCCTGCGAGGCGCTCTTGTGGTGCTTGCGCGCAGTCGGAATGAGCGTGATTTGCGGTGCGTCATGCAAGCACCTGGGACCTTTTGCATCTGCCAGTCATGAGCCGGAGGCAATGATCGTCTGCAGTAGAAGGTAGAAGCGATGTTAGACTGCATCGACGAGTCCCCGGACTGTGCGTCTTCGAGAAGAGTTCCAAACGCCACGAGTTTCGACAGTGCCTCGACCTCGACACCCCCCGAGGAGTGCCGGCAACAACTCGGCGGTAATCAGCAGCATCCCGGGCGTCATGACCACTTTGGGAAAGGCGCGCGGCGGGTTCTCTGCATCTTGATGGCCTGAAGGCGGAAATGGCGCGCCTAGTCCAGGCGAGTCAATCATGGTCGGGATGATCCGCTCGGGCAAGCGCGCAGTGGGCAGCAATGCTCGCAGGAGACGATAATTAGTGAACATGTTATAGTACAGTTTTGTTGGTTCGTATGAATGGAGACGTTGATAACTGAACTCGCCGTCCATTAACCTTTCATCTTGGCCGTCGGCCTGTTTACGTCTCATTGCCGAGTCTCTCACCGTCTCTCGTATTTCCATCTACAGCATTAAATAACAGCATTAAATAAAAGTTGTCTGCCAAGCCTGGGGTTTTACGGTAGACGATACGGCGGGATAGCGACAATGCCCCAGGCAGATAAGACGAACCGGGCCCTTGGTTTCCCAATTTACAGTGATTGGCACCGCCTAATACGGCCAGCCGCTTTGCAACGGAGCTCTCCGCATCGACCACAGTACCCCATGTACCACCAACACTTGGCTGGCGCAATCTGTACCCCCGCCCCAGTGCAGATTGCCCGGAATAGGCCGCTGCGTCCACTCGTTGGCTCGCTTACAAGTCGGGATAAATGAAGAATCGAAATGAGCGTAATCAAGTCAATGGCTTGAGTCTAGAATCTGTCAAGCATCGGCATTGCTTGCGTCGGGTCGCTCACTTTCGGCCGCATCTCACTCGCCGTCTGTTTGTTTCCACGACGGCGAGTGCTTGACGCCCCCAAACCCAATTTCCAAACTCAATTCCTCTCGTCAATCCGTCTTGAGAATTCCATGCCCCAACTGGATATTCGTGACGGGTCTAGAATACAGGGCCTGGACGCCGCCCCAGAATTCGCAGTCTCGATCCAGCAAATCTCGCCTCTTTGACGTCGACTTGAAGGCCAAGCCTTGGCTAGTCTACGTATTTGCATCTTTGCCTTGCACGTTGCCTTGCACTGCCTTGCACTTTGCCTCAAACATGAATGATTTGCCGTCCGTCTAGAGACTGCTGCCAGTCTGAGGCCTCGGCAGGTAGACGAGGCACATGGATTCCCCTGTACATCTGCACACCCCCTCGAGTTGTGAGCACCAAGACGGCCCTCCTCCTCCTGGCCCAACGCACGGCTGCATCGCGCACTGCCGTCTCTTCCGATGCGCATGCGACCTGCCGTCATGCTCACGGGCCATCTCTTTCACCCCGACAGGGCGGTCGGAGACAATGTCGCGCACACACTCCAAGTTGGAGGGTCGCGACGTCCAAATGCAGCCGTGAGGCGTCGTCCAAAACCTCCACCTCCCGCTCCTCCTCCATCTTGGCCGCGTCTGGTCCGTTCTCGGCAGCTGCCGGCCGACGTTGCGCCGTATCCATCCGCCTCTTCCAAGTGACCAAGTCGACGCAACCGCGGCTGCCTGCAGCTCGCTCGTGTCCTTCTCCACCGCCGTCGTTTTACCCCATGGGGATGCCCTCTTTTCGCCCCTCCCCATTCTGCGTTCCCTGCTTTTTGACTTTTGTCCTGCCGGCTAACCCTTTTGCGTTTCAAGAGCGTACGTGGATATCTTTTACGTACAAGGCCATGCAAAAGCCTCAACTCGGGGTGCGTCGAGACTGCAGACCAAAGGCTGGGGAAGCGGGCCTGGGGAAGCCTGGGGAAGCGCGGGGGGGCGTGCGGATGAAGTCAAAGATCGGCATCAAGTCTCGCTCCGTGCTCCTGTCCTTGCCGCGATGCTCCTCTACTCGTCCGAGGCCTTGAGAAGGCGCAGTCGTCTCATTCATTGCGTCACGAGACGGCCACTCCGACGGCGTCTCGTTCGCATCCCACTTGCTAGCGCGACTCGCACGTCCCCGAAACTGTTTGACAACACATTGTGTATTGGCTGTTGCTGTCCCGTAGAATCGATCGATGGCCCTGCATCTTTGGAAAATGCCTCTGCCGACGCTCGCCGCCACACGCCGCGCATGGAGTGTGGCAACCTCTATGACCACCTCTGGCGACCCTTCGCAAAGCATACGACGCTTGACTTGTGCTCGTCTGCCTGGAAGCTATCGAGCAAGCGCCAGAATGATGCTATCAAGATCAACAGGGCTCACGAGGAAATAGAAAGGTCTTGATCAGGGCCCTTGGACGATTCATCGGACTTCTTGTCCCTTATTCCCTGCCGAAGAGACAGACTTGGGCACTGGCTTGTCTCGGAAGGGGTCTTCAAAGCCGAGCATATGCGAGTGCACTGAATCGACTGGTTTTGCAGTGAGCCTGATTTTGCAGTGAGCCCGATTCTGCAGTTGTATACGCCCAATGCCATCTCCCCTTGTCTTTGCAATGGCATTGCTACCTTAGATTATCATGATGGTAACAAGCTGCCGCAATCCGCACGTGATGCGCCACGCACAAATCGTCATCCAATTCTTTCTTATCTTATCGCGACTTTTTTTCGCGGGGAGAATGCCCCGCCAAATTGTCGATGCCCTCAGCCAAGCACATCGAACTCGACAACGTCAACACTTGTCAGAGATCTTGGTCAAGAGTGACCGTAAGACCTGTCTTTCAATTTATCACGCGAGATAGAGCTTCAAAATATACCGAACATTACACATGGCGGCCTCTTCAACGGAGCCTAGCTCCAACCCGATAGCATCTTCATCAGATGGACCGACCCTCAAGCCAATTCACAGCCTCATTCTCGATACTGGCCCACTGATCAAAAACGATCCGCCCGCGAGCGTCCTCATCGCCCAGGCCGAGAAGCTCTACACCCTTCCCTCCGTCATCCCCGAGATCCGCGACCCCGTCACCCGTTCGCGCGTGGAAACAACTTTGCTCCCTTTCGTCACGGTGCGATCGCCCAGACCCGAGAGCCTCAAGTTTGTGCGCGACTTTGCAAGGAGAACAGGAGATCTGGAGGTCCTCAGCCGGCCAGACTTGGAAGTATTGGCCCTCGGCTATGAGCTCGAGTGTGAGCGCAACAATGGCGACTGGAGATTGAGGCGCACGCCGGGGCAAAAGGGCTTGAATGGCCGCCCGGAGAAGAGAGACGACGAAACGACGAAGCACACCGATTCGGAAGAGACCGAAGCACAAGCAGAAGAAGCTCAAGATACCCAAAGTGACAGTAAGCGAGATGAGCCCGAAACCGACGGCGCTCGGGAAGAAACAACGCAAGAAGCGCCGGAAAAAGAGATGGAGCAGTTGAAGCTGGGTGAAGACGTCCCCTCCCAAGGCGAGACGAACGCAGAACCTGTGCAAGTCAACGGAGAAAAGCAGGACGAGACGGTAGAGGCCCAAGACGAGGTTGAAGACGACTCCGACTCGGACGGCTGGATCACGCCGTCCAACGTCAAGAAGCACCAAGCCAAGGACGCCGGCTCGGCGACGCCCGCGCAGGCGCCGCAGCGAACACTCCAGGCGGCCATCCTGACCTCGGACTACGCCATGCAAAACGTGGCGCTGCGTATCAACCTCAACCTGGTGACGCCGTCGCTCGCGCGCATCACGCACGTCAAGAACTGGGTGCTCCGGTGCCACGGGTGCTTCGCCGTGACGCGCGACATGGAGCGCCAATTCTGCCCGTCGTGCGGCCAGCCGACGCTCATGCGCGCCAGCTGCTCGACGGACCAGCACGGCAACTTCCGCGTGCACCTCAAGCGCAACTTCCAGTGGAACAACCGCGGCAACGTCTACAGCGTGCCGCGGCCCGTCCACGGCAGCTCCAACGGCCGCCTGCCGCCCGGCGTCGGCGGCGGCAAGGGCGGCTGGGGAAGGGACCTGATCTTGGCCGAGGACCAGAAGGAGTACACGCGGGCGGCCGACGAGCGCCGGCGCGCGAGGAAGAAGGACCTCATGGATGATGATTACCTCCCGGGCATCCTGAGCGGCGACCGGTCCGGCGGCGCGGGCGGGAGGATCCGTGTAGGCGCGGGCCGCAACGTCAACTCGAAGCGCAAGCACTGATTGCATTCGCCGCGGACGGGCCTCTGGTGAAGGAGTCGTGCGTCACGGATAAGTGATGGATAGTCTAGCGTCATGGTGACGGAGTAAAAAAAATAGGCATGAATTGATGAATCGGTGTCAGACGAAAAAACTCCAGCGCCCAGTATCCATTGCCAACGCCCGTCAATGCCCTCCTATCCGCAGACGAGTCCGGCACTTGCTTCCATTCCCCTCTTCCCCTCGCACACATTGTCGCCAGAGCACGTACAGCACCGGACCTGGAGACGGTTTTGAAAACACAGCCGCAACCGCACCCGAGACCACTTGCAGCAGACCGCGCGACGGCCGAGCTCTTCCCGGCAGCACCCTTTCCTTGAGACCCGTTGCCAGCCCGGCCACATGTCCCCCGTCGCCGCAAACCTCCCCCGTCAAGCACTCACTGCTCCTCCTCCTTTTGCTGCGTCAGCAGCAGGCCGAAGCGGCGCTTGAGCGTCACGCGCTGCCGCGACCACTTGTCGTCGGGCGAGAAGCGCGCCGGGTGCGCCGACTTGGTCACCTGCCCGTGGGCCACCTTCTTGAGCGTGTACAGGCGGTTGCCCTGCGCGTCCAGAGTGTACATGAGATGCATGGCTGCTCCTTCTTTCTCCTTGTCTTTAATTTCTTGCTGTCTTTTCTTTCTTGTCGTCTTTTCTCTCTTGTCGTCTTTTGTTCTCCTCGTCCTTCTCGTGGATGCCGGGCTCGGTTCGGGAGAATTGACTGCGGCGCAGCGTCAGCACATCGTCCAGGATGAAGACTTTGGCGTTTGGGGAGCAGTATCCTACTTGTTTGAGGGATGCACAGCTGTGGGAAATCGGCGTTAGTCGTCTGCCGGGGCAAAAAAGGTCGGTCGTCACTCGAGGCGGCAGAAAAATTTCGCCCGCGGCGGAGGGGTCCCCGCGAAAAAGCTCTTATCTTCACGTGCGCCGCGCCAATGGCGCCTTATCGCGGCGTCGCTTTTCCTCCCGCCGTCGCCTGCCGACGCATCAAAATCAGGATACTCGGCACTCTTCCGACAGGTCTGCGGCACGTTATCCAATCTGACGGGGCTCACATGGTTTACGCAGGCTCGAACATGAGGCCTTGCAATGGGAATGTTCGCCGACAACTTTTGCTTGGTTCTATCTACTTTGTAAATCCACGTATAATGCTTGACTAACAATTTATACAATCTGACTGGTGGCTATGGTAAATTGGACACATGTCCGTCACTGAAAATGACAAGAATGAACCGCACAGGCTAACTAGTTTCAAATGACGGCAAAATGGCATCCTCCACTACTTCCGAAACCACTTCGATGAATGCTCCAATTCCCTACATCACCTCGCCCACCCTCGCGGCCTTGCCGCCTGCCCAGCCGTCGCGCTCATAGAAGCGAAAGACGAGGTCATAGTCCTCAAAATCATGAACAATGCGGTCCACCCGCTTGTAGCCCCTGACGGGGTCGACCAGCCTCTGCATCGCGAGGGTCCGCAGGCGGTCGTCTCCCAGGCCGTACGGATTGGCGTCGCGGCCCTTGGCCTCGAATAAAGTAACGCTGAAACGGCCAGGCTTGAAGATGCTGACGACGTGCTCGATGATCTCGGCAGTTGTCTTGCCGTTCTGCGAGCCGGGCACGTTGGTCTCGAAGGAAGCAAACGAGAATCCCGGCTCCGGCGTGACGTGCACCGTAAAGTAGTGCGTCGCGGCCGGCTTCTGCCCATTAGCGGGAGCTGGCGCGGGGATCACGCCATTGGCAGAGAAACCGCAGGGGCTGAAGAGGTAGGCGTCCACGCGAGCATCTGGGTAGATTGACTTGGGATACACGTCGGACAGACCACAGCTCTCCGAGACAATGGTGCCCAGCGCGTGGCCCTCGGTGGTCAGCTGTTCAATCTCGGCGAGCTTCTTGGCCCGGATGGCGTCCTCGTCGCCATTGTCGAATACGTCCACCTCTTCCGGTGTGGTCAACCCGCCCATGTTGATTGAAGCCTCGTGGCGGGCGACCTGAGCTTCCGTAGCAAGCTTGTCGTTTGCGACCGCACTCGCATTGGACAAGAAGAATTGCTTGGCATTCTCGACGTCGAGGTCTGTCATGAGGATTTCAAGAGTTTCGTCATTGTGGTGAGCTCCCGGTGATTGGGCTCCGCTTCCAGTGGACATGGACTCGGGAGTCGGCTGCCCGTGGATGTCCTCTGCCTCCGGTGTGAGAGGCGGGGTCAACGCCCGGTTCGGGGACGTCAGGTACAGGTACCAGTGGTCGCCATTCATCTTTCCGACCATGTAGGCGCTCCCGTTCTTGTCAAGCATGTTGTCGAGATACTTGACTTCTTGCTGCCAGCTACGGTGAGGGCCTCGCTGTTGGTCTGGGAACAAAAAGTTCTTGCGGCTATAAAACACCCTATACGTCGAGGCGGCCGCTCGAATGTCGTCCAGAGACGTGTCATTCCGACAAGGGAAGCCGGCGTCCACCGCAGCGATGCGCAGCAAGCGGTTCAGCCCGAGAAGAAGCGTGGTGGTGCCACAGGTCTTGAGAATGAGCTTGTGCGGGAAAACAAACATGCTGGACTCGGAAAGAAGGTAGGCGTCCACATCTTCCGAGCGGACAACCGAGAGAATCTTGCAATTGACCATGTCCAGCATGCCGACCCAGGTCTCGGCCGAGACAGCCTTTAAGCCACTGGGCACAGCCGACGAGGGCAACGACTTGGAATCTGGCGCGAACCAGACTTCAAGCAGCTTCTCGGGCCCTGGAACTGCGTTAGTCCATGTCGATTGCAGGGAGCAGCCTGACACCAACCTTCGAAGGCATTGGTCGAATCGAGATCAGCGGCGACGTCATGGTTAATGGTCAAATTCGGAGTGCCCTCCGATGCTGAGGCGCTATAGCCCTTGGGCAGCGACAGATTCACCATGGTTCTTTGCGATGAGCGGGATTGTGGCAATTTGGTATTCAAGCCTAGACAGGGCCGGCCTGTGGTCGGTGACTCGCAAGTATGCTGGGGGCGTTGTTGTTGCCCGTCTGGCAGAGTCCGCGGAGCACTAGCTGCCACTCAAACAGACTTTGCGGTGTCTGCTTGAGAGAGTAGGCCCACAGGAAGTGGAAGAGACAAGACGCTGGCGGAGCCAGCTACAATGGGCCGAGTGAGTGAGCTTCTAACGTCACTTTAATTGACGTTATGGGGGTCGGAAGCGAAGGGAGTAGAGGAAGATTGGCGAAGACAGTTTGTTGGTCAATCAGGGACAGTCCGATACCCGTTACCAAGTATCGGATCTAGCAGACGTACGATGCCTGCCCGAGGAAGCGCGACGATATCGTTGTTAAGAGTGGAAGCTAGCTTGCAGAGCCAGAGAGGGTGCTATCGGGGCCTGGCGAGGGCTGTCAGTGGCTGCAGTCACACAGCATGGGAAAGGGCCATTGGACCGACTTGGAAGGACGAGAAAAGAGGAAGCGCAGAGGGTCTGTCGATTGCATGAAAGGCCAGGATCCGACGAGCTCCCGGGATGAAGCAGGAAGACGGCCGGTCGTTTGATGGACAGCCGGGGAATGTTCCTCGTATATAGACAGCAGACTGTCTGCGGAACCCTAAGAGCACATTTGAAGAACAATGACGACGAGACTGGACTCGGTGGCCGTGAAGCGCGTCGTGTTTGCGGAGGTGGTGATGCGGTTGTCGGGCTGGTGCAGCGCGTAGAAGCAGGTCGTGGAGCGCACGAAGAGTTTTTTTTTCTACCTTTCCCCAGTCTTGCCTCTCCGTGTGAAGTATGTGAAGTACACTTTGGTAGGGGGGCCCCGCGCCAGCAGCAGGCAGTGACGTAGGCGAGACAAGGTCCGCCCGCGGGGTGGCAGAAGGTCGAACACGAAGCGCGATGCCGAATTTACGTTTGCGACCAAAGTGTAGCGACGGCGGCGTGTTAAAGTGCTGCAGTGCAGTGCGTGAGATGCTCAATTCAATTGCTGGCGGAAGAGGGGAGCGGCTCGGGCGGAACCGCAGGGAATGAATCGAGCAGGTCGGAAGACGAACAGCGACCAACTTTTTTTCCTGGGATGCGCACGAGATTGTAAACCGAATCCGTGCCGCGGAGGTGGTGGGGGCCACAGGGCAGGTTACAGCAGGCACCGAATAGGAGGGGGCAATGCATCTTGATGGCTTTGGGCTCTGACAAGGATCCAGAGTTTTTCAAGAGTGGCGCGCCCTCTGGCCGGGTCAGGCCTCGACGGACGGAGCTGTCTGAGTGGGGCTGGATCCCGTTGATGGTCCAATTGGCGGCCTTGTGAGGCTCCATTGGGGATGCCATTGGATGGGCCATCGGGAATCTCCATTGGGGGGCCTGAGCCGGGAGGGACGCGGCGTTGGGGAGAGTTTTGGTTGGATCTGTGGTTGGTTTGCCCAAGGCGAGATGCTGCACCTCCAAAGCCCGAGGGAGGGCGAGGGGAGACCACCGGCGATACATGGCTGTCGCATCTCATTAACCCGATCAAGCCAACTCGACTCGCCCTCTGCCGTGACCCGCTTTGTGTGTCCTGTCTCGACCCGTGCAGCTCGTTGTGTTGCCGGCATGTCTGGTGCGTCGTTTCACAAGGTTGGACGCTGCCGCACCTCACGTTCGGTAGCTCGTGACATTGCCAAGAGGCCTGAATGGCTGGTCGGCGAGATCGAGAGGGCTAGGCAGTCGGTTCATGCCCACTGTGCGCACCCGAGGCTGTTCTCCGCATGATACCTAGGTTGACTTGGCCATAAAGGCAGCGGAGCGCGAGCTTCTGCAGGCGCCGTGCTTCTGACGCTGAAGAATCCATGCCGCCACGGAGCTTCATGTCACTGTCGGCTGGGACACGGCATCCATAAGCTTGCTCGTCATTCCTTTGAACACGAATGACAGAGAGCAGTCGGTGTACTTGTCAATGAGGGTGTCGCTCGCTCCGGCCTCGGCCTCGGATCTGACGGCGCTGGAAATGTCGTGTCCGTCAACGGTAGTCCCTGCCGGGTAGCGAGGTCGTCGGCCCTCTTCCAATAAGGTGATGAATTGCGCGTCCATTGGAACCGAACCCAGGAACGGAACCTTGAACTCGTCGGCCATGGACTTTCCGCCACCTGAGCCGAAAATGTCGGTGCATTCGGAGCAGTGTGGGCAGACGAAGCCGCTCATGTTCTCTATGACACCCAACACACGGATGCCCGTCTTGAAGCAGAAGTTGAGTTCTTTGCGGACGTCCGACGTGGACACTGCCTGTGGCGTAGTGACGACGACGGCTCCAGACAGCTGGTCCGGTCGAGCCTCGCTTTGCAGTGTCTCTGCGAGAGATATGTGCTCGTCGCTCGTCCCGGGGGGCGTATCGATGAGTAAGTAGTCGGTCTCGTCCCAGAGCACGTCTCGCAAGAACTGGCGTATCATGGCAGTCTTCTTGGGACCTCTCCAAACAACGGCATCGCCCCTTCTCTGCAGCAGGAACCCCAAGCTCATGGCGTGGAGGCTCGCAAAGCCCTTTTCGGGGTCCGCATCATGAACGGGAACGGGAGCCCAGCCGCCCGGGACCTGGGTGACCTTGGACGATTCGATGGAGAGCATGCGCGGAATCGAAGGGCCCGTCAAGTCGACGTCGAGGATGCCGACTGAGTGGCCGGCGAGGGCGAGCGACAGGGCAAGCTGCGTCGTGACCGACGACTTGCCAACACCGCCTTTGCCCGAGAGGACCTGATGGCTTATTAGGAGATTTGATCACCGCGACGCACTAGGGTCGCCTTACCAGGACAATGTGCTTGACTTTGTCGAGTCCCATGTTGTGACTGACTGTCCGAGGACGCTTCTTGTGGCGGTGAGGTGAGACCTAGAGGGGTAACGGGAGGTGACGGAGCGCTTGCGCCGGAACAAGGCCTCTTTGCTTATGGCGAAGGCGGCACAGGTGATTTTGAACGAAGCTGCAAAAAACAGTCACGACCTGGCGAAAAGCACGCGATGCGATGCGACCATGGCCAAGCTCGAAGATGGTGATTAGAAAGCAGCGCAGCCAAGTGGATTCCGATAAGACTATGCCGCCGTCCACTGATTGCGCAATCCCCCCGGCAAAGTAACCCAACCCACGTCTCTTGACGTCTCGTCTTGTCACCAGCAGCCAAACCTCCTCTAACCTTGGCGACATTTCAATCGCCCGCAAGCATCTATTTGCTTATCGGCGGCCGACAGGATTGATGCCTCGTCCATCGGCTGGCTAGGCGATACTCGTTTCGCGGAAGCGGCACAACAGCCGACGCCTCGGCAAAAACGAACCGGAAAAGGAGCGACAGCATCCATCTCGGCCGGGCCAGAAAATAGTAATTGAACCCCGATTATATGCAAAGTTTTGTCCAATGTCGAATCTGAACACTTGCATGGACCCGAGAGGCCCCGAGGCAAAGAACAAACATCGACGATGAGCTCGCAGTAGTTAGCCTACGTCAGCTATCGCGGCAATCCACAGCCTCAACCTGATCCTACATGGGCGACGCAACGTCGAAAATGATCCTTCTGCGACCCTGGTACACTTGCGAGACTATTGGCGTGTACCCATGCTTCCTTCAGCCTGTAGCGGCAACGGCCCGAACATTTGGAGATGCGGGTTGACCAAGCACATGGCACTGCCGGCATTCTGCGTCCTCTTGGCAACGACTCTATTCTCTGTCCGCTGCGTCTATGATTGGCCCCGTCTGCCCAGTCGAGCACTCAGCACTTGATTGCTCTGCAGTAGCTGCCGCCAACGCCGCACGTGTTTCCCGAGCCGTCGAGCATGGCAAATGTCCCGTCTCGGCATCCATGCCTCTAAACCCAGCTCTGACAAACACGTTGCGCAAGGAACCAATCCCCAGCCATGCTCCGCACAAGTGCCGTGTCACGTCGTTGAGACTGATTCGTCCAGTGTACGACCTCGTCGTCTCCGTCACTCATCGCCATGCATCCGTCGTCTTGTATGCTGAAGCCAGAAGGGCTGGTACTCGAAATCATCCGCCCGCTTCCCTCCGTCTTGTCCCGTCGAAATATACCCTAGTCGTTAAATTCATCATGCCAATGCTGCAGGCGGCCTCGACGTACGCCAGCGCCCGTGTTGCCGCCAAATGTGGCGATTGGCGTGCTTTGATGCCAAAATCCGTTGCTGTCATGTTGCGCCTCGCCCGGTGAGACGACCCCCTAGCTTGGCTCATTTGTTTCGGGTTCGGGCGCAAACGAGACCATGCCCTTACGGTACGCCATGATGGGTCGCTCTTCGTCGGAATAGCCGAGGAGCTCGCCATGTTGACGCAGCGATTTAGGAAGTGGCGTAAGGAACCGAACAATCGGGCCGCCGTCAACTGTTGAGCCGATGAACTCGACCTCCATTTTGTTGTTCTCTACTTTGGCCTCGTAATCCTCGTCACGAGCCGTTTCGATCGTGTCCCTGCAGTGGCGTCAGCTCGCCTATTCCAAGTCTTGAGGCTCGGCACCACTCACTCTCGGCTCATCGATGGGCCGCTTTTGCTAAGGCCCGACGACCTGCTCCTCATCTTCTTGATCCTGCGCTTCGTGGTGTCGTGGAAGAGATGCAGCACTCCTGCAATGACGAGGACAGGCGTCCCCAGAGCAAGTGCCCATGGACTGCGTCACGTAGAATCAGTATAATGGCAAAGGCCACAAGATGTGAAACGACTTACGGGTGCTTCTTGTCCCACAGTGAATGCAGCAAGGCGAGGATGATGCCAACCATGGCAATGAGCGAGCCGATCTGAATCATGGTCCAGGTGGACCAGTACAGTGACATGAGGTCTTCGCCGTCACAGAACTGGAGCGCCAAGAGGGCAAACGCCTCCATGACGACGGTGACGGTCGATACCGAGACGCATATCAGGCAGAGAAAAATATTCAACCGCAATGATTTTGCGCGCTTCTCGGGTTGTCGTGTGTATCTTTCGAGGGCCTGCTGGCCTCTGAAAAAGGGTGAGTGGTGAATATCACGATAGTTTCGCCATCGAAATCACTTACTTGGTGTAGATCCACGAGGCGAGGAATAGGATGAAGATGTTTGTTCCAAACATGAGCCAATAGATAATCTTAAAGTGCAACCGGTCCAGACCGGCCGCAAACTGGGCGTATTGTTGACATAGCTCCGGGTCGGGTGAAAAGTGGCCTACCATGATGGCTTTGGTCAGGTTATCGAGATGTAAGTCGACAGGGGCCTCGGTCGGTATCTGGGGAACAGCTGGGTTATATGCAAGCGTCATGAGGGCGAGCCGAAACAGTCCATGGCGACAATCATTCATCTACTCATCAAGAGCTTGGACGGTTCTCCAGATTCCCGCCTTATATACTCCCAGCTAGCGCAGCACGATGATCCCCGTGCTGGCTCTGTTCCGCCCGGGGGATACAACGGCTCACCGATGAGGTACGTGTGAGCACTGATACGGGGACCGCGGCGCACGAAGAATGACGCGCAAAGGCAGGGAACCTTGTGCTGCCCAAGAGGGGAAGGCCCTGTAACTTGCTGTACTGAGCGCCGGCCGCATGTCGGGGCTGAGACAGTGACTGGCAGCGGCTCGTGTGTAAGCCGTGGCCGGGGCATAACATGGTAGGGTCTTGGCACCGAGACGCGAACGGCGATACAGGGACGACGTCGAGGTCGGACGGCAGAGCGAGAGAGCGAGAGAAAGCGACAGTGCTCGCCGGCCGAGCACTCGAGATTACGGCCGGGAGTGAGCATGACCGGATCGGGGACGCGGTTGCGAGGCTTGACGAGGTCTACGGCCTGCCTAACACAGCCATTGCTCGAGAAGTCTAACTCGAGAGTCATCCTTCCATCACTTCTCCTGTCAACCAACACGCCCCCTCCTACTTGGAAGTCGATGACCGACTAACAGATGGGATCCATGATCCACATCCCGCGTTGCAGGGATGGCAAGCGGGCCAGAAAACTGTCCGGAACCTTGTCGAGATGGCGGTGCCGGTAGTTGGTCAGCGTCACGGCATTGTGAACAAATCGCCCGAACAAAGGTTGGCGGTTTGCTTGGCGTACCACACTATGCACACCGGTGCTCAAGGAGGCGAGGACCGACGTCAGGAAGCCCTAATTAGACAGAGCCTCCCCTTTCCTCCCTAACCTAAAGAACGAGCACGCAAACCTTGGCCGTTTCAGATGACTGCAATGGCCGAGGCTGCGGCGAACGACCAAGTCAAGGGTTGCAACGGCGGCGTCAGACAAATTCCCAAGCCTTCAAATTGAGGCGGGCAAAGGTTACATGGTAATCGCGGTCGGCATAAGCAGCGGCTTCAAAATCATGACAGCAGGACGATGATTCATGTAAACGCCGTCGACCTGCCCTTGGATCCCCAAGGCGCCATCGGCCGCCGAGCCTGCAGGGCCCTCGGGACGCGGGCACGGCACCCGTCTGGTTGGGCATCACCTCCCGTCACGGCACACCGGCCTGGCCATTTCCTACTTGGCGTTTGAGCCCCCCTAGGGCTGATGCCAAGACACTCGGTCGGGGGTCCGGGGCGGTATAACTAGAGGGCCTAATTAGCCAAAATAGGCCGTTTTTCGTCTGCCCCGGCGGCGATCAACTGCTCTCGGCGCAGCATCGAGGGCTCGGCCGGCGCTCGCTCGGCTTCGCAGTCTGTCCCCGGGATGGGAAGCCAGAGAGCATCGACAGAGGCACCTCCAGATATGCTTGGGCCGTTGAACGGTGCCCGTCGCTGTGCAGACTGTGGCGCCCGAAACATGCAGAGGCATAACCTTGTGGTCAAGATGGCGAATCCATGGATGCTCCGACTTTCGATTCTCGAGCAATCGTCGGCAGCCAGTTATGCTTAAAATAAGGTTTCGCCTTGTTTTAGGGTCCTTGACTCCCTTGCCTGTCTAGCATACCGTAGCTACCCTTTCCGTATCGACGCCAACTTGATTCGTGACGCACAACGCCGAGAGCACATTACAATCTGCCCAAACCAGCCCGTCGTTGCGGACACTCACCCTGTGATGAATCCAGGAAAGCAAACTGGCTGCGTCGAAAAGGCTCAAACCGCGGTTATGTCTTCCGAGCACGGCTGTACGTGCACAGCCCAGGCGGCCAAGGAAACATGGAAGAGCAAACATGAGCCAGGTGAGACATGGCCCAGACTCAGCCACATTGTCTTCCCCCCTGCTCGCCCGCTAGCCCAACGGCCCTGTGCATGGTGCGCCCTTATCATGCAGTCGGGTCGCACGGCAGGGAGCCGATAACAATAGACTTGGTGAGCAAGGGGGGAGGACGAACGGGGCAGAAACGATGAGATGCGTTGCCGGATCGACATGGTGCTAGGTATTTGGGTGAAGCGAGAGTCACGAGGGTGTGTCTGGTAGAACTGGTAAGTAAACTTTTCCAGTATTCTGAGAGTTCAGGCTATCCCGAAGACTTGCATGAGAAGAAGACAGCGAAGTGCTCATCATCAAATATGAGTTCACCCGTGTACGTGAACCACGCTCTATCATTAAAAGCACCTCGATTTCAGTCCGTGAGCAAAGCCTGGCATGAATACGCTGATGAGCAACGGTGAATACTGTGCAGACATGGATTGCGTATATGCAGCATTACCTAGAAACTAAAGCTGATCCGTGGAAAAACTCTGATGATGCAGCAGCCTTAGGGTAAGCACAGCAGCTGAGTAGTCATTGATATGAATACCATCTTAATTGATTTGTGGTCGACGTCGACGAGACTTTACTATTTTTGTGTTATTTAAAGGGCAGAAGCTGCATGGGGGTTTCATAATGAATGCAACGATGGCTCTTCAAGTCAGAAGGTGACGTGCCAAAAACGACTGAGTTTCTGGATTACATCAAATGGATACGAGGTAAACTAGACGCCACGAAAGGCTAAAAAGCTTTACTTCTATTTGAAGGAAGAACTGCTGGAGTCTTCAAAATGCGTTCTAAATTAATAGCAGTCATTTTTAGTCTCGGCAGGTAACCTCGATGAAAGCAGCGTTTGGTGGAAAGGGTCACGCGTTGGCAGATCAACACCGTTGTCGGCTGTGAGCAACTTGGGTGAGTTTAGTTGGCGATCATTAGTGGAGCATTAAAAACTGATAAGCAAGTGCATGGAATTATCAACATCTAATGCACATTGAACAAGAGCGAGTGGTGACATTGCGAGTCCACCGATCCTTGACAATCTGAAGCTCAAACGTAAAGGTTCCGAGGTCTGGTGCCTCGATCGACTTTTTCCCATGCAAAGACTCACAACAAAGGCATGGCGGGTGTGATCGGGATTTTTCTTGACCATCTTTCCATTGTGGACATGGCTCTTATCCGTGGCCGTCTCTCTTCGGCGCAGCCCGAATCTGACGTGACAACAACAGCTGGTGTCGTTGACTCCCCCCATGAGCCAATGGGCATAATCCGGCTTAGCCTCAAGCTGTCAATGATGGCCGGGGCCGTAGCCGACACAGACAACCCTTTTTACACGTTAACAAGCCATCTCCATCCACACCACCCCCTTTTGGCCATTATCCGCAACCCTCCCCGTGCCTCCGCCGCGACGCCGCCTTTCCTGGCAAAAGGCCCCCATGGCACCCTGGAAACGTTGGTTGATTGTGCGATAGGCGCCGTCTGCGATGCGGGCAGGTGGCTGCGAGAGGCAGAGTCCAGCCGCCCCCGTCGACGTCAGCACGCCGAGCTGGTGCAACCGGGCCTTCGGGGCGGCGCGGCCGCATCGACAGGGCCCGACCCGGTTGTTCTGGTCTCTCCTTGGCCCCCAAGAGCTTTGGCGGCGGCATATCGATGCGTGATATTGCAGGGGAGGTGATGACGACGCACGCGCAGAACCATTTGCTCGGAAATGGGGCATGGGTTTGCGTACGTGTATTTCATCATCCGCCCAGCCAAGTCTCATCGTCTGATGAATGTCCGCCGAATGATTGCCGTGGGCCCTCATTCGGCCACCGAGACCGCCAGGCCCAACTTGCCTGGCCGGAGCTTCGCGCCGTCTCACCCGCCGGCCATGTCCTTAACACCGAATCCGACCCAGATTCCATAATGCGAAAGCGCCGCTGCCTCGCGCTCCGCAGAATGTGATCGGTTTCCCAGCTGACCTTCAGATATCCCCCCTTCGCGCTGTGTCATCTCTGTCATGGGCCTGGCTGAGAGGCGTCGACCTTGGTAAGCTTGGCGCAGCAGAGATGCGACAGCGGCCTGAAGCTCTTCATAATCCTAGGGGTTCGTACATGAATTGCGGCACGGATACGGGCGCCGGTGGGAAACGCCTCTCCGTAATCATCGTTGACCTGCCGGCCGTGTCATCGGGCAACTGAGACGCGGCGCTGCTCCTCGCTCTTCGTATCGCGCTTCTACATCGATTCAACGACTTGACGCAAGTTGGCTTGCCTGGTGCATCACAGAAAGCCCAGACTCGATTAGAGAATGGTGTGCGGCGAGCTGCGCCTAGGATTCGCGCAACTTGTTATAATATGTGGTTAGCTGCTGCAATAATGAGATAGATCCCTTGCATCCATGGCAACACAGGCGGCTCCTTGGGACTTGGCGCGTTGGTACGGGTCACATGAGGAATCGGGCCTTTTATGACATACTGCCCTTGGACGTCATGTTTGATCGTCGCATCTCAAAACGACCGGGTCATTGGAGCCTTCACTAACATAAGCCCTGCCTTCAATGATGTCTAGATTTGGCGCTTACATGGCGACGGCGTTGAATTATGTCGGTTCGCGCTCGACTTCTTTCACGGTGAGTATGACTGTGCTCCTGGTATTGCTCCAAGTCCCTGTGATGAGGTTGGAAACGTCAAGTATTAGTAACTGTCCACACTTTATCCAGCATCCTTGAAATAGGTTCGTGAAGGAGGCCAGCGTCGATTTCCTATACTGGGCTCACTCGAACTGAATGCTTGGGTTATATGTACCGCAGGAATAATGCACAGAACCAAGGCCTGACAGCCTTTGGCTCTCCGTCATGGTTATACATATAGGCACACGGGGTTCTGGTGTGTGCCTGAGGATGGTTCCTCGTATTACTTTTACCTTGTGAGAGGTTTGACAGGAGAGTTCGTGTTCGAGCGGCGCAAGAACTTCGACCCAGCAACTTCGAGGACTTTCTCCAAAAAGGTCAAGGTTGGAAAGACCAAATATTCTCTGACTTCTTCTGAGCTTCATGTTGCTAGTCAGATGGAGCAGTCCCGGTGGCAAATAATTATCCCCAGTTTAATTGCCAACAACGGGTCAATTACTCCCTGAGGACACTCTATCACGCAGGATTGTTGACCAAGGAGCAGTATAGCGCTGGCCTAAACGAGATGCTCGACGCAACAATGGAAGCCGAAGATGAGCACCTAGCGTATTGAGTTTTTGAGCAGCATTGTAGGGTTATCGCGAAGTGTTCGGACGCATTCAGCTATCGAATCCCATATAGAGCGCTAGGAATCCTGCCACTTTGAAATTGCAATGAAATCAACCAACTCATCATGATACAGCTCGGGGAAGATGTCCTCGGCATACTGTTTCCAGTCCTTATCCGCAGCGCGCTGGAAAAATTTGACATACTCCCAGTATTCTGGATACCACCCGCTGTCCTCCCAGTCCACAATGCCCACGACTCTTCCATCGTGGACCAGGATGTTCCTAGGCGTGAGATCGCAGTGGGAAAGAACAATGCGATGATTCGCTCGAAGTCGCCGCGAAAACGCCTCCCGCACGAGTGGCGGTGTGTGATTGAAGAGGGACGATAGCAAAAACTCGTTGAAGCCTCTTTCATCATAACACGGCGCAGAATGGTACGTGAAGTATAGCCTTGTATCCCGGATTTCAGTGCCATCACAAGCGCCGATGAGGTGGGCCGGGGGGGCCACGGATCTCATCTTTTCGACAATTTCTCGAAGCTGACGAGCGACATCTTTCCTCTGTATGGCGCACATATCGGGCCACAACTTATCAAGAGATTGACCCTCGATGTAGTCCATGCGTATGCGGCCCTCGCCGTCAGAAGTTGAATGCACATCGTGCACAAACGGGACTGGAATTCCAGCTTGAGCGGCGATTTTGAGCGCCTCCGCTTCTCCCACAGCTATGCGTTTCCCAGACTTAATGACGGTATTATCAGGCTGCAGGACGACTCTGCGGTTGAAGAGCTTGTGCAATATCACAGCGCCTACCCCGAATTAGTTGAGCCAAAGGCGGTTGTGGAATGCAAGTAACCTGGCTCGAGCTCGTCTTCAGACTCAGATTCATCCGAGGACCTCGTTTGCCCTTTTACTCTCCTCCTTTCTCTGAGAGAAGCACTGTACAGCGACTCGCCCTGCTGCTTGCCACGCGAGCGTGACACCGCGTGCGTCGGTGACGTCGGCACTCGCTTGCTCTCCATTGCATCGGCGGTCGACGTCGTCGGGCAGACAAGATTTGGAACAGTTGACATTGCTCGCAAACGTTCGCGGGCATTTGCATATCACGCTGGGGTGTCAGCATGGATGCTTTTCGACCGCGCCTAGGCCCGACAAACCGTAGCTAAGGTCATCTAGCGTTAAAGCGGGGATGGAGATAAAATAAAAATAACGCGCTAAATATAAAAAGGTAGCGAAGTTACGTAGTTAAGCGTAATTAAGATTTATATAACTACCTAGATATATATAGCGAAGTCTTACTATATTAGTCGAAGCGATCTAATAGCCATTTTCTTTTAAAGCTAAAAAATTAGACTCTAATTAATAAATTTTACTATACCTCGATATTACTCGAAAGTAAGACTAAGGACTCTTTTTATAATTAATACCATATAGTATGCTACTACCTATACGAGCTTCTACTAGCTATAAAAGCTACTACTAGCTATAATTAAGTAAAGGCTTTTAATAAATATTATAGCCTTTTAATTTAGTAGGTGGTATAGCTTTATATTATATAGCGAGCTTATAGGGGTCCTTACGGGGCACTATAGTGCAATTTATACTACGCTATTCAGTCACTGTGGGCGAGTCATGATTTACTTAACCACGGTTTGCTAATTGGGCCTAAACGACCAACGAGAGATTATGCAATGTATCTCGATTTCTTTCAAAAAGCTCTGTGACCAACTTATACTGGATTAATGACTCTAGCAGTTCAACCCGGCTACTTGCTAAAATATTCGTTTATACGCCTGGGAGAGGGTAATATGTGCACCCTGGAGCTTTCTGTAAAGGTGTCACGTCACGCCCGGCGCATCTCATGTATTACTTTGATTTCACCTCAAGGACTCTCATTTCCGTACTTACATACATGATTCTCCAATATTGCACTGTCGCTTTGATGATAGGGGCATCAAAAGTGCGAGAATCGATTTGATTTGAAGTTATCAAGGCCTAAGTCTACCGAACCTCTCGTTTTCCCAGCAGTATCCCGTCTCTCGAAATGAACAATGGTCTGGCTGCCGAGCCGGGTCAATGGATTTTAGGGTGAGACGCCTGAGAACCATCTCATGAAGTCGCAATGTTGAAGTCGTCAGGATTCCTTCGAGCTAACAATAAGCCTCGCACAGTTCCGGAAACAAGTGTATAACGGACATGGTCCCACAGGCTTGGGACAGGTTATTTGGCGCATGATCAATGGTCCTGTCATTGCAAAGAAGGACAAATCATTGTTTCCAGCAGCTTCGGTGCTGTGCAACAATCAACTGCCTCCTCGAAGATCCCGATGAGCTCCAGGACCCGAAAGCGCTCGCTACTCGACCGAGATTGGCATGACCACGTCCCATCTTCGACCAAGACAACCAACTCTATCTCGACCAGCTGGCGCACCCGTGTTCTTATCTCCATACTCCACAAGGCATCTTCCTGATCTTGCACATGCTACACCTTGATCATTCAGATCCTGTTCTGCCTGTTGTGCTGCTTGACTGAGCTCTGGCCGTTCTGCGATGCGCTCTTGGATGAGGCAGCAAAAGTATGAACGTAAAGGGCTCGTGAAAACTTGGGAAATCCTCAAGCAATAATTACATCGGGTCAGTTCCCAAACATTAAATGCGGGGATGCGCGAAGGAAAGGTAGGCGGCAGAAACGTCTGCACTCTTCAATTCATGCTGTCGTCAAGATAAACTTTGCTCGTCGTCAATTAAAGCTTGAAAGATGACGCAAGCCCTGTTCGTTGATATTTAGATCTGGCCGCATTGGTTCGCTAGTAAGACGAAAAGTTAAGCAACTACATATTGTTTGAGACGGTGCCGCTCGCCGAGTCAGAGCAGCCTTATACACATCAACACCGGGAGAGGTCGAGGCCGAGTTGAAGAACATATTCTCCGTGGCCGACACTCACATCCCATATTCGATATGGAGGTTCGGTAACGACCGTTAAGAGTGCAACATATTTTTCGCGAATGCCATGATGATCAATGGTGGCTTAATAGACGAGTTGCACCAGTTGAAGATGTGTGGCAAAAACCAAGCCAACTGCCAAGACCCTGCGATATCCTGAGTACGCAACTTGTGTTCGCGACTAGAGGCCCAATACTTCAAACGGAAGTCATTCCGATTTTAACAGGTGTTGACTATTAAATATTACTTGCCGTGAAGTGCATGGTGATAAAATTCAATGCTCCTTTGCACCACGGATAGCGAGACTCATTTTGATTTGAAGTCGATGGAGTCCCTACATCTCATCGTTCAACAGGAGACGCTGCTACACGCGGCCAAAGGCAATCTACACTCTGGTTGGGCATGACAGGCAATACCCGGATAGAGAACCTTGCAGCCGGAAGCTGAATGGGTTGCGTGGCCCCCACGCGACCGGCCGAGTCCCGAGGAGCCTGACAGCACAGAACGTACCTCTGCCGTACGCTGTAGCCCGGCGACGGGTTCTGACGGTGGCGCATCGGCGCTGCCGGGCGAAAATCTCATGCTCAACATGGCGGAACCACGGACTAAAATGCGTGGGGGCAGCCTCCGGCATCGCTAGTTTGCGACGGCAACAGATGGAAGCCCTCAAGCGATCCCGCTATTGCTTCGTGAATATTGCCTCGGTTAGCTTCAAGAGAAGGCGCGCGCAATTCCACATAGGCAAGCGTTGCAAACGTTGAAGCTGACCAAGTCGTTTGTCATGGCCGATCGGAAACCTCAGAGGCGGAGAAGCTGGGGGAGCCGGACAATGACCGAGCAGCGAACCAGTGAGAGACCGACGGTAAAATGGGGTCATCGGCCCGTTGGAGGAAAAAAAAAAAAAAGGACATTGACCCCATGGGGAGGGCGCTCCGGCGTGGAGGGTGGAGGCTGGGACTCTGCGGAGATGAATGGGGTGGGATGCCGGGTCGGAAGCCTTGCTCGGGCCCGGTGAAACAACGAGTGAGTTTTCTGGCCGCATCAACGAGAGGTTTGTTGAGTCTTGGTTTCTACATTCAAAAGAGAACCATGTTGTCGAGATGATGTGAGAGTTGCTGTTGTTGCCATCACGTGTCTTGGTGCAACTTACACCAAATTTGCCTCGCCGGCTGCCTTTCAACTCCTTCGCATAAGTGACATAACCATTTCCTCAGCATCAACGCCATCGGCAGAGGCAGTCAGCCAGCCGTCGCCATGCCCGGCGAACCCATCGTCCAAGAGTCCCCGAGCCCGGGCGACGCAAAGCCCGGCGCCAACAAGCAAAATGTCGAGAGCATCGAGCATGCCGCCGCATCCTCTCACCAGCTCAGCCCGGAGCGGCGCGCCGTCGTCGAGAAGAGCATGAAGCGCAAGCTCGACGCCCGGTGCGCCCTGTTCGTCGTCATCTACATCCTCAACTACCTCGACCGCAACAACATTGCCGCCGCGCGCCTGAAGGGCCTCCAGGACGACCTCAAGCTGGACAACACGCAGTATGCGACGTGCCTTAGCATTCTCTACGTCGGCTACATCCTCATGCAAGTGCCGTCAAACATGTTCATCAATCGCATCCAACGGCCGTCGCTGTACATTTCCGTCGCCATGCTCCTCTGGGGCCTCATTTCCACCCTCAGCGGCGTCGCGCACAACTTCACCGGCATGGTCGTCATCCGCTTCTTCCTGGGTTTCGTCGAGGCCGCCTTTCTGCCGGGCGCGCTGCTGCTGCTGTCAAAGTGGTATACGCGCCGCGAGCTGACGACCCGAAACGCCATTCTGTTTTGCGGCAATCTCATCTCCAATGCCTTTTCCGCCCTCGTCGGCGCCGGCGTCTTGTCCAACATGCAGGGCGTCCTGGGCCAGGCTGCCTGGAGATGGCTCTTTTACATTGAAGGCGCCGCCACAATGACCGTCGCCATCTCGGCCGCCTTTATCCTTCCCGACTTGCCGCACAACACGCGCGGCTTCACCGAAGAGGAGAAGCTGGTTGCTCAGCTCCGCATGACGGAAGACGTGGGCGAGGCCGATGCCGACTCTGCGGACCAAGGGGCCTTTGACGGCTTGATGATGGCCATTCGGGATCCCAAGATTTACGTCATGATGCTGACCTTTACCGCCTACGTCGTCGGGCTGTCATTCAATGCCTTCTTTGTAAGTCGTCTTCTATATCGATCTGCCGCCGAAGCTGACCATGTGTAGCCCACGTTGACAGGTACTTTGGGGTTCGGCTACGTCCCAACGCTTCTCATGAGCTCGCCGCCATGGGTATTCGCCTGTCTAGTCTCCATCGCCGTCTCCTGGAACTCTGACCGCACCCAAGAAAAGGTATACACTATACAGACTGTCATCACCACGCATATTGACCCAAACCAATAAACGCCAAGCTGACAAGGCAACAGTTCTGGCACATCATTGGGCCTCTGTGCCTCGGCATCGCAGGCTTTGCCATCAGCATGGCCACACTCAACGTGGCCGCTCGATATGTAGCCCTCTTCTTGCAAGCCGGCTCCTATGCCGGCTTCATCGTCTTTTACTCGTGGATCAGCAGCTCATTCCCGCGGCCCCCGGCAAAGCGCGCCGTCGCCATCGCCATGATCAACGCCTTCAGTCAGCTGGGCAACGTCGCCGGTTCTTACGTCTGGGACCTCAAGGAAAATGGATATCGCAAGAGTTACGGCATCGTGCTTTCCATGTTTTGCGTTACCATGGTGGGATGCTGGATCTTCAGAATGATGCTGATCAGGCTGAACAATCGGCTGGCCGAGTGCGAAACCCGGGTAACTCCCGAACAACCGGTGGAGAGCGAGTATATTGCGAGCAGCGATGAAGCTCTGCGGATGAGAAAGGGTTTCAGATACTTGATTTAGCTTTCAATGCATGTATGTCTAAAGCGTATCTTTGAGTCTTGAAGCCGCGTAGGAATTACCATCTGCCTTTTCTTATGCCAAGAAAAATAATATGGAATACAAGAGAAACGTACGGCCCGTTTTGAGGCACGACAATCAAGTGTCAGGTGCAGTATTATCGAGACAGGCTGGATCTAGAAGATTCTTTAGTCTCAAAGTTAGCTAGCATCTCCAGACACGTCACACCTTTAACCTAAAAATCTACTAATAACGGCATTGCTTAAAGAATTAAGTTGTCTTACTCGGCTTCGCTTCGTATTCTCATCATACCAGCTTCTTAGAATGTCTCGTGAGAGCAAAGCCCGAATATAGATAGCAGCTTCTTCCTCTTACTATCGTATTGCTAGTTAAATAGACAGCTCCAAGCACAGGTGCGATTAAGAATTAAAGTTGTTACATCTTAGCCCGTCGCCTCGATTTCCGAATATTACAAGAAGCAAGAAATGAAGACTTCAATTGTACTACTTACCTTAATTGCTGGTTATGCTTCGGCAGCCGGCAATCCAGCTCCAGCCAAGGACTTCCCGACGGCCGCAGAGAAGAATTGCAGAACTTGTGATGATCACGACGTAAGTTGCTCTTCTAACGGATTCTTTATGCTATCTTATGCTGACAAAAAGCCCGGAAATTTAGGAATGTAAGGTTGCAGATGTTGAGGGCATTCCCGGCTCTGGAGATAACAGTCTGAACTGTGTTGCAAACAGGGAAGGTGTAAAGAAATGTGTACAGGATTTGCGAGGCTCAGGCGTAAACTATTGCGCCGAGGATATGAATGGTAGTGAGTTTGATTGTACGAATGGTGCGAGTTGCTAGTGCCCGTAGGAGTAGTATAATCAGATATTAGTGTCATTATTGCTCGATCTTTCACGATAGTCGTACTTCCCCTCTTCTTAGTTATTTTCTTTCCCCGCTTTCTAGCTATTCTAGCTATCGCGGCTAATCGGCCCTTGCAGCAAACCTTTGATGGTGTCTTGGGATGCGGTGGCCTGGCCCGTTCCCGTAAACGAAGCGCAGTCTGCGCCAAGGTCTCCTCATCGAAGCAACGGTCGATCAAAGACTGGTGTCAATGGAGCTTGAGTTGACGAGATGTCTGGTGTTACTAACAAGGCACCCGTGAGCCCGGAATCAGGAGAATCGAAGCATTGGTTGAAGCTTCTCAATCAACACCCGGGCCCCAAGACTCGGTGTCCAAGCATCTTGCGGATGGTCCAAAGGAAGTCTCTCCGCAGTCCGGGGCGTCCGCGCGTGATCCCGAGCTCTTAGACTCTGTGCAAAAGATAGCGGACAAGGATCTCGCTGCGTGAACGCGCCGGTTTCAAATTAACGGTCTGCCAGACACATCCAGGAAGCTATCTACAACGGAATTTCTCGCCACGCTTAGAAAGGCAACATGATCTTCAGGCAGGATTCTTTCAGCCATCGGCAAAACGTCCATTTCCAAGGTCGACATGATATTAACGGTGGTGGACTTCTGGAAAGAACCGAATCTCATCACGGGGGCGAGACTGCTGGGTCCTTTCCTGCCCGCCGTAGGGTGTTCGACAGAGGCTGCCACTGATCATGGAAAGTCTGGCTCAGTCAATCTGGCAAGCTTTGGCTCGTGCCTGCTCGCCGAAATCCTTTGCTTCACTCTGCTCATGACCCTGAGCTTGCTGCTTGAGTTGAACCGACAACTCCTCAAAGACAGCTTCCGGTTCTCCTCGCCGAATGAGGCGGAGCGAAGCCGGGAAAACCTATGGCAGGACAAGCTGCGACCTTCATATAGGAACATTCCTCACGTCGTCAGGGCTCATTGCAACATCGAAGTGGACGCCGCATTGAGTCTCGCAGCGGATGCGTACGCATTTTCCCAGACTGCTCATAACGGAAAATCAAATTCTACTGCGCCCGGCGTCGACCGTTTCAGCCAGTGCTTAAACGAAGAGATATGCGAAAGGGTCACGGACAACAACGCCAGCTTGGGATGACTTGCCGCCAAAGCTTATGAAGTGCCACATGGATGAGGCCGCGAGGTTCCACTAAGAGTTCATCAACAAGTTACAAGAGAGTATGAGCTTGCTGCCTTTGCGGGAGCTCACAACGTCCGGCGTATTGGAAACGCCCTTTGACCCAGCAAATACTGGCGAAAAGGAAATTCGCGCATCTGGGATAATTATCCAAGATTTCAAGTCGAGGACCCCCCCGCTGATCAATAAAGTGGCCGATCATTCAAGGAACCGCATGCTCAAGGTTAGCGACGATGGTTTGGATCGAGAGAAGGTCAAGGCCGCCCTTGATCTTCTATTTGACTTGAGCCCGTGTTCTCTTGTTGATAGGAGAAAGAAGGCGGTGGAGACGGTCAACGAGCGGTGGAGGTTGAAGAAGATAAAAACAGAAACTACTCAAAGCTGAGTCTTCATTCCCCGCGGCGATCCTGAAGTTTAATATCTGCCCGTGCTTTCTGAGGAGGATATCACGTAGAGGGTATGCATATAGGCGAGGCCAGAGCTCATCTAGCAGAGTATTACGGGTGAACCAGCCTCGACAAGGCAGTCGACAATGATCCGAGGTTAGGACAAACCCACTAGAGAATTAGCTACGGCGTTTTCGTGTGGTCTCTTCCCCGAAGAACCTCGAGGGCTTGAAGGGAATGAGGATGGAGATGTGGAAACAGCGTTCCTCGCTGGGGAAGTTACTTGGGTGCTTGAGCTTTGGCGAGCCTTTGAAACTCTCCAGGCATTGACTTCTATCGCATAGCTTGGAGTACGGTGCTGACTGCAGTCCGCGCATCTTCGGTTATCTGCAGATCACAGCATCGATCCGAGTCGCGCGAAGAGCCGCGCTTGGGGAGAGAACATGCCCTGTCTCAAGACAAGATGAGACTGCTTCGAATTGACGCCGACCCGGGCGCTACTTGTGTTCGTCAGCCTCAGTAGCCGAGGTAACGCGTGGCCTCTCGCCGCGGCGCGGCTCGATAATGGTTCGATGGGAACAATGGCCTTTTCGTCGTCTATTTGATGGAGACTGACTCGGCGAACTCTTGGGAGGGGTTGGATGCCCACTGGTGTCGTTTGTGAGCCCGTTCGTGTGCCCGTTCCTGTTCCCGTGCCTGTGCAAGTATTCATGCTGGCGGACAGCCGCGACCCGGCCGAGGAGCTCCGATCCCGACCGCCAGTAGCCCTCGTCGTCAAGGTCGCGTTGCCGTATTCGCATATGCTCGGCATCGAAGACATGGCGCCGCGTGAGCATCAAGCTGACGCTGCGCCATTCTCTTGCCCCGGATGGCCCGTCGGGAGCGAATTCTGCGCGGAGACCTTGCCAAGTACTCTCGAAGGAGAGTTGCTTGAGATGGCTAGCATTGGGTTTCCAGCAGTGGGCATTGTGGATGTCGAGTCGGATGCTGTCGACTTCGCGGGGACTGAAGTCGGTATGGTCATTCAACCAGCGGCATTCGTGTGGGTTTCGAATCGACGAGCTCGGCTGTCGCTTCTCGCTGTCGCGTGCTTCGGGCTTCGGGCTCGAGCCTTGCGGTTACGTGGCAGTAACGTGGAGGAGGATATAGAACCCATCGGCGAGTTCATGATGATATCGAGTGGCTGGTGGAATTTGAGGCGGAAAAGAATCGTGGGTGACTGCGGGTAGCACGATGATTAAAGAAGACGAGGTGACGGCGAGGTGAACTCGCTCGTACTACGGAGAGTTAGAGCAGGGGCTATTTTAGTAAGGCCAGTATTTTATCGGGCTTTCATACGAATACAATTAGCCAAGTTAGTGATGTACATATCATATGACATGGCCTTTTTCATGGAAAAATAAGCTGGTGAAATATATTAGTTATTTAAAAGTACTACAGTGCTATTAGTTTTTTATAGTATAACTATCATCATTCCCCTTTATATGATCTCGTCTTGTTTTAAGACTGCCTACCTCGTAAGTTGCTTCGTATTTGTACCTTCCCAACTAAGCCAAGCAGCTGCTGCCGGAGCCGGTGAGCCGGACGGCGCACGTGCGGGCGAAATCCCTTGCGACCGGGCCAATGACATTAGTGCGGCGTGTTGCCTCGGCCGTGTGACGGCAGCCCGAACTCTCCGTTATGGCGGCTGTCAGAAGCAAATCGGCATCGACGCTAAATGCTCTTGCTCCTCCCATGAACAGCTCCCTGACTCGCAAGACGGCTATCCCTTTAAGCCTCCTTTGAGTCTCCTTTAAACCTCCTTTAAGCCGAGGCTTGTCGAATTGTAAACCTTCTCTCAAGACATCAAGTCTCCGTCGGGGTTTGGCCAAGGATGGCGGTCAAGAGCATCTCTCGACAGTCGCTGACTGTGGTCGACAACCGCACCGGCAAGACGTACGAGGTCCCCATCAAACACAACTCGGTCCAGGCCACCGATTTCAAGAAGATCAAGGCAGACTCGCAGCATGACCGGCCCGAGGACGAGACCAACCAGGGCCTCAGGGTCTATGACCCGGCCTACATGAACACGGCCGCCGTCGAGAGTAAAATCACCTACATCAACGGCCAAGACGGCATCCTGCGTTACCGCGGCTATCCCATTGAGCAGCTCGTCAACAGGAGCAACTTTCTCGAGACGGCCTACCTGCTCATCTACGGCGACCTGCCCACTGCCACTCAGTACAAGAGCTGGCAGAATGAAGTCATGAACCACACCTACATCCACAGTGACATCGAGGGCATGTTCAAGTCCTTCCGCTACGACTCTCACCCAATGTCCATGTTGACCTCTGCGTTTGCCACGCTCGGAGCCTTTGCGCCAGAGGCCAACCCATCCCTCCAGGGCCAGAAGCTCTACACAAACGCCGCGTCCGGGAACCTCGCCGCGCTGCAGGTTCTCGACAAGCAGATCCTCCGCATCATCGGCAAAGCTCCGACCCTTGCCGCCGCCTCGTACCGCATGCGACAGGGCCGTCCGTTCAACAGACCGGCCCAGGGCCTGTCCTACACGGGCAACTTCTTGTACCTGCTCGACAACCTGTCTGGGCACAGCTACCAACCGCATCCTGTCCTCGAAAAGGCACTCGACGCATTGTTCATCATCCACGCGGATCACGAGGTCAACTGCTCCACGGCGACTGTGCTCCAGGTCGGCAGCTCCTTGGTAGACCCCTACAGTGCCGTCGCCGCCGGATGCGCCGCACTCTACGGCCCTTCTCACGGCGGCGCGTCGGAGAGTGCCATTCGCATGCTCATGGAAATTGGGTCTCCCGAAAACGTGCCCGCCTTCATGGCCAAGGTTGAGAAGCGCGAGCGCGTCTTGGTAGGCTTCGGTCATCGCGTCTACAAGAACGTCGATCCGCGCTCAAAGGCGATCCGCGAGTTGGCCGAGCAGGTCTTCCAAGTTACCGGCCGCAACAAGCTCCTCGACACGGCCCTTGCTCTTGCAAAGCACGCCAACGAGAGCGAATTCATGCGCAGTCGGAACCTGTACCCGAATGTTGACTTTTACTCGGGCCTCATCTACCAAGCCATGGGCTTTCCTTTAGAGTATGTATTATCCCCATCCCCATGTGTTGTATCGCTCAACGACCTCGCAATTGGGCTTGGCAATCACTTTTGTCGTGTGAAAAGTCGAGACAACTGACCCGAATCTTCTTCTATAGCTTTTATCCCGTTCTCTTTGCGGTTCCTCGGTGTGTCGGCTGGCTGGCTCACTGGAGGCAGCAGATGCTCCAGCCATCAGGTGTCAAGATCTGGAGACCAAGGCAGCTGTATCTCGGAGAGGGCCAACGGGATTATGTCGACTTGGAAGGGAGGCAGCAGAAGCCCGGTGCCGGGGTTTTTGACGCTCCTTCACAAGTCAATCACGGTGGCGACAGCAAGCGGAACCACCTCGCCACATTCAAAGATGAGAAGGGTGATGTTCTCAGGCCAAAGCTTTGATGAAGCCCTCGACTACCAGTCGATTAACCCCGCTGCATGGGCGATGAGGTCTGAGGACCGTCACTGTACGTTGGATGTTTTACAGATATGCGCATACGTAGATATATTGACACATTGTACATTGCAAGATCCGTGATACTCCAACTTGACGAGGCTAATGTGTCATGCGAGGTTAAAGCAATAGAGCGATCACGTAAAAAAAGCGGTGATCGTATCATCCAAAGGGCTACGCTTCGTCATTGATCTATATACTATCTATATGTCTATCAGTTGGTGATTCTCACCATGTCATTCTTGCAGTTTGACCCAGCCGAGGAAGGGTAGTCGACAACACCGAACGTGGGTGCCCACCTACCCAGCCGAGGAAGGGTAGTCGACAACACCGAACGTGGGTGCCCACCTGATCAAACTGCGACTACGATAACTGCACTGGATCAGTTTATCCTCTTCAAGTCGCTTTGCTCAGTTCGTTATGCGTCGCAATTTTTACGCAGCCGAATGGGCATATCGCCATCGCTTGGAATTCTCCTCCGCCCACCATCGCGTCACCTGAGCTGCCTCTGTGACCCATTCGGCGGCTTCCTTGCCAAACTCTTCCCTCACCCTCGCCACGAGTCCCAAAAAGCCAAAAGTCGAAAGCGGGTGGCTTTCGCGCGGATCCTTTTCCAGATCGCTAAATCGCCACTCGGTGTCATCCCGAGTAGGCACGACCAGCCGCCAGGTTTTGTGGCGAGCGTCACGAACGCCAATCATGGCGCGACCAGGGTTGATGACGGTGAAATGCCAGTTACCGATGGTCCGGGCTGGTGTCCCCTCACTACCCGAGGACTTGACATCGGCCGACTTGAGGACTGGCCGGATGAGAGACTGGCCTTCGTAGTTGTGCGCAAGGTCTCGCGCGGCCTGGGACGCCGAAGGGGATAGCGATCCCGTCTCCACGAGAAGATCTAGAATCGTCGGCAAGACCTGTAGAGAGGATACAGAATCGTCAATGGTGATGGGTGGCAGCTTTGGGTGTGAAAGAACCAAGGGAACGTGGTTGCCGCCAACGTTGGGATCATAGTATGTGGCCACACCACCGTTTTCCACCATCGGCAGGCCATGGTCGCCGGCAAAGATGAGAAGCGTCTCGTCAGCGACACCCTCTTCTTCCAGTATCTTCAAAACGTTGCTCAACCAGCGGTCATCCCAGCCAATGGTATTGAGATAGTTTGATAGATCCTCCATCCCCTTGCCCAACTCGACGGGCGCCTCGTTCCCTGGCATGGTCCAGGGATGGTGGCTCGTGCTGGTAACGTGTGTCAAGAATACGCGCTCGTTGGCCTTTCGTGCAGAGGAGAAGATGTCTCGAAAGTAATCCTCGAGCGGTGTTTCTTCGAATCCAAAATAGTTGACGTCGGGCAGAGTTACGGGTCCGAACTTGGCATCCTTGCCTATGAGATATTCCTTGTCGACCAAGCTGTCGCTAGGAAACCCTATTCGCTTCATCAAGGAGCCAAAGTCATCAAAGTTGAGCGTGGCCGACTGCATAAACGCAGATCTCCATTTATGCGCGGTGTAGTTGTCGGCGGTTCCGTGGTCGAGCGTATTCAGGGCGTCGAGAATGTGCGGCAGACATGGCTGGTAAATGTGATGCCGGTGCTCGAGATTGAAGTCGGCGACGAGGGGACTGACGCCGCACAAAAGACCGGTAAGACTCTTGAGCGTATACGTTGAAGTCGTGTAGGCGTCGTTGAAGTTGATGCCTCCGCGGGGCCTTTGTCCCCCCGTTTTCTCTTGAAACCCGTCCTCAAAATCCCCAGTGATGAGCTTCGCCGTAGGTGTCAATGACTTGAGTCGCTCCAGCGCCTCGTCTGGCATTCCTTGCGCGCCCCAGGATTCGGTGAGGCGATCCATGACGAGACTTTCTTTTTTAACCGGGAAGACATCTTTCCTTGTGCTTTCGAGAACAATAAACATGACGTTTCGTATCGTCACGTTGCGGAGCTGGCCGGCCAGCCCGGCGAGCAAGTCTTGGTCCAGGTTCGAAATCTTGAGAGGATCGACCGCCGCATTGTAGTGCGTCGCATTTTGATACCAGTCTTCGAAACCTGTAACGGGCTCGCTCGGCAACCAGGGAAGCGGAATGGTGTCAGTCAGTGCCGAGACTGAGGTCCAACTGGTGCTGTCGTCGTCATCAGAGAGCAAACCTAGATCGACCCGGCTGCCACCACTGGGGGTTCGAAGCTCGACGAAGGGTAGGAGAATAGGAGTCCAAGACATGTAGGAGAGAGCACGATCTGTCGGCCGCACAGAACACAGGATGATTTGGGTGAGTATCAGACCCGTTGCTGCGGTATAGAAAACCAGCCTCCAAGTGCCTGCCCGCGGCAGCTCCTTGGCATTCGCAGTCGGACTTTCGGGCTCGCGGCATAGCGTTTCCGTGTCTTCAAAGTATTCCATCTTTTCGCCCATTTCGACATCGTCTTGAGGGATTTCGACATAGGAGCTGCGATTCCACTGCGTTCGGATTCGGCGAAGGCGGCCGCTCGTAGCGTAAACCAGAGGTAGACTCAATATGTCCGCAACGACGCCAGCCGCAATGAAGAGAATGTCCTGCAAGACCCAAGCGCCAAAGCACAGTACACCCACGACGAGAATGCATGAAGTCAGTCCAGAAAGGAGCAGAGCTCTTCCCGCGGCATCACCAGCGATGCCAACATTGCGCCAGTGAATCTCGTTGCCCGAAACGACAAAGAATGTCGTGTGAATGATGCAAATGACGGAAATAGAGGCTATAATGGACGCCCACAACACCGACGCGATAAATCTCAAGGAAAATTCGAATCGGCCTGGAATGTTCCAAAACTCAAAAAGAAAGCGAAGCAACAAGAGGAGAATCATGTCTTGCGCAAAGAACGAAAGACCCCATAGTCTCAAGCTGGATCCCGTTAGGGCCGACAAGTGGGCGCCGATGTGGACGAGCTTGGACGCAAACACGGCTAAGCAGACAAAGGCAAAGACGAAGCGGCGGTTAGCGAAGCGGGAGCCGATAGTCAGGACTAGGCGCCGGCCGCGCAAGGCCCGTGCCGAGACAACCTGTCCGATGCAGCCAAGCATCGCGACCGCCGCCGAGCTCCAGGTTTTGGCAGCGAGGCCCATTTGGAGGCGTGTAAGTGGTGATGGGGTCCCCGAGCGAAGCAGGCAATCACTCCGGACTGAGCTGTCATCTGCGGTTGTGTGACCTCAGATGGTCGTTTCGGATCTATCGGTCCAACAGATCAAGGAACACGCGGGTTGTTGCCTTGGGTTAGGCAAGTCGAGAGAGAGAGAATCGTTGCGCAAGACATTGACCACCCGCGCACAATGAAGGGGAATAAGCAACGAGGAAATAACGGAAAGGACAGACGAACCAACCTCAACCTCAAGTCAGGAAAAATTGAACCAAAAAACAGCATGGATACGAGAATAGCCACGGTGGATAATGGCCATGCGGACGGGCGGAGACTTCGGGGGCCATGGAAGGATCGAATCGGCCGGCCCCTTTTCACGTTTTCGACCACTTATGCGGAGTCTTACTGCCTGCTGCCCAACGGGGAAAAGCGACCGCGCGCGATGGTCGGAAAAGACCAATCAACTCCCCCGCATGAATCCGGGGTTGCTGCTCACGGCTGTTCGGCATTGAACTGAAGTATTCCTTCTTCCTGTTCCCGACTCAGTGGCTGAGATGATCAATGCGACTATTCGTATTAGCGCTCAAACCGCGGGCGCGGTTAGAACGCGAATCAAAGCCCTCGTTTGTAGTTTTTAAATTTCCTCATTTCTCAACTAGTTGCCACGATTCAAGTATTCTTTTCGTCTTGCCTCTCGTCAGCCTTCAACTTCTCTGTGCCCAAGGTTTCGGAGTCACTACTTGGTCCTGCTTGATACTTGAAACTTGTCTACCTACTTAATCTTTTTAGGCACTCTCAATGATACAGGTCCCAAGTCTGCGTACGTCTTGTGGAGCGGAACACTGTCGATATTGAAGCCGTCATGGCATCCTGATGGTTCCAACTTCCTTGCATTGTGCAATCTGCCTTGCCGAAATCCACTATGAATCGCAAACTCTGTCGCATACAGCATGTTGTCTATCTACGGAGAACCCAATTCGAGATAGACTCATCGCATTATTACGTCACTGCGGATTGTAGACATTGACATTGAGTCGCTTCGTCGACGGGGTTCGAAGCCGCAGCATTGAACTCACCAACCACAATGACTTTTCGCCCATTGTTTTCGCACTCCCATTCTAACATCGATGGGTATCTTCTGGTTATATGGCAATGCTGCCTCCTTTCGCATTCTATCGGCTTCATACAAGTCAGACGGGGCGCGGAACAGATTCAAAAGTCATGAAGTGAAAAGATTCATGTTATTGCTGCCACGGTCGTAGTAACGTCGGATAACGATGCTGACCTTTAACACTCAAAAACTCCAGTAATTGATAGGAAACTCTGGACTACTATACGGAGCACGTTGTGCAGAGAGATCGGCAAAACTATCTACCAGAACGGTCTCGCTCTTAGTCTCAGCGCCAAGCGCTCGTCTCGTGGCCCGACGATGGAGTACTCTCCTTTTTCTGAAGCTGTATCATGGACCTTTCTACCTGCCGAAACCAGACTCAACGCGAATTAGCATGCTTTTTCGCTTTGGCTCGGGTTGGAAGCAGATCGTGCATCGAGTATCATCTGTGGGTCATTGTGACACTGGCTGCACAATTGCGGACGAAGATACGGGGCATTTCCTGATGTTGAAGACCAAGTTTCCCTGCAACATCTGGCACTAAGAACACAGCCCCGAAGCGTATCCAAAAAGATCAATCCTAAAATAGTTCCACATCCATGCTCCGGGGAAGTTGCTGCTTTCGCGACTCCTCCAACACGGGCTTGCTGCTTGATTCAGCCTCCTGCTCCGGCTCCTCATGGGGATCCTCACACGTGAAATGAACCAGGCAAAGAGCACGCCCTATATTTCCATTGTCCCCACCCAATGTCGAGGTTGAAGCTCGCTGTGTAATGTGCGGCGTAGTGTGCGTATGAGTGGAAGGAAGCGGGGGAATGCCTTCGTCAACATCGCCGTCGGCCGCAATATCCCCGTCTGGGTCAAGGCCGAGCTGTGTCACGCTTGCTTCAGCCCCGGATTCTAGGACAGACGCCTCGGCCGAACCTGGTTTGAGGCGTGAGTTATCCGCATGCCGACGTCTACGCCGACGTCTACGCCATGGTAAGGCAACGCGATTGGGGGTTACGCACCTAGTTGAGGACTCTTCTCTGCACCTCTCAATTGGCTCCGCTCACTGCCAGGCCTCGTGTCCCGTCGGAACGGCCTTGAGTCTTTGAAGCTGATTGTCCCTCTGATCCGTGCGACACATCTTCCATCTGGCCAGTCTAACCGCCATATCATTAACGACGAGACATAGCGCCTCTGCTACGGAGGCCATCTCAACTTCGCACAACTACCTTGCGGATCACGCAGCCCAAAGCCGCCGTTTAGTCTTAGCGGCCAGATTTGTCATTGTATATGTAGATCATTGGCGTGTCATTGCAGTCGCGGCAGCTGCATGAAGACCTTCTGTCTGAAGAGCAGGTAACCATGCCATTGAGCAATGGACCATAATCCTTTTCAACTTTCATAATTTCAACCTCTTTCATTCGCTCGTGAAGTTTCTTTGACGACGGCCAGGGCCGAGGGAGCCTGATTGGAACAATATGCCCGCACTCATTGAAAAGTTATGCCAGCGTCCCAATATACAGGTAGACCGCAGCTACGAGTATGAGCTGGCAAGCGAAGAATTGTCGAAATGAGGTAAGTCTGGAAATCGAGATAAATCGCAAACATGTCAGTACCGCTGCAAGAAGAAATCCAGGAGAGCAAGGTAAAGCTCACAAATCACTAGCCCCAGATGCGCGGCTTCTTTTGGCGCCCTTCCAGTATTCTGTACTGCTTCCCCATTGGCCCTGGGAGTCCTGTTCTTCGTAGTACATGGATGGGCCATTCTCCCAATCGAATACTATGTGAGAATGTGGGTTATCGGAAACACCCCTCATCACAATCCGCGACTGACGTCGATTAGCATTGGGGTGATAATGGAGGCTCATTCAAGATCGGCCAGGATTCTCACCCCAGAGTCATCCACTGCACATCCCCCCGTGCAGAGACCGGGGCTAAACCGGCAACCCGTCATATAATAGCCGTATACGCTCAAGACGCCGGAGTCGGTACGCCACACGGCTGATGGGCAGTCAACATCGACCGTCTAGTGTAAAATAGCGTGAGCGTGGCTAACACAGAGAGTCCATGGTTGATGGGAGCGGCCATATTTACGATGGTTGAGTTATTTGGTCCTGAGACCTAGATGCATCATTGATCTTTTTTAGCGCTTCATCATTAGGTGAACGCACAAGGGCTTGGTCTGACACAACCTGCATTTTACCAACTCTCGTCATACCATACTTCTCCCCTAGATCTGGGGGAGTGGAGAGGCCGCGACGAGTATACCTGGCTTCGAGCGATGGGTCGGCTCCGGCATGGCTGATGGTGGCTGCCGAGACGATGGCTAGCAACTTCATCATGATCTCGGTAACCAGGGGGATGGTGCAGTTGGAAGCGCTTTGGTACGTACGGCTTTGAAGAGACAATTGGTGACGTTGGAAGATTGTGAACTGACGAGAGAAGTTCGCGGCGTTTTTCTCCGCTTCCTACAGTAGTTATCGTTCGATAAAAACATGCGATACCATGATATGCCCTGTCTATTGTGGAATGTGGAGTCTGGACAAAGTCTATCCAAGCGGGACAGTATCGATGTACGGAAAATCCAGGCGATGATTTTCATCGCGAAACCCTTGTCATTGAATCGTGGAAACTTGGTCGGGCATCCGAATTTCCCCCCTCGTCACAAGGACTCTTCATACGGAGACGATGACATGTATTACGGGAAGTAAAATATAGCTGAACGTCATGTTCTGCATTGACAGTGGTTGGTTTTAGACGAGCCAGCCTTAGTCGCAACTGGATGGATGCTGTACTTGTTGCTCGATCTTTGCTTCAAGAGACTTTAATATCATTACGAACCAGTTGGTTCAGAATCCATGTCTGTTAAAGATGAAAGAGCCTCGTCAGACATAATGCACACTGAATTCTGCATACAATGTCAAAGCTCACGTCCACATTCAACGGCAGGTGTCTCTTTTCGCACTTTGCGTGTCCTCGCCTCAGAACAACTGATGGGCTAGTCAATTTCGTACTGGTATCTCTTCCCAAATCTGGTCGTCTTCCGCCACGTCTCTTGTCGAAGCATTGTTCGACGTTGACGAATATTGCTGTTGTCTCAGTGGCCTGGGTTCGCTAGATGTCGACTGATTGCAGCTAACTTATACCTCATAAATCTGCACAAGCAAAGAGACAGTCGTTTAAGGCCGATTGAAGCTGGGGTTGGCTCAAAATGAAGGCTCATTTTGTACCCCAGACACCAAGTTTTCGAATTGGGCAGATCACATCAGAGGAGCTTCGGCAGGCGTCTTATGTTCCCTGCAACGTTGCACCTCGGCATGCACCCATGCGGCCGATGACGGCTGCATTACCAACTTCCTCTTCTGCCAGGAACTTGGCCTCGGCCCTGATTATCGCGGCTTCTGTTTCCTCCGCGTCTCTGTAGGTGCGGGAGGGACGAGTTCCCGTTCAAGTTTTCATAATCCTGCAGAATAAGCTAGCCAATAAATGCGAGGAGCAAGCATTGGCGAACCGCGCATGCATCAAATACAACATGGGAGGCAGCGCCCCTTCAGCTACACATCCGGTAGCAGCGTTCCTGAACCAACAGCAGCGCGAGTTAGCAGTCACCAATAGGATATTGTCCTCGGGAAGATGACTGGAGGCCGGCGATGGTGATCTGGAAACTTTGGCACTTATGCGTATCCTCTACGGCATTTGATATCGTCTCACGTCTGGGCATAGTCGGACAACATGCACTTGTAGAGCCTGTGAACTGCCGGACCGTCATCCGGGCGGAGAATATGCACCCCGCAAGTTCACTGATTTCTGTTGAATCTCAGCCATAGTGGGTGATACGGGAGGAGATCCTTGTCTTACACTGCATGCACAGATTGGCCATTTACCACGCAGACGAACGACTATAAATATGCGCTTCTCTTCTCACTTGCTCGTGTATCTGCTACGTCCCGTATCCTCATCTTGACAGGCGCCAGAACACGATGATGTCTCAGCTGCTCTTTGCCGCTGCGAGCGGGCTTCTCGGCGTGGCTGCTCTGCCGCCTGAGGCAGTCCTGCCGCTGCCCCCTATGGGCTTCAACAATTGGGCACGCTTCACGACCAACATCAACGAAGGCATCTTTGTAGATGCGGCCAATGCCATGAAAAATCGAGGTCTATTGGCGGCAGGCTACAACCGGGTCAATCTCGATGACGCCTGGTCGACCAAGGCTCGCGATGCCAACGGATCAATGGTGTGGGATACGACCAAATTCCCCAACGGGCTGCCATGGCTCGCGGCTCACCTCAAATCCCAAGGATTCATTCCCGGCATATACTCTGACGCCGGAACCCTTTCATGCGGCGGTTATCCAGCAGCCCTGAACTATGAGGAAATTGACTTCAACGATTTCGCGGCATGGGGTTTCGAGTACCTCAAGATGGATGGCTGCAATCTCCCCGATGGCGGTGAGCCGACATATCGTGAAGTTTACGGACGCTGGGACAGGCTCCTACGGCAGTCCAATGTAAACATGGTCTTTTCCGACTCAGCACCAGCCTACTTCTCCGGCCAAGAGAACTTGACAGACTGGTACACAATCATGCGCTGGGCGAGACAAATTGGCCACCTTGCCAGACATTCAGCCGACGTCGTAAATTATCCTAATGGCAATGGCTGGGGCAGCATCATGTACAATTACGGGCAGCACGTCCGGCTGGCTCGCTACCAAAAGCCCGGCTTCTTCAATGATCCCGACTTTCTCATTGTGGATCACCCGTCCCTTTCCTTGGACGAAAAGAAGAGCCACTTTGCTCTATGGTGCGCGTTTTCGGCGCCTCTCATCCTCAGCGCCGAGCTGTCCAATATTAACCCCCAAGAAGTCGAGTACTTGACCAATCGTGATCTTCTGGCCATCAACCAAGATAAGCTTGTTCAGCAAGCAACTCTCGTGAGCTCGGACGCAAGTTGGGATATTCTCTCCAAGACTGTGGAAAACGGAGACAGAATCTTTGTGGCATTGAACAAAGGGGCCTCAAGGGCTGATGTGTCTGTCTCTTGGGAGAGACTCGGACTTTCCAGAGCAGCTTTGAGGCGCAGTCCCAACGTCTCGGTCAAGAACCTCTGGACTGGACAGCGGAGCCAGATTTCGACAAAAGCAAGTGGCATTACTGTTAAGAACATCGCTTCTCACGGCACCGCCGTTCTGAGAATTGCAGCATCCGGCAGCCCAATTACCCCAACCGGTCTAATTTTCAACACCAATAGCCTCAAGTGCCTTACGGATGACAAGTCAGGAAGAGTTTCTTGGACCAAGTGCAACGGCTCAGATGGTCAAGTCTGGAGGGTTAGAGCAGATGGGCGGATCAACAGTCTGCTTCGCCCCAACGAGTGCATCGCCGATAGCAATGGGATGATCTTTTCTGATCAAGCTGCATGTCGGTCGGAGAAGTGGGTTTACGAGATTACAGGAAATCTGATCAACGCAAGGACCAGGCTCTGCTTGACTGAGCAGGCGGACGGAACAGCTACGGCAACTCGATGTGGCTATGAGCTCAACGAACAAGTCGTTGGCCTGCCTATTGGCGTTCAGGTTATTGGAGACTAACTTCAATATGTTCAGCAGAGTTTACATTGACTGCATGTGGCATTGCGTATCTACCATTTATGTAGGTAGTTTTAGAATGAAAACTCGAAGTATATCTGAAACACTGAGTAGGCGTGTTTGCATACAAATATGCAATGCGGAGTTGAATGTGCGAGAGGAGTGGTGGCTGCAGTTACATCACCCTCTCCTACTCATCGTCACACTTGGCTAAGACCAACCCCGCTCCTTGAAGCCTGGACAATGGTTACACCACGGCCACTTTCTCCAATGAACCAGGACAAGAACGAATGGCTTTCAAGCTGCCCTTTTTGTACTGGATCGCGTACATAGACTTGGTGTTACCGGCAAGAATGCTTGATTACTCACTCTCGTAGTCTCAAAGAGTAGTTCGATGCGGGCTGATTAGCAGTCAGGCCTTGGCTTCGGCTCAACGTCTCCATGTCTTCACGGTTTGAAATAGCCATAAAGCCGGCCACACAACCTCAAACGCACTCTGACAATCATCCCTTCATGTCATCATGATTTCAAAACCCATCTCGATTCTTTGTCTGTTGATTCTGGCCCTTGGCCATGCAGAAACGAATGCAAACGAGCGCCAGTCACAGTCGGCCATTGTCTCGTCTCCTGGCGATAAGAGGGCGATTCCTCGCTGGGATTTGCAGTCTTCCAGGCATGCGGGAAGCGACCTGACCTTGATATCACGCCCAGGCCAAAATGTTGCGAATTGGCATCATGTCGAAGAATCCCGATGCACAATCATGGGATGCCTTCTTGCAACCGACGTGTACCAGGACACGAATCTATGGTTCTCGGACAACCTTCGCAAATTCAACGCGACACAATTCTCTGTGCCATGGATCTATAGAAATGAATTTCGTCTCTCACCCGGGACTGGGCGACATTTTTTCGTCGAGACGCACGGCATCACGTCAAAAGCAGACATTTACTTTAATGGCAAGCAGATTGCCGACAACGCATTGCAATCGGGATCATTCGGAGGTCACACGTACGATATAACGGCTTCGGTCTCGACAAATAATGCTCTCGCAGTGCGGACGTTTCCAGCCAACTTCAACTACGACCTTGTGCAGGGCTTTGTCGACTGGAACCCGCCTGCCCCAGACAACGGCTCTGGGGTCTGGCGGGAGATTTTCATCAAAGCCACAGGGCCAGTGTCGATGGGTGCAGTGAGTATTACAACGCACATGAAACTCCCTGCCGGGAAGAGCTCCGCAAACATCACTGTACACACAAAAGCGCAGAATCTGGAAGATTCCACGGTACACCTTACGGTCAAGTCGGCGATACTGGATGCTACCCGGCTAAACAGGTTCATTACAAAAGCTACGATAACCTTGAAGCCCAAAGAGACCAGATTGATTGAATTGACGCATAAAATTCATTCTCCACAGATTTGGTGGCCAAGGCAATGGGGCGGTCAACCTTTGTATAAATCCGAGCTGACCTTTTTCGTGAACTCGAAGGTTTCCGACAAGGCTGTTCAACGATTTGGGATCAGGGCTGTCACTTCCAAAGTGAACAGCCATAATGACACAATTTTCTCTATCAATGGACATCCGTTTCAAGTAATCGGCGGTGGATACAGCCCTGATCAGTTTTTTCGATGGGATCGGGAGAGATTTTTAGCGATTGCCCGGTACACTCTTGACTTGGGTTTCAACACAATTCGATTGGAGGGCATGATGGAGCATCCGGAGCTCTACGAAATCGCCGATGAGATGGGCATCATGATTATGGCAGGATGGGTATGCTGCTCAAAATGGGAGTCATGGACTTACAATAAGGAGTTGCAGATCGACCCAGTTCCTTACTGGGTTGACAATGACTACCGGACCGCGAGTGCGAGCATGTTGCATGAGGCGAGAATGCTGCAAACACACCCAAGTGTCCTCGCGTACCTGGTCGGCAGCGATTTCTGGCCCGATGACAGGGCGACCGAAATCTACGTTGACGCACTGAAACTGGCCCATTGGCAGACTCCTATAATCGCGGCAGCCTCAAAACGGGGGTATCCAAAACTTCTTGGACCAAGTGGGCTAAAGATGAACGGACCGTATGACTGGGTTCCTCCTAACTACTGGTTCGATACCGAGCCTTCAGAGGACCGGCTCGGTGCCGCCTTTGGATTCGGCTCAGAGCTTGGCGCTGGCGTGGGCACCCCAGAATATGGCAGCCTGAGGAGATTTCTCTCGACGAGCGACATGGAAGACCTTTGGAAACGTCCCGATAAGGACTTGTTTCACATGTCTACAGAGAAGTCTTCCTTTAAAAACAGGAAAATCTACAACGAGGGCCTGTTCAAGCGATACGGACCTCCCAGGTCGTTGAACGACTACTTACTTAAGGCGCAAATGATGGATTATGAAGCAACTCGAGCTCAGCACGAGGGTTTCGCTGCGCGCTGGAATTCCAATCGTCCCGCGACAGGCACAATCTATTGGATGCTCAACAACGCTTGGCCAAGCCTGCACTGGAACCTATTTGACAATTATCTGCACCCAGCCGGGTCTTATTTTGGTGCCAAGACCGGCAGCAGACTTGAACATGTCGCGTACGATTACTCCGATAATGGTCTTTGGTTGATCAACCATTCCCTCGATAGAAAAGGCCTTCGAAACATCGACATGGAGCTCATGAGTCTTGATGGGAAATCTATGACGAGACAAAATCTTCGATCGCGCACGCAAACCAACACGGCTTCACGTGTAGGTACTGTTGACGGACTGGAAAAAATTGTCGATGTTGCGTTATTGCGTCTAGTCCTCTCTGACGACCAGGGAACGACGCTGAGTCGAAATGTGTACTGGATCGGCAAGGAGTTGGATGAGCTTGACTGGGGAAACTCGACGTGGTACCACACCCCAGTAACCAAGTTCGCCGACTTCACAGCCCTGGAAAGGATGAAGAAGGCGTCGCTCATTATCAACTCAGAATGTCTGGATTACGACATCGATGATACCTCACGTTTCTATACTCTGGAACTCGAAAACGACTCGGATGTGCCGGCGTTCTTCATCCGCCTTCATCTCGTCGACAAGAATGGGGAAGACGTTAATCCAGTTCTGATGTCGGACAATTATATGACGCTGTGGCCTCATGAGAAAATGCAAATCGATATCAATCCCCCTGAAGACTTCGACCGAGGTTTCGTCAAGGTGACTGGGAGGAACGTGGAGCCGTTTCAGCTTCTTTTATAGTCGCAAGTGAACATTAATTTCCTGTACCTATTTGCTGCCTTGAATCTTGATGCTTTCACCTGGTGGCTGGCCTTGATGCTGATGCCGCGGCTGTATCAGAGAGGAGCTAGGAATCAGACTCGATATCCGAGCCGTGGCGCGCGGAACATCTTTCAGTGGGGACAGGTGGCAATGATCTCTCATTTTGAAGGGTCTGCAATCACGATAGCCATAGTGCGGTGCTTACAAGTTGCCTCGATGATGCATATTATTTTCTTGATTAACTATTTCGTGCGGAGCAAGAAATAACTTTAAAACAATAAAAATAAAATTATGTAAACCATATTTATTCACAGAGTTTTTAAAAATATATAAGAGAGGCGGGTAGCTTATTATATATTTAGAAGAGTTTATATAATATACGATTAGTTATACGCTATACGTAATACGAGCGCTATTGTAGAATGTAGATTATTGCCACCGCTCGAGGCGGTAGCTAAGAGAATTAACCTTTTTCTACCCCCTTAATTTACCCCAAAGTGCATTATATACATGTATATATACTATCTAAGACGGGGAACTAGAATCGAGTCGCCCTCCGAGGACAGTCTTTATTCACACGCACCCAAATCTCAATTCGCACGCACCCCC